>JAUPMV010000006.1:24548457-25076028 GCA_030848855.1 Branchinecta sandiegonensis | reverse complement strand
GGGGGGGGGGTTAAGGGGCAAACAAAAATATTCTTTCAAAGCTGGTGAGATAGTCGATCTAGGGGTAAGGAGACATGCTGAATCCGAATATGAAAATTATTTTTTCGCCGTACAACCCGGAATCCGACAAAAACCGGAAAATTTGTCAAAAGTAAAAACTGAATCTGAAATTGATTAGAGGTTCAATTAAGGGGTAAGGAGACATGCTGAATCCGTTTTTGAACTTCATTTTTTTGCCGGACTAATAGTCCACCTGGACTCCAGCCAAAACCGGAAAGCTCAAAGTTGTTGAAGTCGATCAGAGATTCGGTATCGCGGAAAAGAGACATGCTGTTCCAATTCCGAAACTTTATTTTCTTGACGGATAAGCTGGCAGAATTTGCAAAACCCCGAAAATTCTTATGGCTCTCAGCTCTTTTGCTCTGCATGCAGTTCGCCTGGAGTACTAACTAAAACGAGGAATTTGGTCAAAGCAAAAGATTAGGGATGAGATACTGGAGTAAACATGCATGCTGAATCCATATCTGAAGTTGGTTTCCTCATCTGATTAGCTTTTTGGCCGTAAGTTGTCAACAAGACCAAAGGTTCGATGAGATCCCAAAAACTTAATATTTGATCCAGACAATTTCTTAAACATTTTTACTATTAAAATTTTTAAACAGATCAAGGCCAACGGTAATAATCTGAGAAGACCAGTTCATATTTGACAGTGCAAAGCGGATACGTCAGCTGAATTTTACCAAGTTCAGATACGGGTTCAGCATACAATGTGTGTTCACCGTATAGTCTATATATTATATATACTTTGACGAAACTGATCAAAACCTCCTTCTTTACTTCTGCGAAATTCCCGGTTTCGGTCATATTCCGGACAAACTACTTGGGTGGCAAAAAACTAAAGCTCAAAAACAAATTCAGCATGTCTACATCGGACCTCTAATCAACTTCAGATAAAACTTTTACTTTTAAAAATGTTCCGTTTCAGCTGGATTCCGAGCGATCTATACGTCCGGTGTGAAAATGATTGTCATATACGAATTCAGCATGTATTCTTAGTCGAAAATCTCACATCTTGTCAAATATAACGAAAACTTATACTTTAAACATATTTTCAGGTTTTGGACGGGTTCCGGCCGAACTAATTGTCCGGCGAGAAAATATGTTTTAATTTTCCGATCCTTACCCCTAAATCGACTATTTCATTAGCTTTTAAAAATATTTTTTGTTCCCCTTAATTTCAAACCTGTCCCCCACCCCTAAACATAGGGCTACATAGCCAATCTTCGCACTTGACCTGTACTTTGACCAAAAGAGTCTTCATGCCGAGAAAATATCTCAACCCCTTCGAGAGTTATCGTGCTAACAGACGGACAGACAGACAACTTTTACGAAGTCGCAGATATCCCTCCACTTACGTTTTGGGATCTCAAAAACACCAAAACGGTAACATTTTTTTTGTACATAATTCAAGTGGTCCATACGGAAATCTACAAGATTCGGTAATCTGGATCAAGAAGCACAATAAATATTCGATTTTTGGGATCCCATCGAAGCCTTTGGTCTTGTTGTAAAGGAATTCGTGTCTTGTTTTCCGGTGTAACTGTTTTTGTCAACACAGTAGAGGTATCCTATGGCGAAAGGACACCTCTCGGTGTTGGTTGTGCTCCTCTGTTTATTTTTTGGGATCCCAGAACGTTAGTGACGGATAGGCTACCTAGGACTTCGTAAAGTTTGTCAGTCTGTCTTTCCGTCTGTTGGCACGATAACTCTCGATAAAATTCTTTAAAAGCTAATGAATCATTTTAGGGGTAAGGAGACATGCTGTATCCAAATTTGAACTTTATTTTCTAGCCGGACAAGTAGTCCACCCGGAATCCGGCCAAAACCGAAAAATTTGTTAAAAGTGAAAGTTTTATATGAAGTTAATTAGAGGTTTGATATAGGTGTGATGAGACATGCTAAATTCGTTATTGACCTTCATTTCCTTCCCGGACTAACTGTTCGCCCGGAATCCGGCCAAGACCGGAAATCTGCCCGGAAATTTTAAAACCCAATTAGATAGTCAATATGGGGTAAGGAGGCCTGCTGAATTCAGATCTGAGTAATTTTCTCACCGGACAAGTAGTTCACCCGGAATCCGTCCGAACCGGAAATTTCGTACGAAAAAAAAATAAAGTTAAGTTTTAATTCGATTAGAGATTCGAATCGGGGATAAGAACACTCCATGAATCTATCTCTGAACTTTATTTTCACGTCAGACAAGTTATTCTGCCGAAATTTGCCAAAACCCGGAAATCTGAAATGAGAGGTTCCTCGTTCGCCTCTCAATGTCACTAGCTCTTTAGCTCTGCTTGCAGTTCGCCCCGAATACAGCTGCCAAAGTAAAAGACGTACGAGTACTGATGAAACTAGGAATTTGGTCGAAGTATAAGACTTTTCTGAAGTCGATTAGAGGTGAGATATAGGGGTAAGCATGCATGCTGAATCCATATCCGAACTTTGTTTTCTAATATAAGGTGTTTGGCCGTAATCTCAACTTTGTAAAAAAACACTTATACGGTATCATTTTTTGTACATTTTCAAGTGGTTAATTACAAATAAATAGTAACATGTTAAAGGGTTCTGGCGAAGACCGGAAATCTACAAGACCCGATTGTCCCGATTCGAGGGTAATTAGTCCCTTACAGGTTCGCCTCTGGGCATTGAAGTTTCCAGTTTTTTTTAATAAACCCTTCATTCATTCATTCTGGATCAAGAAGTCCAATAAATATTCAACTTTTGGGATCCCCTCAGCAAATTTTCCCATGCAGTCAGCTGCTCCATGGTCTTCTACTTATATTTTTCGATCTTTAGATGTCGTTTTCAACTGTTTGTTCTGTGCCATTTCCTGTTTGTTTGTTTTATGGCACTTGCAGCCTCTGGCTCAATTGCCATATACCGATCACAATTCCGTCTGTCGGTCTGTCCGAGTTTTTTGTCACACTTTTTCGAGTTGGGGTACTTACAGATGTGCTAGGACAATGAAACTTGGCAGGCATATTAGGGACCCGACCAAACTAACCTGGAAATAATCAGTTTCCCGATCCGACCATGTGCTGGAGGGCGCTTGAAACTTGAAAATTTAGGGCATTTTGTCACACTTTTTCGAGTTAGGGTACTTCCAGATGTGCTAGGACCATGAAACTTGGCAGGCATATCAGAGACCCGACCAAACAAACTTAGAAATAATCAGTTTTCCGATCCGACCATTTTGGGGGGGGGGTGGAGGGCAGGGGAATCCGGGAAATTGAGTGGAATGTAACTTTCGAACTGGTGATCGGATTGTAATGAAACTTAATAACTTAATAGATGATATACATGTGATGTCCCGTTTAAAGTCTTGACGAAACTTGCTGGGAAGAACATGCATCTGCTCTAGATAAATCGTTTAGACAATTGCACTGGATCCGGACACTTAGGGGGGGGGGGGGTTTCCCGGAATTCCGGTGATGGCGGTTTTGGGGATTTTCACGATGAAACTTGGCAGGCATATCAGGGACCCGATCAAACTGACTTCAAAATAGAAATTTTGTCGATCTGATAATGGTGGGGGAAGTTGAGGGAGAGGAATCCGGAATATTCAGTCACGCGTAACTTTGGAACGGGTGATCGGATCCGAGTGAAATTTAAGAATTGAACAGAGGACATTTCTCTGGTGATCTTTTTCATATCCGGACCGGGTCCGGCAACTATTGGGGGGGGGGGGGCGGAAAACACGTGACCCGCTTAGAATGGAGAGATCGGGATGGAAATTTGTGGGAAGAACAAACAGATGCTCTAGGTAAATCATTTGCTGAATCGGAGGGGGAACGGAAATCTCAAGAAACAGTTAGAATGGAGGGATCGGAGCAAAACTTGCTGGGAACAACAAACATCTGCTCCATGCAAATCTTTTACACAATTTGACTGGATCCGGATACTTGAGGGGGGGGGGTCCCAGAATTCCGGCATTTGGGATTTTCACGACGAAACTTGGCAGGCATATCAGGGACCCGGTCAAACTGACTTGGAATAAAACAAATCCTCGATATGATAATCTTGGGGGGGGGGAGTTGAGGGAGGGGAATCTGGAATAGTGAGTCATCCGTAACTTTGGAACGGGTGATCGAATTCGAGTGAAATTTCTCTGGTGATCTTTTTCATTTCCGGACCAAATCCGACAATTATTGGGGGGGGGGGGGGGGAAATACTTGAACCGCTTAGACTGGTGTGATCGGAATCGAACTTCGTGGGAATCACAAACAGACGCTCTGGATTAATCATTTACAGAACCGGATTGGCTCCGGTTATTGTGGGTGGAGCTGGAGGGGGGGGGGGGGGGGTCTGGGATTCCACTGATCGCGAGTTCAGGTACTTCCAGATGTGCTAGGGCGATGAAACTTCGCTGGAATATTAGAGATTCAACAACATTCGCTTAGAAATTGCTACTTCCCAAATCCGATTATTCATCAAATATTAAACTTTTGGGACCCCATCGAAACCTTTGACCTCTTTATATTTATTTCCAATATGTTTGCCATTTGCTTCAGGTCTCGGTAGTTCATTTTCAGCAAAGTCTGTGTCTGTTCTTTGCTGTTTGGTTCGGTTAACTGTGAAGTCTTCCGGGTCCGTCGTCGGCTACCGAAACCGGGAACGAGACGATGAAAGATGCAACACAAACAAAAATATCTGATATAGCAGAATACACAAACGTCAGCTGACCGATCCATTTAGCAACGTCAAACATTCCAAAGACTGCCAAAACAACCCCCTTCAATCCCTTCATCCAGTCCAAAATAATACATAAAGAGCTCCAGACATTTTCATTATAGAGAAAGCCTGCAGAACATATAAACTGTCGACCAGTCGAGTAAAATTACCTGATTGTGGAGCCACGAAGAGAGTCCCCTTCAGTTATTAGGTTATAAGCATGCCACATATCCTCGGCATCATCTGGGAGCAAAGTGACCCTCCTGCAAAAAAAAAATCTGCTATTGAGTTAATTCCAGGAATGACGTAATTCCAAACCTTCTTACGGCTTCTTCAGCGACTTCAGCAGCATACCCCATCGTGGGCTATAGCTGAAAATCTGTGAAACTGGTTTTCTCATCAAGCCCGTCCCAGTATGGTGCGACAGAGCATTTTAGCTTATTTTTATTATAGTCGTATGTTTCTTCCTCTTTCTATTTCTGTTTCTTTTGTGTTTTACATTTTCCTTTTCTACACTCCGCAAATGTAGTGGGTCAATTCAATTCATTTATTCATACTAGCTGCATTCTTTGTCACAAGAATACACGCTGCTGGTCTCTGTTTTTTTCCGGCAGGGTGTTTTTGGATTCATTCGTGACTGCTTCTTGGTGTTACGACCGGTTTTCGAACTCGTTTGGGTCTGTTTTTGGCCTGTTTTTTTTACCTGGTTGGGAAGCCAGTTCCAGTGAAAAGTCACCGAGAGACCAACATAAATACTTCTACAGAAAAAATGAGACACGAGTAAAGGAACTACCAGGAGTGTGAAAACACGCCAACCGATCCTTCATTTTATTTCACACTTACTAGTGCTATCGACAGGCAGGCATGCTATTATTGTAGATGTAAAATTTCAATACCTCAATTTTTTCTTGCGAAAATTACGAATATTCGTTGGAACATTGTGAAAAACTGCGAAAAATAACAAAAAAAATAGCTTAAAAAATAAGATGCTGAGCTAGACTGTGTTGTGCAAATTTGAATCTGTCAGACGACAACTGAGGAACTCACTCAACACTGTGCTTCTTCTCCCCTCTCTCACCCCGTATCACGGACCAGAAGCATGTCCAACAAGTGAAACGTTTCCAGGCTTGGGACAATTAAAACCTCGATATTTGATCCTATTTTCACCACTCTAGCTTGACTGGAAGTAACACTTGCAATTCTTAAGGATAAGAAAGGGTTTTTACGTTGTCAAAACTCACAAACCTTGAGTCTGATTTAACTTTACTCTACCTTTTATATTATCCCTAGCTCCCCTATTAAATTACAAATTTCAGCAATCCCCACGCTGGGCCATTTTTTTCGTCTGGCACTTGTACAGCCGAGTTTGCCGGTTAAACAGCAAACTTCGCTGGATGCTTTAACGTCCGCCAGAAAGTCCTTAAAAAAGGACACGAGAATCCTCAAAATTTTGTTTTTTCGTTTCGAAAGATTTGGTAGGATAGACCAACCGGTCTATCTTGTGTTTCTGACTTAAAATACTCAACTATAGTGGATACTTTAGCAATCAGCTAAAATGGTTGTCATGAATTGCCATGCTTAACCACAGTTCAGAACAGGGTGAGCACTGCGACATGAATGACTTCTGGTTCCGAGGGACTCACACTGTGTTTGTCTATCTAAAATAAACGTCACCATCTATATAAATGTCAGAGGCGTACCAGAAAATGGTGTTGACCAAAAGTACTTTTTCCAGTTTTCATGGCACTTGCAGCGTCACATGAATGGTGGGGGGGGGGGGGTCAGAGGGGGGAAACAGAAATCTTGCGACACGCTTAGAGTGGAGCGATTGGGATGACACTTGGTGGGAAGAAACAAGAGTAAGCCCTAGATGCAATCGGTGCCAGAACCGGACCGGATTCGGGCACTGTATGGTGAGTTAGAGGGGGGGTCCGGAATTCCGGTGATCGCGAGTTAACATACTTCCAGATTTGCTAGGACGATGAAACTTTGCTGGAACATTAGAGACTTGGCAAGATTGGCTTAAAAATAGTCAGTTCACCGATCCGACCATCGTGGGGGGAGTGGACTGGAGGGAGGGGAATCCTGAATCTTGAGGTATGGTACAGCCTAACTTTCGAACGGGTGATCGGATCTTAATGAAACTTTGATATTTGGAAAGACCTCGTGTCTCAAAAGACCGATTTCCAGTCCGGACCGGATCTGATGAATGTGGGGGGGGGGCAGAGGGAGGAACCGGAAATCTTGTGATACGCTTAGAGTAGAGCTATCGGGATGAAACTTGGTGGGAAGAACAAACACAAGCCCTAGATATATCAGTGACAGAACCTGAACGGATTCGGGCCCTGTGGGGGGAGTTGGAGGGGGGGGGGGGATCGGGAAATTCGGCGATCGCGAGTTAAGGTACTTCCAGATGTGCTATGAAGATGAAACTGCTTGAACGTTTGAGAGTCTTGCCAAGATTGGCTTAGCAATCGTCATTTCCTGGATCCGAACACCCCCTTATAGTTCTTGCTTAACCGCAAAGTAAAAAAAAAACTTTTAAGCTAAATATACGTTTTCATGATCTCCTGCCCACGACCATTTTTCCCTCAAGGGATTTGCATACAAATTAATTTCCAGGTCCCTAAAAATTCGCATCTTAATCGAGAAGTAAAAAAAAAATGCTTTTTACCAAGTTTTGAAAAATAAAAATTGAAACTTGAACCAAACCCTATATATTCATGATCCCCAAGGGACCATGATCATTTTTTCCTCAATAATTTTGCTTGCAAGTGAATCCCTTAAAGTAGCCTACAAACAATACTTTTGAGCAAAAATATACATTTTCATGATCTCGACGAGCCTATATCTTCTAACTCAGTGGTTCCCAACCGGTGGTACACGTACCCAAAGGGGTACGTGAGACCCTTGCAAGGGGTACGCGAAGGTACCAAAATCGGTTTAGTCTATAGCTTCAAAATCTCGTCCAATCACTTTTGATTGCCGAAAGCCTAATATTACCAGCAGAGGCAGAACATCAACACTAGCAAATCTTTTTTTTTTTTGGGGGGGGGGTAGGTATTTTTACTGACTGGTTGGTCATTTTTACCGATTGTTTTTACTTAAAATCGCCGCGCTTCCCGCCGACTCGTTTCTTTGAAACAGTCTGACCGACTACTTTGGGGGGGGGGAGGGGTGTTGCCACCCGTGTGTGATGCCTCTGATTACAAGCCCTAGTGAAAGAAAATGAAATAATGTTGATTCGAAAAACTGCTGTAAAATCTGTTCCTGTTTCAAACAATATTGTTTCAAGAAGAATCAAGACTATTGTCATTGACAGTGAAGACTATTGATATTGTCATTCAGGTTCCGAAATAAGCTAACGAAAATGTTTGAAAGCACGGAGAATATCAAACCAAACACAGAAACGGGCAGACTGTAAACAAAAATTTCGTTAATGACGTCGAGCCGAGATCTGCTAAATTTTATCTATGAAGCAGCCTCAAATGTTTCATTGATTTTGTTACATCTTTACACATTTGTGCCTTATCATTTAAAATAATAAACCATCTTTTCACGTTCTGAGAAAGGGGGTACGCAACCTTTTCGACCCTTGATTAGGGGTAAGCGGCACGATCAATCAATCAATTTTATTTTCAACCCTAATAGCACTAGGCTAACACGAGAAAGGCTGGGAACCACTGTTCTAGCTCTTGTTTTGTTACCTGTAATAACAATAGCCCTTGCTATTGTGGCAATTTCTATTAACCTAAAATCAGAAGCTAGGAAACATCCATCGAAACATGTATCTACTGCATCATTGAATACCACGTTACTTAATCAACACGGTCTGGGCCGTTCCTAGGTAACTCCTTACGCGAGCCACGCTGTTGTCTATCCTTCGATACGTCTAACTGAGGACATAAGGGTCGTTAACCGAAGGGGTATACCCAATACTTGGCTAGTTATCAGATCAGTAGAGCAAATCGAGTTGGTCGCTGGAAAAGTGGCCTAGCCTAGAGCGGACCTAGCGACGGCCCTATCTGAGTGTGAAGGCTAGAACTCACCCAGGACCATCTCTTTCATAGTATTTCCCCACAAGCTTCATGATTTAGACACCAAACGAGAATGCTGGCCACAAGCAACGTATTTCACAGAACAAGAACTTCTACTGATATCCTGAAACGAAAATATCACCCATAAAGTTGTTGTTACTACAAAATCCGACTACAAACTAGCTAGCAATGAAAAGCATGTGCAAATTTTTAATGTCATAAAGCAGAACACAGCGGAGGGGTCAGCGACGAGCTGAGCAGGATACTCTTCTAAAATCCTCCAGTACCCTCACCAGACACCTGTCTTACAGGAGCCAAGTGTCTTTACTCTGAACCCGAGCTATCTAGCTATCTAGACTACTGTAAGTTTACAACAAACCTACTTTGTATCTACTTTATTTTGGATTATTTTTTTCAGAAAAGATTGTGTGGGCATTACACTACCAACTTCTGGCACAATATATCTCTCTTCCATTTGGTATCCCAAAAAGACACTCTGCACTGTCAGAAGTTTCATAAGAGATTGCACATAACACTTTCAAGAATAACACCTTTTCACTTAGAAACAAAGTGTTATGACCAATTAAGTTTACACTATTTCGTGCCTAGATCTCCAACAACACCTTCAATTGGTAAAAATACTAACGGGAACGAAAGAAACATAACATATAACATCCCAAAGTGTTATCTGTTGAAACTGCGCATCCTGCTGTTGTCGCTATGTAACTTCTGACAGTGTAGTATTTTCACCTATTGAAGGTGTTGCTGGAGATCTGGGCACGAAATAGTATAAACTTAATTGGTCATAACACTTTTTTTCTAAGTGAAAAGGTGTTATTCTTGAAAGTGTTATGTGCAATCTGTTATGAAACTTCTGACAGTGTGGTCATAAATGTTTACAAATTTTCATCTGCGGCGTTTTTTTTAATATTCTCCAAGTGTGCTTTATTTAGGTAGGGTCTGGATAAGGATATGGGGTTTAGGCCATGGTAATAGCTAGAACTTGCATAGGAGATGTTCACCAGATCTTTTAACCACAAATCGGAAGATTTCATGAATCCAGATCTAGCTATTGAGATAGCAATGTGTTTCAATTAGGCTGAAATCAACAATATTCAGAAACTAGCAAAAGCTTTGAATGTTTTAGAAAGCATCAGAGGGTTGAAAGGAGCTTATTATAATGTTCTGAAGGTAGGCCTTATTCTCCTGCTCACAACATGTACCAATGAACATTTATTGTCTACTCCTTGAGCCCAAGCTGACTGGAAAGCATTTTTTCAAACAATGGTTACTATGCTTTGGCAGCAATATTTTGGCCCTTGTTCGCAAGGGTACTCGTCAGGCTGTTGAATGTCAGGGACTGGAAGAAACAAGGACATTAAGGTCCAAAATGTGGCTGTCAAAGCATCATAGCTGACTATCCATTTTGCGGCATTGTTCGAATGTATGTTTATTATCAGTGTTGACATTTTCTTGTGAGGATTTTTCGACAACCTCTGACCAACAAGTGATTTTTCATTTGCTGCTTATTGTATGCTGGATAACTGCTTCAAATCTATCCCAAAGAGAGAGTATGGTAGTTAAACTTTGAGATAAAGTAATCACCTGGGAATGGGGCACAAAACTGATCTTTGCCATCCCTCCCCCAAGGTTTAACAAAGGGCACCACTGTGCTGGCTAAAATAACAAGGTGGTAATTTACAAATCTTCTCTTGGATCTCAACCACTTCCACATTTTTTAAGCTGACCTACATCACTGCGCTAAAGACTGAACTCCTTATCTTTACAGGAAAAATGAGAAGCGTCTAAGATCTCTTCAAGTTTCTGGTGTAAGAAAAATTAATAACTGAACTGTTTTTCGAAAATTTGTTGGTGCAAAGGATTAAAAGGCTGTATTGGCTAACATATTTACTCACAAATAGACATATGTGGACACACGGACACAGAATTTTTTAGCATTTTCATCCTTTCTGTTTTGTTAATTGCTATAAAAAAAAGTCAACTAGGCCTAGTCTGTCGGCTATTTCCTAGGAACACCTGAATAGCGGTTTTGGATCTTCATTTTACCATTTATCCTAAAACTGCACTGTTCATAGTTAACTAACATTCAAAGAAGCATACCTCTAGAGTACAGTCTGAATCTTTCTTTATACTTTCTTTGGGTTTAGGTTATAAACAGTAAGAACTGAGTATTTGTCCAGCACTTGTTTCTCGCCGTTTACAATCATAATAAGGCTGTCGTAGTTCTTAATTTATTTACCGTTTGGATATTCCTGGCTCCAGCATTGTAGAGAGATTGCACCATAGCAGATGGCAATGGACATATCTACGCCATCATCGGAGGAGCATGACAAAATAATTTAACACTGGGAGGTATACGACTTTCTACTCTGAGACTAAACTGTCGGCTTTTGGTCATCAATCAATCAATCAAATTTATTTTAACACTAATAGCACTAGGCTAACACAGGTGGAAATTAACTCACTATGAGCCAGTGAATTGCTGGTCAGGTTAATCTGATAATTTCTTGTTTGATAATTTCTTGTTTGTATAATCTAATTTTCTCAAACGAGTTCCCTTGGAAATCAGAGCTTGAAGGCTTCAAAGTTTGAACACAAAAACAGAGTTTTTGTTTCTGAAGGGTCATTAAAAAAAAAAATTAGGAACATTATTACAGATTAGATCATCAAATTTATAGTCCGGTCACAAGTTACTTACTTAAAGTTATTAAAGTTGTTCAGCACCATCTGGCAGTTGGCCTGCCTCTTCGATGCCCTCTGTTTGTTTGATGAGTTTGTAATTGGTTGATCTTGTAGCTATTTTATATAGAGAATAGAGAAGTATACTCGCTGTTCCCCCCCCCCCCCAACTCCCACAGTGGAGTTCCCACTATCCAGGGACTCCCTGTAGTCTCGAGAGTCCCCAGGGAAGGGGAATGTTAAGATTATCATCACTATCATCAAACAGGGAATCCCGTTCAGATTCATTTTTTGTTCATAAAGGTTGTTAAAACAAAAACAGTAGGAAGCAAGATTTGTTTTTGTAGTGAAAGTTTGAAGCCTTCAAGCTCTAATTTTTTATGAAACTTTTCCACTAAACAGTGATTATTCAATTAATAAAGAGCCAGTGAAATGTTTCCAATTATCAACATACAGGCTCAAAATAGTTGGATAATTTATTTTCGAAGTCAAAAGTTTTATACTGCACAATATTAAATTACTCTCTTTATAGGCATATTCTCGCTGTTCCTTGAGTATTCCTTGGAGAATCAAGGGAAAAGGCAAGAATAGAGGGAGTCACTCTGCGCCTCTGCACTGCCTCTGCATGGCATACAGAAAACGACAAGAACATAGGGAATGCTTCCAAAATGGATTTTGTCTGAACCAAAAATATGCTGAATCACTTTATGTTTGGTTTTGTTTATTCTGACTGTTTTTAATTAATTTTACATTGCACCAACAACAGGCAACACCAGTAAAAACTGATTCCCCTCGGGTTCTGATGTTGGGAACTCCTCAGGAGGAGTCCTTGGGGAACGGCGATAACACGCCTTGTGCCCCTTTCCGTTTTTGTCGGGTAGGCTGCAATTCTCTATAAAAATTAATAGGCTATTTTACGCCTTCTTCTTCCTTCTTCTTTGTGGAGTTTGTGTTTACAGGTGTTGGTTGACAACACCTTTACACGACCCGTATAGCATCTTTCTATGTTTCAATTTTCACTATTTCAATTAAACTTTCACAGTTATTCATATCTCTCAACTTCATACCCATATCTTTAAACTATTCAATCATACAATTATACAATTTCTTAATCTCTTAATTCTATACAATTTCATAAAAAAATACTCATTTCCATAATTTAAACAAATTTTTACACTATAACCATTAAAAAACTATTTTTCCTTTCATATAACTTTTATAAACAATATCATAAATTACGCCTGGATACTTACGTTGTAAACACGCCACACTTTCATTTTGAAACATCCGCCGAAGATGACTGTAAAGACATAGAGCTAACAAAGTTTCAGTGCCCAGGTCATCTAGACCCTGCAAAAGTACAGACCCTTTTACAAACTATTCAGAACACAGACCACACAGTGATGTGTGAGTGTGACCACACAGTGTGGATCCTGGGGATTGGTGTCACATTGCTAACTTGTGACATGTTAAGGCAAGGTACATGACCCCTGTGTAAAATATTGGAGGGGGTTTACAGGGGCTAGATCATCAAATTATCAAATTTATTGTTGACCAAGGAAAAGACATTTTGTAGTTCGGTCACATTAGAGGTGTATACTCACCGTTCCCCGCGAACTCCCACAGCGGAGTTCTCACGTCTTATCTCGTCCCAGGGGCTCCCCGCAATCTCGGAGAGTCCCCATGGACGATAAATGCGAATCAACATCATCAAACAGGGAATCCCATTCAGATTCGTTGGGGAGTCGATCTGAGCAATTCTTGGTTTGTTAAAAAATCTGTCAGGGAGTCCCACGTTTTTGCTTGAACCAGAGAATCCCCGAATCCTTGCGAGTCCCAGTGACCGAGGAATGCTTCTACTATCATCGAAAGAGACTCCCTTTCAAATTCGGTTGAGAGTCAGTTTGGGGAGTTGCTGGTGTTGTTGGTTTTTGAAAAACATACGTTAAAAGCAGCTAAAAGAAATTTTTGATTTCTGATATAGCATATGAGATCCATCATAGACTTATTCGCTTCGAAGTGCGAATTCAGGTAATATAGAGTTAATTGTGGGATAAGACTGATACTAAGAAAAAGACATCTAAAATTTACCGATTTTTTTTTAATAATACAAAAAAAAAATTAAGGTACACAAATTAAACTGGAAGTAAAAATATAGTGCGCCACAAGCGTTTTAGTCTAGTATATTCCCGTCGTAACCTGGGCCAGAACAGAAATTAAAGACAGGAAGGAATCATCTAATGGGTATAGCGAAGAATAGAAATCTGTAAGATCGGATAGTCTGGATCAGGTCCGTATCCAGGAATTTATTTCGTAAACTGGAAGTAAAAATATAGTGCGCCACAAGTTTTCGACTTAGTATAGTATATTCCCGTCGTAATCTGGGTCAGAACAGAAATTAAAGACAGAAAGGAATTATCTAATGGGTATAGCGAAGAATAGAAATCTGTAAGATCCGAAAGTCTGACATAGATCAGAGATTAAAGCCTATAAAAAACAATTCTGTTGTATGTTTTTTTTTGTGTGTGGGGGGGGGGGGGTTGATACGGCCCTGGTCTGGATGAGGAAGTTCGATAAGAATTTTGCGATCCCATCGAAAACTTTGGTCTTGTTGTTGATGATGTTCCTTGGACGACCCATCCCGTGTATTCCAAAATCCATCCCACGCATTACGAATTCGTCTTCTCAGCCGGGCTCTGGACCTTTTGTTATTTAGTGTATTGTTAAAAAGAACCTGAACCTGATGTTGCAAGAATTTCGTCTGTTAAAAGCATGCAATTGATTAAGAGAAAATAACTTTTGAAATGAAAGGGGAAGGAAGCTATTGTATGCCATGAGATCCATTTTTCAGCGCCTCGTGTGTGATGCCCGTGATACCAGCAGTCAGTCACTGCGAAATGGGATTAGCGAAAGTATGAGTCTAGCTGGAAGGTATCAAAACGGTAGTCCGTAGCAAAGAGCCTGCTAGATGACTTAGCCAACCATCCTCGCAATATCAATTCAACTTAATCGTTTTGACCCAACCATTTGTTCCAAAGCGGGACAGAATGAACACGATTCAAACATGCACTCTCCCCACATGCACTCCCCCCACATGCACTCCCCCCACAGGGCACGGTACGGTACGGTCCTACTTCTCCAGGTTGCCAGTTTGGGCTGAACAAACTCAATTTAAGTTCAAGCTTGGTACAAGTAAGTTAGTTCTCTTCCCCCGTTCAGGCATCTATGATGATACTTTATAACTTTAGGGCCATTCTGAACCGTTTGAAGACGGCCTACAAAGTTAAATCCCTTTTGAAGACAATGTTCGAATTTATTTTAGCTTAAACATGGATAACTCTTATGAGATACTTTGGGAGGCAAGTTGACCGAAGTTGCCATAAGAGCCCCACGTAAAAGCAGTCCATAATTTATACAAGCTCAAGCTTGGCCGTACGATCGTCAAACAAAGTTGGGGAAACGGCAGTATTAACACATTTTCATGTAATGAACGTGTGTTCGGCCGAAACAGCTAGCCTGAAAACAGTAGTGGTCAAAGCTGTGCTTAAGATGTATCTGAGAATTTGTTGCATTGACAATGTCAATAAATTTTTGGGACGCAATTTGACCCGTGACGCAGCTACGTCACGTGATCGAACAGGATAATGAGTTTCGTCGTTAGTCGCATTTTTTGTCACCTATCTACGAAAGGCCTTGATTTCTTTGCCCGTTTTTTGCACCAAGCACTTACTCCTCACTGCTCTTTTGACCGTTTTTGGACCTAACCCTTTGTCCTTTTACCCAGGCCTACGGAGAAAGCAGATTGGCAACTCGGAGGAGAACAGCGACACTCCTCCTTGCCAGAAAACGGCCAAATTAGCAGAAAGGACACTGAAAAGAAAATCTTGCAGCATCTGCTACTGGGATTACTGTTGTCTTTATTGAGATAAGATTATCCCTAATTTGGATTAATTTTATCCCAATAAAGAGGAGATTAATCCCAGTAGCAAATACTGCATCCTTATTCGGAGAAACTTTTTACAGTGGACAGAGGACTTCGGAGTGAGGCCTTTGATCTCTTCTGGCAAAAACGCGAAGCAGGGCACGACGGACGACATGACAATGGTGTAGGTATTTTTTTTAGGAACATTAGAGATAATGGTAGATGTACGGAATTACGGAACTACAAATCGCCCATACATGCCGCCGAAAAGTAGCTGGAAAGAAGAAGAAGAGACAGGTGCCTCCTAAACCAAAATGCAGAAGAATCTCTACCCTTTCGATGACCCAATCAAACAGCAAAACAGCAGCCGATGTCCACAATGAAATCCCAGGACCAGCTTTAACTCTAACCAATTTTCAAAGAAGAAGTTCACAAAATCGGATATTTAAGGAAGAATCTTTATTTGTTTTTCACGGATTCATTTTCCAGCTTAAGCGGCATGAGCCTGAAGAGGACCCTTGCCAAGAAGGGCCGAAATATAGTTCTAATAAAATGAAGCTGACTTATCCGTTTTACATTGTCAAATATTAGAGATAGTCCGAATCAATGACGTTGCCGAGCTTCGAGAAAAGATTTTTAGTGATTTTCGCAAATATAGCGTGATATCTTGCTTTGAATATTACCGCAAATATAAGGTTTGAAGCCAAGCTGACCATTCCTTACGAAAGAAATAAAAAACAGTGATTTTCGGGGTTCTGTGTTCGGGATTTGTGCAGTGATGGGAAAAGCGAAGGATTATATAATTGCTGGGTGAAAGCTTCTGCGCTTTCCCAGGGAACTGGTAAATTGTAAATAGACACAGAATGCAGAATTGTAAAATAGTCACAGATTTGTACATATACACTTTTAACACGCACATTTTAATATTCGTAATTTTATTTTAATTTGTTTGTCGTTTCAATCCGCATCGTTCTTCTGGTTTTTAGTTACATATCGTTGTATGTTTTTGTTGGTTCCGCATCACTTTTCTGTTGGTGTTGTTTTGGATTTTATGATTTAGTTGTTTGTTTTTTTCGCTGAGGACGCTTTGCCGGAAGTGAACCGAAATATCCGAATTTATATTTATCCCTCGCAAATCATCCTAGAGGGATAATTAGCTGATAAAGAAAAAAACCCGAAAATCCCTGTTTTTTATTTCTTTTTTAACATTACCGCATGCCTCTTATTTGTTGCGAAACAAAAATTAACTTTGAGGGGTTGTAAAATGCTCCCGAAATCTACAAATTGCCACAGAGTAATTTTACAGGCTATAGATGTTCCTAGCTGACTTATCCGTTTTGCACCGTCAAATATTTACAGGCTAGCTTTACAGATGTGGTAGGCATTTAATTTATTTGTGACTCACCATTTTGAAAAGCTGAACATATGAAAGAAAAGAAATAAAGCACATCAAATAATACAATTTTACAGTCTTCGGCCGGGAAAAAGTGCAGATCATCATACGCTGGTTGGACCCAGCTGTCCATGGTTTCTGGTAAAGACGAGGAATCTTCCAAAAGAGTAACGCTAGCACCTCGAACTTCTCCCTTAGCATGTGGTCATGGCGAATAACCATAGCTATATACAAATCATCTACGAATTTTATACTAATTCCAGCCTTGAACGATCGTGTGTGGGCGGAGGGTGCTTTACTGTCCATGCTTCGGAACTCTCACATTGCGAGTAAGAATTCCAAGAGCTAAGTGAGCATGTCAGTTTTTTGCCGATTCATAAGGTTGGGATGTTTCCTAACTGTTGGGTAGTAGGCGACAACCCCCCCCCCCCCCTACTTCCCAGTGTCGAAATAAGGGACATGCGTTTCCTAGATGTATTGGATTTCCCGGTTACTCGCCGGCTTCTGCTCCGTTTCGTGCGGGAATGGAATAGTTCGGAGATTCTGTCTTTCTTGGGCACAAGTATAACGTGAAAAACAGCAAGATCGTAGAGAAGGAATACCAACAACTGCTACGACATTGCATAGTTATAAGAAATGTTATCCGCTAACGATACAAAATTTGTGCACTTCAGTGATTCCTAATTGGCTTCGAGGCTGTAGAGAATAAATGGATACGAGTGAAGTAATGCAATTATAAATGGTGTCGAATCACATCAATACATAGTAAAAACAGTGCATATGAACCATTTAGTGCACGATGGTTCACAAAGGATTGCTCCTATTGATTTGCAGTTGTAAGTACATCTTAGTTACTTGTAAGTTAAGCAATTCTCGATAATTTTCTCGGGTCGTTTCTCGTGGATTGTCTGGAGGAGTTTCATAAATAAAATATAAGATATAATAATAAAAATAATAAAAATATATATGAAAATATAATAAAAATAAAATAAGAAATTTCTCGGGTCTTTTCTCGTTGATTGTCTGGATGAGTTTAATAGTCTCAATATTAATATCAGTTGTAGATAGTTCCCATGACTTCGACTGCATTTCTAGCTGTGGACCTTATCTATGTTGCTCAAATAAAGTGTCTATAAATGCTTTCTTCCTTCATTTCATTGCATAAATTTAATTAACAATTAATTGTACTGGGGTTTTAGAAGATTTTTAAATTCAAGACTGGAACAAGCCAAGATTCGCAACCTAATCCGAGATCGGGATGTCGAATCTATCGAAAAAGTCTTGTAAGCATTATCGGCTTCCAATAAGTCTTGTAAGCATTGTCGGCTTCGAAAAAGTTGGTAGCCTGGGGCACGTAGCTCTAGACATCCCTAATTGCGTGCACAGACGAGCAGTATTTTCCCTATCGTATTTTCTGCACTTTCATTGGAAGATGAAAAAAGTCTCAACTTTCGGAAGCAAGTGATGATGGTATCGCAACCCCTTGCAGGAAATCCGAGTTTCTGACCGCTCCACTCTGATCGTCGTATCGGACTGCAAGTACAGGTCCGGGTTAAAGAGACGGAACCGAAGTTAGGCAAAATTTATCGAAACGTAGAGCAGGCTTTGTTTGATCTGCGAGAAGATCATCGCGAGCAAGATCCATAACAACACTGTACAAAAAAATCTTGCAGTATTTTTGCTACTGGGATTAATCTTGTCTCTAAGAAGATAATCTTACCTCTAATTCGGATTAATCGTATCTCAGTAGAGATAAGACTAGTCCCAGTAGCAAATACTGCAGTTAACTTTAATCCTTACTCGGAGAAACTTTTTACAGTGAACAGGGCTGAAATAATGAAATTCCTGGAGTTCTAAAGACTAAGTGACGGGATAGCTCAAAAGTCTCCGTCTGTCTGTCAATCATAGGAAAGCAAAATGCAACGGTTGAGATATTTTGATGAAACTCATTGCGGGGTCAGGTTCATAAATAGACAATCTTTTCTTTTTTTTAGCCGTTAAATGGGGGTTGCAATTTAGGACGTGCACAAAAAAGTGTCTCGAAAGTGAACGCTGAATTCATAAGTATGTACTAATTGTCAACTGAATTTTCTTCAACTGTAAGAAAACTAACTGAATTTTGATGATTAGTGTGCCGAATAAGAGGTAAGAAGGCAATCTGGGCTTTGCTTCTTTTCTCAACGGACCTCTGGCTGGAACAGAATCCGACAATAATCCAAAGTTACCATAATCCTGATCAAACTGACAGTGTGTAGATGATAAGGGATACAGGACATGACGAGTTTTCTCTTAGCTAGCGTCAAAGTATCCTCTCGGACAAATATGTCGATTTGAATCCGACAAAAGCCGGGAATTCCGTTAAATCACATAAACACACTGATTCGATTTTAAGAAGAAATGTTAATTCGACATGCTTTACCAGTCCAGCCGTGCGATCGACATTTGTCCAAGGTTCGGTAACTATAAAAGTTTCTTGACAAGATCATTTGAATCAAAGATTATCTCTCGTCCGTCGGATTAACCCGTTACACTATTGTATCAAGAAAGCTTGACCCTGCTTTGGGATCCCATCGCAGACTGAGGCGTTGTTTTCTTATTACTTAAAGACGGTGCGTCACCGATTGCCGAGTTCAATACTCCAATATTCGGTCGCTGTAGTTCCCACTCCAATTCTCAAACATCTCCTATGAAACCATGTTCGGTTTCTCGATTTTCCCAGCCTGGCTCGGTTCCCTTGTTTGATTAGAAACACAGACGCGAACTGGCATAACCGGTATTTCTGACGAATGGGCCCCTCGTTATTGTTTCTTGTACCGGCTCGTCCGAAGCGATAAGCGAAAGCCTTGTCCTCATCGAAAAGAGTCAACTGCAGCAAATTCAAGGATCACCGTAGTTCATTAGGATGTATAAAAATAACGTAGGGAGTTCGAAATCTCGGAAATGGAACAATCGGGACGAATGCTGAAGCATTAATACGGAGAGAGTAATAGCCAAGGTATGGATGAATGAATGAATGTATTCCCAAAAACGCCCTTTGGGCCATAGCGGGACAATATATAAATAAATAAACACTCCAAACCAGTCCAAATTTTCAACACTCAACTCATAACTCTGATACTCAACTCATAAACTGATCACTCAACTCATAACTCTGAAATAAATAACTATCAAACAAACTAATACCAATCCCTACCACACCATCAACCTACAATAAAACGTTCATGGTGCTCCATGGCAACGTTCAGGAATCTACCCAACCGACGCAACTCTTGGAAAACTTTAGTACTCATCAAATCTTTCAAAGACCCCCTTGAAGAACGTCCTCACCAAAAACTTCTCTCCTTAGATCCCCCAACTCACTACAAGAACAAACCAACATCTTCATCCATCTTTCCCCATAACGGGTAAAAGTATTCATCAGGTCCTAAACCAACCTTAAGATAAAGCTCCTTCCCCCATAGCTTCTTGGACTGAGCATAAATCCTCAGAGAAGGGGTCGAGCCCACCTCCCATAACCACTGCTGAATCTCCTGGTCCATTAACCCTCGGAACCTCACCTACCTCAAACGATGGACCAATCCCATTATTCCATTAACCTCCTACTACGGAGGGACAATAATCCTAAGGCACCTTTAATCGCTAAACTACTTGTGCTACCGCTACTTCCTAATACCCTCGTAAAATATTGGGATTGAACAACTTCGAGCTTTTCCCTCCGATGGAATCCCCAAATCTCAGACCCATAATGGATAGAAGGTAAAATTTTTGCCATAAACAGCGACTTGTGCATTTTAATGTCCTTAAAATCTCCTAGATGACTCTTCAAAATTGAGCATAGGCACGGCTTACCTTTTGTTAGACTTAACTCAATCTTTTCTGCAAACTTACCGTTAAAAGATAATTTTCCTCCTAAATACACAAATTCATCTTTAACAATAAACTCTTCGCCATTGAACTTAACCTTGTCTGACTCACTAAACTTGCCCCCTTTTCTGAATACCATCATAATTCTTAACATTTAAAACTAGATCCTTTTGATCCTTTTTTGCGTGGCAAAACGTCCTTCGGACAGATAAAGGTTCAACTGTACCTCCCTCCGCGCTAACTACGGCTGACTGGACCACCCACTACAGTGGTCTATTCAGTGGTTGCAAAAAACAGATTCAGCAGCAACAGCACTATGAAAATTTACTTCTTCAATACCTACCAAGGAAGGTAGTTCAACCCTCTGTTCTTTCCGTGACTGGTTCTTACATCGAACTTGCTTTCCGAAAGTTAAGAAGAACTGGTTCTACAGATTCTGATGGTCTTTGTGCCGATTTTTTCAAAACTGAATGCCCAGCTTTAACACAACACCTTCAGCTTCTGTTTCAAATTTGTTTATAGGGTTTAGTTCCGAATAGTTTCCTTTTGGGTACTGTAACATCGGTGATTAAGCGAGGGAAAGACACAGACCTTTGCAAAAGCTATTGGCCAATTACAGTTTCTTGTAACATAAGCAAAATCCTGGAATACGTCCTTCTTCCAGAATTAGTTGAAAAATGTCGTTTTGGTTCAATGCAGCTTGGATTCCGTTCGAGTGCCAGTTGTGCGCACGCTCATCACATATTAACAAAAATGATGAAGCAGGCTACCCGCGAGAAGTCTGCTATTCACATATATTCTACAGATATAGCTGGTGCTTTTGACAATATAACGCATTCTCAGGCCCTATTTTCTCTCATTACTTCTGGAGTGAATCTGTCTGTTGTCAGTCTGTTAAAATTTTGGTGTGGTCATTCCTCAGAAAGGTTCAAATGGGAAGGCTAGCTTGTCAGAGATAATTCCTGTCCGAACTGGTGTTCGCCAAAGGGGAGTCTTATCTACATCTTCAAATCGGTCATATCTTCTTGTCTGGATTCTTTACAACCTGCTTACTTTTTATAAAGACCATGCCTTCAGCTACATAGCCTATGCCGACGACTTGCTCTTAGTAAGCCGTACCCGATCCACACTCACAAAAAATGTTTGTAAGCTGTCGTCGATACTTCTCAAAATCGGCCTTGAAGTTAACCTTTCAAAATGTGAGTACCTGCATTTCAACCCTTCGTCAAATGGTTTGAATGCATCCAAAGCTCTCATGCATCCAAAGCTCATCCAAAGCTATCTCTCTTGGATCGTTCGTCGTCAAATCAACAGACTCTCTCCGATGGCTTGGCATAACATTCAAATCTTCGTTGTCAAAATTTGGCTCTTCGGTTGTTCAGGAAGTTTGTAGATCAATCCGTACCGTCTACGGGCGCATCGTCCCCAACCGGGGGCGCTATAATCGTAAAGCTTTGGGAAAATTGCACAGCACCTTCTGCGCTCATGGAAACAGTCCGTAAACGCACTGGTGTCTGTCGCGTAAAAAATCTATGACCAAGAGTAAAATGTGCTATGTGTGCAATGAAAATTCTTGCTTCTGTCGCGCTCAGGTTTTCGGGGGTATCCACTTGAAAGTGCGAACACAAGACCAGGATTGTCCGGCCGCATTTTTTGGCCCTTTTAGTTGATAAAATCTCGAGTTTACCGTATGGAACTGATGGTGGGGCGAAAATCCTGACAGGAATTCCAGACCACAAGCACCCGATCCTGATCGTCTGTCCAATGCATGAATGGACAAAAGTAGTTTCCTTATCTCTCTCTTCACAATAACCTCCTCCCCCCCCCCCGGCTCGAAAACTTAAGTTCTTCTGCAAAAGTTTAAAAGGACGAACGGTTGATAGTCCAGTCTGAAAAAACTAGACAGACAATGTCGAAGAATTTTCAGCTGTCAATAAACCGCCAAAAATAGCCTGCGGCTGGCAATTTTATAACTTGCGTGAGCTGGGTCGTCGTAGAAGGATATCCAATATTTGATCGACTAAGGGTATTCATATCTTTCAGATAAATGCGTGCTGTCGGAATTTTACGGCGAAAGTGAGTCCTTTGAGCCAGATAGACAGGCAAGATTCCCCTCAAAGTATGACAAAGAAGTTCGAGTGACAGTCGGCCGAACTGTGATGCTACCATGCGAAGTTCCTCACGCAGGGAACGTTACGGTAAGTGGACAATTGCCGAGTTTCAGGACATTGCATGCGGCAAACATCACCGCTGACCTTTGTCAATTATTCCTGTCGGGGAAAGTTGTTACAAGCCTAGAAAAAGTCCAGCTGTGGACCTGGGTTCGATACACTGTGCGGAACCTTGACCGAGCAGTCCCTTGGCTCCATGAATATTCCATGATCGCGACCTACTTACATTTCTTCACAGGATTGCTTAAAGGACACCTGAACAATGAAACCATACTTGAACACACCATAGAGAATGCATTTACAGACATGGCCACGGAGAGCATTCTTCTCCTGAGCGTGTCGTTTTCAAAATAGGAATGTTCGTTTCTGGAGGTTTGCACATGCAGACTCCAAGATAAAATGCGCAATTCATTCAAATCTTGTACAGCGCTGGCCGGATCGTATTGGAATTTCTTCTGGATATACGTTTGGGCTTAACTGGGTAAAAAATATTCCAGAAGAAGGGTTGATTGGTTCACTTCTAAAATTGTTCGGTACTGAAATAAGGACAGATGCAAAACGGAGCAAAAACCATAGCTTGGAAACACTATTTCGTATTTGGATTGGGTTTTCTGCAGGCAATGTTAACGGAAGTCATACAGATGGGGATGATACTTGGTACTCTTCATTAGGTGTCCTTTAATGTCTGTGGTGCTGTGCAAGAGAGGGACATTACGAGCGACTCGAGGTTTTCTTGGTCCGGTTTCTTGCTTGTTCGGCAATGCCTCCTTCTCGTTTCCTAGTCATCCTCTGGATATTCGGAGGCGCTGAATTTTTAATATAAGAATGTATTTTAACACATCTTAGGATTTTATTGTAATTCCCTTACCAATTGCATTGCGGATCTTTAAATCCCTGTTTTATTTCCATACTAGGTTTTTTTTTTTTTTTTATTATTAACCGGCATTTCAAACAGAAAAAGGACGGAGTACAAAAACGAAAAGAAAAACAAGACAAAAGCAAAACGTAACACTTTCATAGGAAACACCCAAAAAATCGAAAATTACAAACTAAGGCTCTCTGAGTTACTAACAAGAGCTGTAAGCTCATATGGCACTTGCATGTGTCAAGATGATTTGATTGATCAAAAGTAAGTTTCGACTTTGCGGTTGAGATGCGCGCTATAAGGGAGCTGGAACTTCATTTGTAAGCAAAACCCTTGAGGCAAAACTGCTAATGGGCTGATGGGCATCACGAAAATGCATATATTGCTTAAAAGTATTTTTTTTGACTTTTCGGTCAAGATTGGTACTTTAAGGAATAATCGGATTTGGGAAGTAGCAATTTCTAAGCAAATGTTGTTGAGTCTCCAATATTCCAGCGAAGTTTCATCGTCCTAGCACATCTGGAAGTACCTTAACGCGCGATCACCGGAATCCCAGACCCCCCCCCCCCCCCTCCTCCAACTCCACACACAATAACCGGAGCCAATCCGGTTCTGTAAATGATTAATCCAGAGCATCTGTTTGTCATTCCCACGAAGTTCGATCCAGATCACACCAGTCTAAGCGGGTCAAGTATTTTCCGCCTCCCCCCGATAATTGCCGGATTCGGTCCGGAAATGAAAAAGGTCACAAGAGAAAAATGTCCTCTGTTTAATTATTAAATTTCACTCGAATCCGATCACCCGTTCCAAAGTTACACATGACTCAATATTCCGGATTCCCCTCCCTCAACTCCCCCCCCCCCAAGATTATCATATCGAGGATTTTTTTTTATTCCAAGTCAGTTTGACCGGTTCCCTGATATGCCTTCCAAGTTTCGTCGTGAAAATCCCCCAAAAAACGGAATTCCGGGATACCCCTCCCCCCCCTTCAAGTGTCCGGATCCAGTCAAATTATGTAAAAGATTTACATGGACCAGATGTTTGTTCTTCCCAGTAAGTTTCACTCCGATACCATCATTCTAACCGTTTCTCGAGATTTCCGGTCCACCCCCCCCACCCCACCCAGCTCCCCCGCATTGCACGTAGCCAATCCGATTCAGCAAATGACATACCTAGAGCATCTGTTTGTTCTTCCCACAAAGTTCCATCCCGATCCCTCCATTCTAAACGGGGCACGTATTTTCCGCCCCCCCCCCAATAGTTGCCGGATCCGGTCCGGATATGAAAAAAATCATCGGAGAAATGTCCTCTGTTGAATTCTTAAATTTCACTCGAATCCGATCACCCATTCCAAAATTACGCATGACCGAAAATTTCGGATTCCCCTCCCTCCACTCCCCCCACCATTATCTGATCGACACAATTTTTATTTTGAAGTCAGTTTGATTGGGTCCCTGATATGCCTGCCAAGTTTCATCGTGAAAATCCCCAAAACCACCATCACCGGAATTCCGGCCCCCCCCCCCCCCCCATAAGTGTCCGGATCAAGTACAATGGTCTAAAGGACTTATCTAGAGCAGATGCTTGTTCTTCCCAGCAAGTTTCACTCCGATCCCTCCATTCTAACCGTTACTTGAAATTTCCGGTCTCCCCCCCCCCCAACTCCCCCCTGGCTACCGAATCCGGTCAAGACTTTAAACGGGACATTACAGATATATATTCTGTTCAGTTATGAAGTTTCATTACAATCCGATCATCCGTTCGAAAGTTACACACTTCTCAATTTCCCGGATTCCCCTGCGGATTCCCCTCCCTCCACTCCCCCACCATTATCTGATCGACAATATTTTTATTTTGAAGTCAGTTTGATTGGGTCCCTGATATGCCTGCCAAGTTTCATCGTGAAAATCCAAAAAACCACCATCACCGGAATTCCGGGACCCACCCCCATAAGTGTCCGGATCCCGTACAATGGTCTAAAGGACTTATCTAGAGCAGATGCTTGTTCTTCCCAGCAAGTTTCACTCCGATCCCTCCATTCTAACCGTTTCTTGAAATTTCCGGTCTCCCCCCCCACTCCCCCCTGGCAACCGAATCCGGTCAAGACTTTAAACGGGACATTACAGATATATATTCTCTTCAGTTATGAAGTTTCATTACAATCCGATCATCCGTTCGAAAGTTACACACTTCTCAGTTTCCCGGATTCCCTTGCCCTCCACCCCCTCCCCAAAATGGTCGGATCAGAGAAATGATTATTCCTAATTTTGTTTGGTCGGGTCTCTGATATGCCTGCTAAGTTTCATGGTCCTAGCACAACTGGAAGTACCCTAACTCGAAAAGTGTGACAAAATGCCCTAAATTTTCAAGTTTCCAGCGCCCCCACTTCCCCGCACATGGTCGGATCGGGAAACTGATTATTTCCAGGTTAGTTTGGTCGGGTCCCTGATATTCCTGCCAAGTTTCATTGTCCTAGATCATCTGGAAGTACCCTCACTCGAAAAAGTGTGACAAAATGCCCTAAATTTTCAAGTTTCCAGCGCCCCAACTTCCCCGCATATGGTCGGATCGGGAAACTTATTATTTCCAGGTTACTTTGGTCAGGTCCCTGATATTCCTGCCAAGTTTCATTGTCCTAGCTCATCTGGAAGTACCCTAACTCGAAAAAGTGTGACAAAATGCCCTAAATTTTCAAGTTTCGAGCGCCCCCACTCCCCCGCATATGGTCGGATCGGGAAACTGATTATTTCCAGGTTCGTTTGGTCGGGTCCCTTATATTCCTGCCAAGTTTCATTGTCCTAGCTCATCTAGAAGTACCCTAACTCAGAAAAAAGTGACAAAATGCCCTAAATTTGCAAGTTTCCAGCGCCCCGCACTCCCCCCCCCCCCCATATGGTCGGATCGGGAAGATGATTATTTCCAGGTTAGTTTGGTCGGGTCCCTGATATGCCTGCCAAGTTTCATTGTCCTAGCACATCTGGAAGTACCCTAACTCGGATATGTGGGACAAAAAACTCGGACCGACCGACAGACCGACAGACGGAATTGTGATCGGTATATGGCACTTGAGCCAGAGGCTGCAAGTGCCATAAAAACGGAACACGGTTACATACATATACACTTAAACTCTAAGAATTTTGCTCCACGGGTGGGACTGGATTTTTGAGTTGCACTTGCTAATCAGGATAGAGATAGCAAGCTCAGGGTCTCTTATGTTATATATTTTCATGATTTTATTATTTCTTGTCCAAGGGGGGAGCTGAAGTAAGTATTTGGAGAATCTGAAAAAAGTGTTATGTTTATGGCGGTTGTGATTCTAGGTGCAGCATGAAAATGCATGAAAGTTTATTCAAAACAGTTTATTAAAAAAATAACCGTATATTTTGTTATCTCTTTTGTTAGTTTCAGCACCGTTCCCCATCGTCATAACGTACCTGCAGGTAGATTTGTCGTCGCCTTTCTGACATTTTACACTTTTCTAAAAAAAAAATATTCAAATTTGGCAACTGGCTGTATGAGCATAACCGATATCATTCAAATTCGATCCAGGTGACGTCGGGAAAGCAAGATAAGATGAACGTCTTTACAATCGTCTTGGCCACCATGCTCAGGTCTCCCTATCAATCAATCAATCAATCATTTATTTCCAAATATCTCTTAAAAGTGATAACGTAGGATTGTCAATACAAGAACAAGGTATAATACACTTGCAAATTAATACAATTACGAATATATTTATATACAATTAGATTAGAAGTCAATCAATCAAGTAGTCGAATTGTAGTTTTTCACGAAGTACGGTACAAAGGACTTAAGAAATCTCTCTGAAGATGCAGCTGGGGGTATTTCTAGCAGCTGACGTCCGATTGTTTTCGAAGATCGCGTTTTTTGCTCGTGATTTGGGCTCTGGAAGTCTGGTAGAATTCCTCTGTGGTGCTCGGAACACAATAGTTACATCCCAAATTTCAATAGTAGCTGATATCTGCGCTGGCTAAGTGACGTTAGGTCCAATTTTGAAAGGCTGGACTCGTAGTCAGTGTATGACGGTCCGAGGATTATCTTGCATGCTCGCTTCTGAATTGTCCGTTGCAAGTCTAACGTAAGTTTTGTAACAGTTCAGGAGTGACCTGATCGACAGACCGATTCTCTTTAGATATGAGAAAGCCTTCAAGAGGGCAGATCCTGCCTATTATGTGACTGACGTGAGTTTGCCAGCAGAGATCGTCATCAAATGTGACATCCAGGATCTTAACGGATTTACTCGACGTTAGGTTAGTTTCTTCGATCCCGGGTGCCTCACGCTTTAAGAAATTGATGCGCAGGGTTGAACTCTTGTCTTGGCTTATTCCTAGTTTCAGGTTTTCAGACTGGGACCTAGGATCCTGAAGCACTGTTTTTACAAGACATGATGGACCGGAGTCTGATAGCAGCCTCATGATAGAAAGAGAAAGGTCGTCTATGTTCTTGGCCTTTGTAAAATCTATATTTTTTTTTTTTTTATTTGTAGGCTAAACTTTATTTTTTGTTGTTCATTACCAACCTCAAAAATTTACTTGTTGAGACGTCGAAATCTTTGATCTGAAGCGCATAACATGTTTTATCTATTCCCTTTTACCCCGTCATTCCGGCGAAATAAAAGCCTTAATTTCCACAGAGAGTCTAGGAGTAGACTATAGGAATGAATTCACATTCAGTTCCATATCATGAAAAGAGTACAGTTTCATAAAAGAGTAACGTTCATAAATAACATTTTCTTAATGTATATTCACAACAAGAGCTAGAAGCTCATCTGGCAGTTGCAAGTTGTGTCAGAGGATGAAAGTGGGATTTTGTGAATTCGTAGGTTTATTATAGCCTAATCCTTTGTAAGCAAAGCCCTTGATGCACGAATGATCACGAGATCTTGGTGATCACAAAGGTATCATTTGGTCAAATTTTTTTTTTGCACTTTGCGGTGATGATGCGCACTTTAAGAGGGCTAAGAATTTTTTCTTAAGCAAAATCCGTGAGGCAAAAATGATCATGGGCCCTTTCAGATAATGAAAATGTAACTTTTGTTCAAAATTACTTCTTTCACTTTGCGGTTAGGATGCGCACTTCAAGGGCGCTAAAAATCCATTTTTAAGAAAACCCCTAACGCAGGTTGATCATGGGCCCTTGGGGGTCATAAAAATGTATCGTTTGCAAAAAAACTATTTTTTTGTGCTTTACGGTTAAGATAAGAACTTTAATGAATTTATTTGAATATAAGGTTTGAAGCCAAGCTGACAATTCATTGCAAACAAAATAGAAAAAACGAAATTTTCGGGGTTCATGGGAACGGGGTTCAGGGTGATCATGGGCCCTTTGAGATCATGAAAACGTATTTCTTAGGATCAAAATTATTTCTTTCACATTGCGGCAATGATTCGCACTTTAAGGGCGCTACAAACTCATTTGTAAGCAAAACCCTTGAGGCAGAAACTATTATGGGCCCTTGGGGATCAGGAAAATGTATCGTTTGCTCAAAACTATTTTGTGCTTTATTTTTTTGCCGGACAAGTAATTCAACCGGAATCCGCCCGAGACCGGATATTTGGTAGAAGTAAGGCAGGAAGTTTCGGTCAGTTCCATCAAAATAGATATGATGTATTATAGGGATAAACACACGGGCTGAATCCATTCCTGAACTTGGTTTTCTCAGATGACTAGCCACTGGCATAAACCTGTTTCTAAATTTTAATAGTAAAAATAATTGACGGGATCCCAGAAATTTAATATTTGACCCAGACCCTTAATGTATATTCACAACAAGAGCTAGAAGCTCATCTGGCAGTTGCAAGTTGTGTCAGAGGATGAAAGTGGGATTTTGTGAATTCGTAGGTTTATTATAGCCTAATCCTTTGTAAGCAAAGCCCTTGATGCACGAATGATCACGAGATCTTGGTGATCACAAAGGTATCATTTGGTCAAATTTTTTTTTTGCACTTTGCGGTGATGATGCGCACTTTAAGAGGGCTAAGAATTTTTTCTTAAGCAAAATCCGTGAGGCAAAAATGATCATGGGCCCTTTCAGATAATGAAAATGTAACTTTTGTTCAAAATTACTTCTTTCACTTTGCGGTTAGGATGCGCACTTCAAGGGCGCTAAAAATCCATTTTTAAGAAAACCCCTAACGCAGGTTGATCATGGGCCCTTGGGGGTCATAAAAATGTATCGTTTGCAAAAAAACTATTTTTTTGTGCTTTACGGTTAAGATAAGAACTTTAATGAATTTATTTGAATATAAGGTTTGAAGCCAAGCTGACAATTCATTGCAAACAAAATAGAAAAAACGAAATTTTCGGGGTTCATGGGAACGGGGTTCAGGGTGATCATGGGCCCTTTGAGATCATGAAAACGTATTTCTTAGGATCAAAATTATTTCTTTCACATTGCGGCAATGATTCGCACTTTAAGGGCGCTACAAACTCATTTGTAAGCAAAACCCTTGAGGCAGAAACTATTATGGGCCCTTGGGGATCAGGAAAATGTATCGTTTGCTCAAAACTATTTTGTGCTTTATTTTTTTGCCGGACAAGTAATTCAACCGGAATCCGCCCGAGACCGGATATTTGGTAGAAGTAAGGCAGGAAGTTTCGGTCAGTTCCATCAAAATAGATATGATGTATTATAGGGATAAACACACGGGCTGAATCCATTCCTGAACTTGGTTTTCTCAGATGACTAGCCACTGGCATAAACCTGTTTCTAAATTTTAATAGTAAAAATAATTGACGGGATCCCAGAAATTTAATATTTGACCCAGACAATTGCGTCTTGTAGACGCAAGACGCAATTTTCTGGATCAAATTTTACAGTTGTAGGATCCCATCGAAACCTTTGCTCTTGTTTTCCTAATCCTCTGATTTCAGCTTATTCCTAGACAATGCTAAGGGTATACTCTTTGTGGTTTTCAAGGAAAATCTGGACCTCAGGCCGGATTGATGAATATGATGCTACGTTCTGGAAAGCTTTACAGCTCTTGCCTGGGGGGGGGGGGGGGGCAAAAAGTATGGTTTTAGTTTGTGGAAGATCTAGAGCCTATACTTTATGAATTATAGGTAGGCTATCTAATTTCTATAGATATGTAAATTAATCCTTTATTCTAGTTATTAATTTTTAAAGTTCAACTTAGCTCCACGTTCACAAAATATCACCTCTGTACCGTTTACCGTTTTCATTTAGCTCTGTTCTTTATTTGAAGACACTCAGTTAATATTTCAAATAACTTCGGGAGAATCTTGGGGAGAATGTCGGGAATATGCAATTAAGGCTATGTACCCTGCGAACAATAACAAACAAGTCCAGGGCGAATGGTTCCTTGGCAGCGCATGCAGTTTTCTCGTGACGGGTAAAATGAACTTGAATAGCTAAATTCATACCCTATTTTCAGGTATCATGGTTTCGACGAAAAGATGTTCGGCTGCTGAGTGTCGGGAGCATGACGTATACAAGCGATAAACGAGTTAGGCCCTTGTACGATCGGCAATCGGAACACTGGTTCCTCCAGATCATTCGAGTGGACGAAACAGACTCTGGCTATTACGAGTGTCACGTTGGGACTGTCCCACCAAGAACCGCTTTAGTAAAACTCGACGTCAAAGGTAAGAAACAACTAGCTTTAAAAGTCCGTATAAAAACATTGACTTGTTGACCCCAATCAAGAACAAATAAGCACAAGAACCTCCGTCTCCCTATCTCTGTAAGACGACCATGCGGAGTAGAACAGATTCCCGATGCCCTGCCCGATCCAAATGAGCGGTGGTAGGAGCTACGCAGTACACCTTAGTTCATTACCTCGACAAAAAGCTATATCGCAATAGAGCCCCAGAAAAGGAATGTCGAGTCCTATTGGTTGTCCAATATTATGACGTTGCAGGTGACGCGCTGCAGAGCGGGTAATGCACGCCTTCTACAATCTTTTCCTCTGAAATGCATAGTGGCGAAGAGGGAAGTAGACGTGCGTCAACTTACAAGCTCAGCAAGTAGCTCTAGCTCCGCTCATTTTTGTCGGCGTATCCATGGTCGGTGCATGGAACTAAAGACGGAGGTTCTACTCGCTCATTTGTTCTTGCCCCAGTCTAAATATAGCTTTCATTTTTTTCAAATCAAGAAAAATAATCAGTTCGAACCCATGCAGCGACTATGGCTGCTCCGACAAAACTGAGCGGAGCTAGACGTACTTGCTCTAGCTTTGAGTTGATAACCGTCTACTTCCGTCTTCGCCGTTGCTCACCGCAGAGCAATAAGTGAAGAAGGCACGCTGACCCACTCTTGAGCGTGTCTAGAGAACGAATTGACTTTGACTTTGAAAGTTTCTTCTATGCGGCTTCACAGCGATATAGCTATTTGTAGAGGTATCGAAAAGTGATGACCGAGATTTAATCAAGCGGATGAAAGTCACTTTAAATCAAATGCCGCGTATCTCCTAATCTCCGCTTGTTTGCATCGGGCAGGAGACGAATCCGCATGGTCATATTACAGAGAAAGGAGACGAAGTTTCTATCCGATTATTTGTTTTTGCTCAAAGCCACTCTCTTTTATGGGTCACCGTCACGGCGAGGACAAGATTTCAAGCGTCAAACGTTACTGACCTCAATAGCAACCTGATTTGACTGAGACAGAAAACACAAATCAAAGAAAACATCCCAAATTTTTAGCAAGGATTAACTGTTGACATGGTCATATATAGGAAATCACAAGTAAGCCTGGGCCAAATGTTCAAAGATGATTTTTACTGCAGCAAATTTAGGAATCCTGACGTCATCCATTCGAAATGAATTTCAAGCGATTGGCAAGGGGTTAGAGACTCTGAAACTGACAACTGAAGGAACTGAATGTGCTGGTGGTTTTGTCATGATATTGCGATACTCTCCTGGAAGCAAACCCCTTTGCTCATCGCGTGTTACAAATTAGTCCCGATTTCTCGACGCCAGAAGTCCTAAATTCATTCAGTGAGCTGAATGAATCATCTGTGGATAACGAAAGAAAATATAAATTCCAGAGTTGTCGACGTCAAATTGAAAATCAGTAGGCTAACGCTTGTGAATATTTTGAATATCCTCTTTCATTTTTACTTTTTTTCTTGCTTGAAACATGTTTGCTACAGATTTTTTTATGAATAATCTTGTGTCGCATTAACGGCGGGACACGAAAGGCGTTGGGTTTGTATGAAGAAAAGCTGAACTCTGGGTTTGATTTGGGTTTGGTTGATTTAGGTTTGGGTTGGGTTTGATTTGATCGAAGTTTCAAGTTACCTTCAAACTCAAAAGTCTCTGTTTAAATACCGTTTTTTGTCGGCGGTCTCAGTTTCTTTGTCCTTCGAACCCTGACCGTTGAACTTCGTGAGCTTGCAAGTTCGAAGTTTGCTTGAAACGTTGAAGTAACGGCGACCGGGCAAGGGCCACGAAGAGCATTCTTCTCCTGAGCGTGACGTTTTCAAAATAGGGATGTTCGTTTCTGGAGGTTTGCACATGCAGACTCCAAGACAAAAAACGCAATTCATTCAAATCTTGTACAGCGCTGGCCGGATCTATTGGAATTTCTTCTAGATATACGTTTGGACTTAACTGGTTAAGAAATATTCCAGAAGAAGGGTTGATTGGAGATATTTGTTCATTTCTAAAATTGTTCGGTACTGAAATAAGGACAGATGCAAAATGGAGCGAAAATCATAGCTTGGAAACACTATTTCGTATTTGGATTCGGTTTTCTGCAGGCAATGTTAACGGAAGTCATACAGATAGGGATGATACTTGGTACTCTTCATTCAGGTGTCCTTTAAGCAACTGGCTAAGCCAACGGCGAACAAAAATTCGATCAAAACCGCAACTACAGTTTTACCTTTTCGTTTAGTCAATTTGTTGTCTTAGCTATTCATCGTTTTTAGCAACAAGTCCGTCAATCTGACCGTCTCATTAATTTTCAGAGGGTCTCTGAATTGTGACGAGCAAGAAACTGTGTAAAATCTCAAAACTGATTGCTCAGATAAATGGATAACAGTAAATAACCAATCTTCCAATCTTCCCAAACAACCAAACATCAGCTAAATGTTTTGCTTTTCCTCAAAGTTACTTAGTAAGGTGTAGACTATTTTGCGCTGGCCGAGTAGGACTGCTTTCCGAGTCGTACCACTAGATAACTCACCAGTCACAGCGAGTAGTGGTCTGAACTAGTGGCTTAGATGGGGTGATCTCGGTATTGCACGTGCTAGAGTGCTTCCAGTTCAAACCCCCGCAGAATTCGCCTAGCACCTCACTTCCTTTCCACTATTTTATACTCCCAACAACGTTTTGTGAGGCTAGTCTTAGGCATAACAGTTTTTGTATGCGTACTTCATTCACTTAGGCTTAATTTATTTCACGATGAATCATTCCAAATGTTACGTTGAAACTGAGGCAATCCGCATCATGTGTCCCATTCCAGCCGCACAAAGGAAGGGAAAACTTCTGACGAACGGAAAGTCTCTTCGGTACTTTAAACGTCTTTGAAACTTTCCTGACTCAATTTTACAGATGACACGAGTAAAATCCTCTAACATTTTTGTTTTTGACGCGTTTCTCCCCTTCGGCTCGGCCCACTTCAAATCCAATCGCTCAACCATTCAAGGGGCACATTGAAGGCCTACGTCTACCGGTGGAACGAAAGCTCTTCATCTTTGCTTTCATGTTGTACAAAGGCTCAAAGGATCATCGGGACTTAAAGTTACGGGTTTACTATTTCCTCTGAGCCACCATACAAAATGTGATCAAGGAAAGGCGATCTCTATCATCCGAATTAAATAAGACGAGGAAATTTAAACATCTTCATGGGCGAACACGAGGGGAAGGTAGGAAGGTCGCACGGATTTTTGTCAAAGGAGGGTGTTTAATTTAGATCCCTAGTTTAGCAAAAAGGTTGCGAAAATATCCGTGCATAAACTAATCCACACGAAGAAGAATAAGAATCAACTGAGTTGCGAACACACCACCCCGGGGCGAGCGATCGGCACTGAAATCATCGCTTCTGAAAACAAACCGGAATGAATTATACGACTTAGTCTATTACACCTTGACGTAAGACAGTTAGCCACCACGGAGTGCGAGGCGTTTATCGATTGTGTAGCTGAAAAACGAGTAGTGCGCTAGGACACCCTGTGGAAATTAGGGGCAACCTCTTTGCCCATAAGTTCTGATCCTCGGTATCCGCCCGAGGATGCCAAAATCCTATCCTATGCTGCACCGTTTATTTTTCCAATAAAAATCCCAAATGACTGCAGACCTTGCGCCCAACTGACCGGACAAGAATTATTCCCTTATTTATTCTTGGACCGTATCAAGTGCATGCTTGTTCCTCGATGTTGCATGCTCGATGCTTGCAGCTCCTACAATGCACCCAAGACTCAAAGGTTCTGCGTCTCCGACAGTGCAGATTTTTTTTCGACCTTAGGATGGCATTCCTGTTCCGAGCTGCACGGGTGCTGAATAGGTCCTCGCTAAGGGAGTTGGAGCCGAGGTTGAAGTAACTGACCACAATCAGTATTTATTTTTCGCCGTTACCACCCAGCACAGGGAATGGCTAAAATGCGCATCTGCTGCCTTCCTTGGACGTAGAAGCAGTTTCTCGACTAAAGGTACCTTCAGACCGAAAAAAGCTCTTACGTACTTCCTTCACACTGAGATACTTACGGACGCTAGGTGGACGTAAGAAGCCTACTTAGCTCTCCGTAACGTACAAATTCTCCTCCGTAACGTAAAATTCAACAGTTGAAATTTGTTCAACTTAAGAAACGTAACGTAAGGCAACGAAGGATAATGAGGGAGAAATTAAATAAGAAGGATTTACCTGATTTGATTGCCAATCTTTCCAAGAGAGACCTTGGATTTATGATGGAAAAAATAGCATCCTTGTCACATTAGCCCAAAACAGCAGAAACTGGCAAAGCAGCTGAAAAAGAGTCTACTATTCTGCGCAGAGTTTCCAAACGGAACATGTTTTGTAATGGTAGCGCTTCAGGAATCCTAATGACTCTGGGGCAAGGCTCTGGGGAGAGTCAGCAGGCTGAAATTAGGGTTTCAATTCAAATCAAACCAGTTTGTGTGACAGTTTAGTTTTAAATTCCATTGGAATGTAGGCTCCTATGACTTTCTTTCACGTTTCCCAGGATTATCTGAATTACTTCCAAAAAAGGTAGATAGCTTTTAATTGTTGAAATACCATCACTGGCGTCTGTTCCTTGTCACATTCTTCGTCAAAACCGATGAAAAATTGAGAAAATAAAATGAATTCTTCAGTTCTTTTCTTACATCAGTCTGAAGGGGTCCACTGGAGGTGTGAAAGATTCGACGTAACGTAAGAGATTACGGAAGCGTAACGTAAGATTTTACGTTTCAGTCTGAAGGCACCTTAAAGCTCAGGGTTGCTACATCAAAAATATTTAGAGAGTGACTTTTGGCCCAAAACAGAGAGCGAATTGGGAGTGAAACTTAATTTCATGAAATGTCCACTTTTGGTCGGAATCGCCTCTATAAAATTACACATTTTCATTTTACTTTCATGAAAAAAACTTGAAATAGTCACTTCTGGTCGGAAACCCTGCTGCAAAAATGTCACATTTGGTCATTTTCTGAAATAGATTGATTTTTATGTCCTACGTAGGACAAGAGTGACAAAATCAAAATAGAGTGACAATTCACACTATCGTCCGACATGTGGCAACGCCTCAAGCTACGTCTTGGGAGTCGAGTCCGAATTCCAGATTGCCCGTTGCAACCCCGATAGGGTCAAGCAGCTGCAGCCATCCAACCAGGAACGAAAGAACCTCTGCCTGGCGCTCACTACGCCGAACGACAGTCCGCGGTCATATTGTCTGTATGTATGTATTTAGGCTACAACCGACCATTAGACAAGAGTTAGAAGCTCATATGGCCCTAGCAAGGCTGGATCAGAGAATGAAAGTAGGAATTTGCCAATTTGTGGGTTTGTCGTGATTATTTGTAAGCAAAACCGGATAAGATAAGCATGATAATGGTCCCATGGAAATCACGAGACTTTATCGCTTGGTAATCAGTATTTTATTTGTGCACTTGGCTGTGATAATACGCACTTTAAGGTTGCTAGAAACTTGTCTGCAAGTATAAACCTCAAGACAAAAATGATGATAGGCTCATCGAGGTCATCAAAATGTATATTTTGCTGAATAGTATTTTTTGTAATTGAAGGAATTCACTTGTAAGCAAAACCCTTGAGGCAAAAATAATCACGGGCCCTTGGGGATCTCGAATTTATATCGTTTGGTCAAAAATTTTTTTTTCCGGTAAGATGCACACTTTTAGGGTACTAAAAACTCATTTTAAGCAAAACTCTTGTGGCAAAAACATCATGGACCCTCGGGATCATGAAATGTATCGTTTGGGCAAAAGTATTAAGATGGTTAAGATGCGTACTTTAAGGCAAAGCTGCTGCAAGTCCAGCAAATGAGTCCGAGACAAGTCCAAGTCCTTGAAGAAGGCGTCTCGAGACCGTCTCAAGACGAGTCCAGAGTCCACCAGCTTAAGGGAGCTAGAAAGAAGAAAATCAATCAATCAATCAATAAATTTATTACCCGAAATACACACATGGTGTAAACACGGAGTAAATATAAAGAGAGAAAAAAGAAGAAAAAGCAGATACAGACATAGACAAAACCCCTTCTCATCACAACATCTGCGAAAGAAAGAAGAAACACACTTAACAACTTCAGGTAACAATTTACAGAAAGGCGCTGAACAAGCTATTCGTCGAATCTAACGACTTCTCAAACCGCAATCTCCGTTCAGCGATGGCTTTGATCGGATCTGCGATCCCATACAGAGAAACCAGGCGCCGGTTTCTGCTACTACTACTTTCTGCTAAATGCTACTGTTGATCTTGGAGGGATTTTTATTTTCTTCCGTTGGTCATCAGTGAGCTCTCAGAGTCACTGCAAAGTTCCTGGAAGAGGCTCATTAGCTTTGCTGGCCTGGAAGGCATGCAATTTTCAAGATCAAGCCGCAAAGAATGGCGATCGACAGTATATTTGAAGTCGACGTACGCCGTATAAGTGTTATGACTGAATTCGCGGGCCTTTTTCGCCGACTGTCTGAGAATGGTGAAGATTTGTTCAATGGTCGACCGTCTCAGCATGGGGATGCCTCCGAACACTGAAAATGCTGGAGGCATCCGATCTAGTATCATGGCTAAATAATTTGCTAGGATAGATGACAGTGTTATCCGCGCGTTTTGTGTCGCATGATTTCCTGTTCCCCCACATTCACCGGATCCGGTCCGGAGTTGAAACGGGACATCAGAGACACGATGTCTTAAAAGACCCCTCTTGCTTATTCTGCCTTTTATAATATACTTAGCTCCCATAGGGAATTATTAGCTTCTAAAATCCCCACCTTTCTCCATTGTTTCGTTTCGTAACTACGAATTTTAGCGCTTTTTCGGCCTTGCCGAGTTTTCCCGTCACAAAAAGTTTGCCGGAATCTTCACTGTTCGCTGACAACTCTTTCACACATAAGGATGTGATAATCTTCTGTTTATTACTTCTTTTATTTGCTTAGTTTTCCCACTTCTTCACCAAGGCACGTTCAGTTTTCAAATCTTTTGCGCCCAGTAGCCGCGTCGGAGAGCAGGAAGGCTGGATATAATCGGCAAGTGCTAACAAGAGAATCGCTAGTTTCAGGTGGAAAGTAATGGTATTTTCGAAAAGTGTTTTTCTGATCGATTTTATAGGGAAAAGATCATTATTCTTTGAGCCCAAGCTGACTTTGAAACATTGTTTGAATAAAAGATCATTTCTAGTAAGAGTTGTGTTTTTTATTTTTATCTAATATTTCATTTACCAAATCGTGAATTTCACACTGCACCGCACAGTTAGTAACCTCGTTTTGAACCAAAATCTTTGTATTTTATCAGAATTTTTTTTTGCCTGCGGCGCTCATAATTTGGTGTTTGTCAGATATTTTAAGATGTTCAACCCCATTTCCGAACTCAAAAGATTTCAGGAATCCAGACCTACTTCTTGAGATCGCGATAGGGTTTCATCGAAAGCCTTGGAGGGTCAAAGTCGCTTATTCTGTCATATGGGTAGGCCTCGAACTCCAGGTCACAGCATGCTCCAATGAATATTTTTATTTGTGAAGGGTCTTTGAGCAATGCTTGATTCTTGCACATGCTCATTATGGTATATTTTAAAACTGCTTTAATTTTACCCTAGAAAAGCAATTAAATTTTGCGCTTGAGCAAAACAAATCTAGGATGGGGGCCCAAGATGGATGTTTGCCCCCCCCCCCCCCCTGAGGTTTACTGAAATGGCGCCACTGCCTGCAGCATCTGCCGCCTGAAGCATGAAAGGCTATCTATCCTAAAACTAAGAGGCGAAGGAGACAAATAAGGGCTCTTCGACGTGATCAGTTTAATGACGTTAGACACTCCATCACGTCCCTAATTCCCTCTTGGTTGCTCCGTATCCCTATCCTGTTTCACCCTCCTTCGGATTGCGGTGTCCAAAGAACAGCGACATAAGCCCCATATGCTCTCTTAGGCGTGCATTAATGCCTCTTCTTCTACACGTCCATTAGGGCGAAATGACAGACATAACTTTCCGGGACATTCTCTGATCAAAACAGCTATTATTCCGGATCTCTGGCAGGCAAGTGGTTCATTGCGGAGGGGCGGGGACCGGGGAAAATACGATTGTCTGTGACAAAATATGGTGTTTCAGGGAGCGTGTTCCACCCTCGTACCAATAGTAACTATTAGTTACTAAATCCGTTCCAACCTCACGAAAAGTTACTACGCTGACCGTTCCAGCCTTCTCGAAATAGTAACTATTTGCTTACCACGCTCGGGAGCGTAGTAACTACGGATCTCTGTCACGTGATTGGTTGGATTCACCCGTGGCATGGTATTCTGCTGAAAAATAGAAAAATCGTTCCAGCCTTAACGACAGAAAGGCAGAACTTGTGACGTCATGCGTAGTAACTACGGTAAGTAGGATGGAACACGCTCAGGGTGATTTTAGTCAACTACGAAATGCCATTAACCTTTTACTCACTGGTCCGGAAGGATCATAGAGAAAAGAGTTGGTATCCTGTTCCTGTGTGCCTGGAACACAGAATAGGGGAAAAGAGATTCCTTTTGCGTCCAAATTGCGGTGAAAGAACTCGAAAATCTACCCTTTCAAAGGAGACTTTGTCTGGGAAATTGATATTCCAATGAGGAGGCCCTCGGGAACAATTCGGAAGCGAGGGAAGTCTGAATTAGAAGGCTGCTTTCGAAATAAAAGATAAAACTGTGCGAGTGAAAAGCTATTTCAAGCTTTCAGGATGAAAACGCTGAATGGCGTCATACAACTACAAGATCAGCACGGTCATAAAATTGTTTTATTTTCTTTCCATCTTTCAACGTACCTCCTAAATCAAGGATTGACAAGCCACGACCCCGCTCGTATTAGCCAGAGTAGTTGTCCATCAAAGTTTTCATGTATCGAGACTGGCCGTGGCGGTCCACCGAGTCATTATCAGCTACGATTCTGTTATTAATTTCCTTCCACCATCCGGCGTGGTAAGAAACTTAAGCCGCGTTCGATTTACCGTTGTCTCGGTCCTGTCAGCCTAATACCGTTTTATTTAACTACCTTGTCAGCTTAATGCTGTTTTATTTGTCCTGTCAGCTGACAATTGTCAGTACCCTGTCAGACAGGACGCCGGGAATGATGACATGACCTAGGAGTTAGTTTCGGTCCTGTCTCGGGTAGATTTCTCGACTGCGTTTTGTTTTTGATGCTTGTCCGTTGAATCATTCACCTGACAAGGCTAAATAAAACGACTTTAAACCGTAACAAGGTAAGAACAAGAAGACGGAGACAAGAAGGATTCGAATCACATGCAACTTAGCTCCTCTTATCCCTTTTTCCCACAAGAGTTACTATCGTACCAGGGCCGCCCCTCCCCCCTCCGAAACATACAAAAATAATCGTTTCTTATGTGCTTTAACCTCCGATCTAGTTGTGGTCATATTGTTTGGTATGAATTAGGCCCGACCCTCGGGCAGCACCCCCCCCCCCCCCCCTCCCGGAAATAAATTCCCGGATCCTGACCTGATCGTTACAATTTAATCTACTTATGGTCGGTAGCATGAAGTGATAATAGCTATCTGTTCAGACAGAAGTCCCCGCAGAGCCGTTACATCTGTCCGCGCAGTTTATATTTTCGTTCCAGATAGCGCAAATAATTACATTTAATAACCACAATTAAGAGCTGACTTCTTATCCTCTCCTCATGCTCGTAATAACTTGTTTGGAACGCACTCTGAGTAGCCGGAATTTGCGCATTTTAATCTTTCTCTTCTTCTTCAGCTTATAAGTCATTTCATACCACTGTGTCGGTTCAAATATTGTCCGTCACCCCCGAAAACGGGCTGGCTAGCGATTTTCGATGGGATAGACGTTTTCGTCGTATAGCCGAACAACACCAGGCGACTTCGCGCGCAGACCTGTACCGGCTGTAAGGAATCGTTCGGTCAGGAAAGGGTCCAATGAACCCTATCTCCACCCCTCTTGAAATTTGCCAAAACAAATATTACCGTCCAAAACTAAGACTGGCACACTCCCGCGGACTCAAGCGCCCGCAGCGCTCATCCTGGATGAGTGCTTCTCAGCCCAAATTCAATTGAGGCACAGCTTGCGAAACATTCTCACGACGTACCACAGGAATACGAGCACGGTCCCATTTTTCTTCTACAAAAGGACTGGAAAGTTGGAAATGATAACAAACAAGACCAAAGGTTTCGATGGGATCCCAAAAATCTAATATTTGGTCCAGACAATTGGGTCTTGTCTTCGCCAGATCCAGTCGTCTCCAGGCTAATCACCAGAGAAACCAAGTTCAGACATACTGACCGAAATTTCCTGCTTTACTTCTGCCAAATTCCCGGTTTCGGCCGAATTCCGAGGGAACTAATTGTCCAACAAAAAAAAAAAAGAAAATTCAGAAACGAATTCAGTGTCTATCCTTATCTCTATTAAGAACATTTAATCAACTAAAAATATAACTTTAAATTATAACAAAAAAATCCGGTTACAACCGGATTCTGGACGAATTATACGTCCTGGTAAAGAATGATTGTCATATACAGACTCTGCATCTCTTCTTACCCCTAAGTCTGTCGCCTAATCAACTTCAAATAAAACTTATTACTTTTTACAAATTTTCCGGTTTTGGCCGGTCCGGCAAGAAAATGGTTTTCACCATCGTGTTCAGCATGTTTTTCTCACCCCTCAATCGAACATTTAATCAACTTCAAATGAAACTTTTACTTTTAACCAAATTTCCATTTTTTGCCGGATTCCGGGCGAACTACTTGTCGGACGAGAAAATGTTTTGCATGTTCGTGTTCAGCATGTCTTCTTCCCCCATAATCGACTACCACATTAGCTGTTTAAAAATATTTTGTTTGCCCATCAATTTGAACCCCATCCCTAAATGTAACGCTACTGAGCCCATCTACGAACTTGACCTTACCCTTGACTCAAAGAGTCCTCACACCAAGTTTCGTCAAAATATCTCATTCCCTTCGAGAGTTACACGGACAACTTTTACGATGTCATAGGTATCCCTCCACTTACGTTTTGGGATCCCAAAAAGTATGTTTACCTCCATTGCGATGTGAAGCACGTTTACATGATACCTGGACTTTTTTTGTATTCTTCGATGACTTTGTTCTTTTTCTTGAAATCTTCCATAAGTAGGTCGCCTCGATTAGCCGGGAGTTCGGAGAGCAATACTGTTCTACTGGAACCAGAGCCGGTCTTACTTTAGCTCCTATAATCCTAGCCGCAGTAAACGGGGAGCAACTTATTTTCGTCGCATAAATTTTCCGCCTCAGAAAGAGCGGAATTAGGTTATAAGCTTTTGGCATATTTTTGCCTGGCCTAGCTAATCCGTCTGATACGCCATTAATGATAAGGCATTCTCGGTTGACGGAACACTCCAACCGCGTCGTCTTGCTGACAGGATCACAGCGATTGATCAAGAAGAGTTTCTTCTGAAGTGAGTTAGATAAGGGTTTCTTTAGAAGTAGCCTAAGAATACCAAGACGCGAACGAAAACTCCTGATGGACCAAGGACCAGGCGCAATTGACAACATTATAATATTTCAGTGACACAAAATCGGGGTCTATTAGGGTGTTTCCGCGCAGAGAAGGGCGAATCTCCGAATTCGGATTCGAATCCAGGGTTCGTGCTTTTGGCCGGATTCGAATCTTCTACTTTTCAGGCCGGATTCGGATTCGGACTCCGATTCCAAACCCTTAATCTTACGAATCCGCTCAAATTTCTAGACTACATCTTTCGGGTTACCGTTTTCCCAATTTTTACACAGTGGGCTTAGGCAATCCAACTTTTTGGTCCCCACCGCTAACCATCCTCAGTAATCTATCACATCTGATTACCTTAGATTGCTTTTTGTCACCTCTGATTTTTAAACTATAACCCATGTACATGATTTGATTTTTGTTAAGGTCGGATTCGAATCCGGATTCGAATCCTGATCATGAACTGGTGGATTCCGGAATCGGATTCGTACCTAGCCCTAGATTCGGATTCGAATCATTTCATGATCGGATTCGCCCATCTCTGTTACAGCGGCGTATTTGTGCGGCACGACACATGTTTATGAAGGAAATAGAAGTGTATGTGGCGTACACGACCCGCAAGCTGAAACTCGCGTAAACAAATAAAATCCAGATAAAATCTCAAATCATAAGAAAATCAGCCTTATTTACTAAAAGGATCCTCAATTGCGTTTCTTCACAAAATAGCTCATTTCATAATCTGAGCTTGAATTCGCCGTAAAATTTGAATTTCGCGCCACGAAATCGAGAATCAGATCGAAGTCGTTTGTCAAATTTGAGCAACAGTGTGACTACTAAAGCCTTGTAGGTTGCGGAAACAGTATACTTGTGCACCGCACGGGCGATTACAGAAACGCTTTTTTCGAGCCACAGCCTCTTTGTGGGATTGCAGAAAAATGCCTTGTGCTAATCCACTGCGACCTTAGTTAGGACAAAGCTAATCGACCGGCGCGTGAAAAGAAGGCTAATTAGGAGGCTAAGCGGTTAAAAAATGCAATTTATGGGAACTAGGCTTTAACAAAGATCAACCTTGCAGCGGCTAAATGTACACACGACAGAAATGTCTGTTTCTAGGCATTTGCCAGTCCTCTAAGTGCACAGAGGAGGAAATGAGGTGGTTACGAATAAGCTGGTAGTAAGGCAGAGGTATGTTTATGTGAACAGTTACTTTAATGTGAACAGTGCAATTTTGATCCAAAATACTTATTCAGATGTTTTCAGATGCCCTTAATTACCTATTTTGGCTAACTGGTATAGCTCTCAGTCAGGGGCGTCACTAGCCTTTTACCTTTGGGGGGGGGGGCGTCCGGTTTGTGTCGATGGACTATAAAATGTGCCGACAAAATGCGCCATTGCAACGGCGTACATGTCCACCCAGTATAGAACAGAACCAGTGTAAAACCAACTAAACTAACTGGCTTTTCATTTCAACTTTCGCAAAAAAGCGAAGCTTCCAACGACTGTACTCAGAACAAGTTAAAGTAAGCGCCGCCGGCGAAATTTTTTAAATCTGCCTTTTTTCCTGAAAGTTTTGTCTATACCTACCGTACAAGCAGGGGCGTCGCAAGGGGGGGGGGGTATTTTTTTCGATAGCAGAACTGTTCGATATTTACGGGGATTCGGTAGTTATATAGAATCCTAAATAGGCTATCTCTACAAATATCTTCGGTATAAAGATCGGGATTCGGTATAATTGCCAGTATTCGGTAGTTATCACGAATTTGGTGAGGGAATTTACTGAAATCATTTGGTAATTTTTCGATGCCGGAACTATTCGGTATATTTATGGAGATGTCAGACTCCCGACTAAGCTATTGGTTCAGAATTATTTGGTATCATCATTGGGATTCGGTAATTTATTCAGCGTAATTTCCAGGATTAGGAAGTTCCAACGAAAGTATACTGAATATGAATATTGTTCGGTAGTCTTTCGACACCAAAACAATTGAACTGGGATACGGTAGTTATACAGAATCCCGAACATGCTATCGGTCTAAACTTATTCGGTATAATAACTGGGATCCGGTAATTTATTCGTTATAATTACCAGGATTCGGAAGTTACCACGAACCTCAAAACCCAGAAGAGGTCGAGTGAAGCACTGGTCGCAGACAAAAGGGATGATCTTTGATATCATTGATGGTCCTTACTTTTATTTTGGATCCCAAAAAGAATATATAATCATAAATATTTCGAAAATTCCGCCTGCAGCACTTTCCGTAATGTTCTCTATTTTGTGGAAGGTCGCGTCATTTGACGGGGGTTTTAAGCCAGTTTTAGGATTGAGATTTCAAAACATTGAAAGCTAGAATTTGGATGGAAATTAAATTTGGCAGGAAAAAGCAAACAAAAATTTCGCCTGCGGCGCTCACTTTATGTGATTTTGGGTAGTATATTGTCTAGACTACAGTTGCTGCTGCTCGGCAGTTCCGGCGAACGTCGCTCCATCCAGTTTCTGGAACTTCTTAGAGTCTCGGTATTTAATCAACGGTAAATGATAGAATTTGTAAGAGAAGCAGTTAAATTTTCGACTGCGGCGCTCGATTTAATTTTATATTGGCTATAATATATAGAAGCTGTTACTGCGATCATGCGCGGCAATATATTCTCCAAGTGGGCTTCGCCACATCGCCGCCTAATAGTTGGCTGATCGTCTTTCATGCTGCCCTTTATTGTTACTCGTTCCATAATTTAAAGCTCGAATTCTTAGTTCTAGGATTCGGTAAAATTTTGGCTTTGCACCCCCCCCCCCCCACCGAAAATGCACTTGCGACGCCCCTGCGTACAAGTTCTAGCTTTTAACGTGTTTCAAACCCCCAAGAATGTCAATCCTAAAACGCCAAGTAAATGAAACACCGATACTACAGAGAATACAAAACTACGAGAATACCACAAAGTGCGCGCGAAATTTTTTGTAAAACTAATTGTAATGCATCAGTTGAGGCTATTCCTTTAATGTAATTTCGTCTATTTAAGTTCACATATTCGGCATTTCATTTCAGCTTTCACTACCAACCACTGTACCTAGAACAAGTTAAAATAAGCACCGCAGGCGAAACTTTTTGTAATCTGCCTATCTTTCGGAAACATTTTGCTTTACCTACCATACAAGTTCTAGCTTTTCACGTGTTTCAAACCCCCAAGAATGTCAGTCCTAAAACGCCAACTAAATAAAACACCGATATTCCAAATAGAGAATACTACAACCGCAGGCGAGATTTTCTGCCAAACTAATTTTAATGCATCAGTGTAGATTGTTCCTTTAATGTAAATTCATATATTTAAGTTCACACATTCGACTTTTCGTTTCAACTTCGGCTAAAGCGCGAAGCTTCCAACGATTTAACCCTGAACTAAGCGCCACATGCGAAATTTTTTAAATCTGTATTTTTCCCATAAAAATTTGGGCCCGACTCTTCTGTGTTTTGCCCGACAGGACTGGATTTCTTGTATTTCTTACATGCAAATAGAAGCCGATGTGCCGACGAAACTTAAAGCTTTCGGGATGCGCCCGATAAACGTTTACAGAATTTGATTTCTTACGTGTAATAAGAGCCTGATGTGCCGACGACAATACCGACGCCCGGAAAAACCATACAGCATTTGATTTCTTCTGTGTTTTGCCCGACTGGACCTTCCTTGGTGCGCCCAACTAAGTTTGCAGAATTTGATCTTTTACGTATAAATAGAACCCGATGTGCCCAACAAAAGCATACAAAATTTGATTTCTTCTGTATTCCTTAGGTATAAAAAGAACGCAATGTGCCGACGACAATACCGAGGCCCGACAAAAGCATGCCGAATTCGATTTCTTCCATGTTTTGCCCGAAAAATGTTTGCAGGACTTTATTTCTTGCACATACAAAAAAACTCGATGTGCCGACGAGTCGACCGACACTCGACAAAAGCATACACAATTCTATTTTGTATGCCCGACGACAGTACTTTCTTAAGACTTTTGCGGGGGAGTCCCCCCCCCCCCCATAGTGACGCCCCTGCTACCAGTTATACCTTTACACGCTTTAGATACAGCAAGTGCATGAAAATGGCAAAGTCAACAAACGTTCACATAGGCATACCTGTACTGTACCTTGTCGAGTAGGACCTTAAGGCTGGAGCAACGAGATGGCTTGAGAAAGTTCAGCCACTGCTAGGAACACGCGTGATTGCAGTTCCCCTGACCCTCTCTACCCACCGAGAGACACAGACGAATATACTGCTATAGACCAGAGAGAATAGAAACATCCAAATATCAAGTACACTGCGACCCCGCTTCTGCTATCGCAATTTTGACTGGTCCGCAAATCCACAAGCGCGTGTGCGAGCTAGGGACATGCGAAAGAAAAACAGACAGTCTACCCTTAGGGCAAACAAATCCATACCTTACTCTAGCCCTCCTCGACTATGAAGCCAATAGAAAAATTCCATAAAGTTTATAGCTTAAATATTTGCAGATCCAACGGCAAACATTACCAGCGGGAAGGAGCTGTTTGTTCACCGTGGCTCTCCATTCAATATCACATGTTTGATACACTGGGGCGACATGCCACCGACAAATGTACAATGGACTGTGGAAGGAAAGGTAAGCATGCCCTCCATCCACTTTGTTTGCTCAGTATAGGCTCCCACCGCGATCATCCCCAGGATAGTCAGTCCGAAGGGTTACGAGATCGTTTTATCAGAGACAGTTTGCTTGAGCCCCGAGTATACAAATTTCTTTGCTGATATGGTCCTTTTACGTAGAAACTAGAACTGCAGAAGAATTTTTTAATGGAAACTTTAACTACAAAGCGGGTATTTCGCTCTCCCCCAAAAGGATGACATAAAACTTTATGGGAAGTTTGACGAAAAATGAGCGCAAAATAGCATGCTTCTCCCGTCAAATCAGAATAGAAGGCACAAGAAATATTGATTTCCCCTTTTTCGGAGTCGTCACGCTCTTATTTTATTGCAGAATATAACACTGGGATTGAAAGATTACGTGATCACGATGACCAGTGGAAATCCAGTCGTTAGCTCCCTTTTTGTTGCAAGAGCTTCGCCAGAAAAAGGCGGAAAATACCATTGCCGACCAGAAGGGTTTACAGCTCCATACGTCATGGTGCACGTCCTTGACGGTAAGAGATTGGATTTATTAAATCGCCGAAAGGACAGGGCCAAGTCGTTAGCACAAATTTTGTTCAGTGAACAAGAAAAGGAAATAGAGGAGAAAAAATAAAACAATTACATTGAGATTTCGATAACGAGGCAACTACGCAAGATAGCAAAAATCAAATCAGAGAAACAAATTTTGCTCAAATTTAAATTTTACTCAAATTTTGTTCAGTGAACCAGAAAGGAAATAGAGGAGAATAAATAAAAATAGAACAATTACATTGAGATTTCGATAACGAGGCAACTACGCAAGCTAGTAAAATCAAATCAGAGAGACAAGAGCTGTAAGCTCATATGTCACTTGCAAGGACGGGTACCATGTAAATCAGCTAAGGCCAAAAAAAGCTTCTCCATCAATGGCAGAGGCATGAATGGAGATCGACTAAAAAGAGGCACGGCACGGCACAAAAAAGTGTAGGAGGCACGAGTACTAAAAGAGGCACGGAAACTAAAAAGATTGTTTCAGGCTTCAGAGTGAGAGGTGGGAACATTGTTCTAACGTGCCTTCTTTTAGACTTTGGAGTTACGAACTCTCACTTACTTGTCTAATTTTACTACTTGCTGATATCTTTTTATTACTCGTGCCTTCTGCGCTATGCTCTTCCGTGTCGTGCCTCTTTTTAATCGATCCCCCGTGAGGGTCCGAGAAGAGATGGTAACTTCGCGCCAGAATCAAGCATGGCGGGAATTCTTTTAAAGTCGAGGAAGGTAACGTCGACTGCCCCGCACTGGCTCAGCCACGACTGTTAGTCTACATTCTAGCGCCCCGCCCCCCCCCCCCCGTCCCTAAAGAAATAAATTAAAAATAAAGTAAAAAAAGACGAAAACCAACAGAACTGAGATGGGAAAACCATACTGATATAACGAACAAAGCAATCTTACATGTCAGCTTGCATCGGTTATTCCATTTATGTTATTACCAGACAACCCGCTATTAATCAAACTAGAAAAAGATAAAACGAATCCTTGTTAGCTTGCCTCGCTTATTCCTTGTGTATAATTACTAGAGAAACCGCTATTAGTCAAACCAGAAAAAGATAAAACAATTCCTCTGTCGAGTTCTACCGCAATGAACTGAATTACGGAAAGAGAGTAAGGATCTACAGGAACTGTCAACCATTTGTCGAGCCAATTGTTTTAGATCTAACGTGAAATAGACCTACGTTGCCTTGGCAACGTGAAGTTTGTTCGGCTTCGCCGACGAAACTGTTGCGTTTCTTCGCTAACGGTTAAATGCTGAATTTGTCAACCCATCGAGGTTTTCAAAATGGTACGGTCCAATCCAAGAAGAATTTTTTTCTGAACTGACGACACAATCTGTAATAAATATTCCTTGAGCCCAAGCTGACTTTGAAACATTTATTCAAATAATGTAAACAACAGATACGTCAGCTACGATGCTTCATCAGCGATATTTCGGCCTGTCTTGGCAAGGGTCCTCGTCAGGCTGTCAATCTTGTGGTCCAGCGTCGGGGAAGGATTACAGGTTTGTTTCCTTCCCCGACGTTGGACCCGAGGATTGACAGCCTGACGAGGACCCTTGCCACGAAGGGCCGAAATATCGCTGATAAAGCATCGTAGCTGACGTATCCATTGTATACATTATTTTGAACAATCCGTAATCACATGGTTATCTCTCATCGGTGAAAAAAACAACAACAACAGAATATCGGAAGACTAAATCGACTTTGCAGCCAGTTGATCCTTTTCAATCGTAGACATCGTGACTTGTGAAAACTTACAACAGTATCTTACATAACCTAGTTGGTATTATAAAGCTATCCGGAGCTTTTTAGTATCAAAATACCATAGATGCCACTCTACTAATCATCGCGAAACTATATCGTTGTTTTACATTATCATTTGTATCCATTGCGTTAACTCTTAATTCCAGGTTATAGTGATATCCGATCACCGTAGACCATTCTAGCATCTCATGTAAATGACAATGCTTTAGCAACTGATTCTTGAAGGAACCAAACTTATCTTATCATTAAAAACAAAATAGGAACAAAAACCAGGAAAAAAAAATGTATATATCAGCGTGCAATCCTTGTGACTATTTTCAAAACCTCCTTTCATATATATTTCTGTCCTTGCTCCAAACTGGATGCTATATTTGACATTGCAATGCGGCTACGCCATCTACATTTTATTAGAGCTATATTTCGGCAAGGGTCTTCAGGCTCAAGCCCCTAAAGCTGGAAAATGAACTTGTGGAAAAAGAAGAATCTTTAGTTGTTATCATACTTGTGAATATAGCTCTAATAAAACGTAGCTGACGTATCTCTTTTGCAGTGTCAACCATGATTCGCAGTCAGCTTGAGCTGAAGGAATACTGGTTGCTATGTAGGACGAGATGTTTCATCCATGAAATATTGGCTGGTTGGCCCCGAAAGAGAGGGTAGGGGGACGTGTTCGCGTGGATGGCTCTGGTCCCGTCGAGCTCGGCGGACATTTTCGCGTGGATGCCGTCGATCTTTTTGCCATTTTCGCTTGAACGGATGAAAAGGTGAACGGGCCACCCAGCTCGATGGACGGCTCCCGTTCAACACCGCTCCAACGGCAGCGTCGAGCTGAACGGGGATATTGTGTGCACCTTCCCACTCATATGCTCCCATCCACCTGAATGGGCATTTTCGCGTGGAGAACCATCTTCCACAGCCGTTCAACACCGGATCATTTTTCTCATTTTGGCGCGGACGGGATCACCCATTCGGCTCTACAGCCATCCACACGAAAACGTCCCATAGGGTTGTGTCAAGTAGAAGCTTAAGGTTTAACGACCCTTTATTCAAGCACTGTTAAGGCTGTAAGTCGTGTTGCAAGTAGTTATAGAGACCAATCTGCCGACGACCCCCTCCCCCATAGGCTGTAAATATTTCTTTTCGAAGTGGAAACTAATAAACTCAGGCTCAAACCTCCGCCCCCATTTGCCATTTCTTTCTTTTGTTATAGAGCGTGTTCCACCCTAATTACCGTAGTTACTACGCATGACGTCACGAATTCTGGCTTTTTGCCGTCAAGGTTGGAACGATTTTTCGGTTTTCCTCAGAATATTATGCCAAGGGTTAATCCGACCAATCACGTTACAGAGATGCGTAAATACCACGCTTACTACGCTCCCGAGCATGGTAAGCAAATGGCTACTATTAGTTACTATTTCGAGAAGATTGGAACGGTCAGCGTAGTAACTTTTTAAGAGGTTGGAACGAAAATAGTGACTAATAGTTACTATTGTTAACAGGGTGGAACACGTTCATAGATACGGTAAGCAGAGGCGTTACTAGCCAAAATGTTTGGGGGGGGGGGGGGGGCAAGAAATTTACCGACTTGCTGGTAATTTTACCGACTGTTTTTGCAGAAAAACGGTTGTTTTTGCAGAAAAAACGGCTGTTTTCAAGAAAAAAAACGATTGTTTCGAAAAAATCGACTGATTTTCAGAAAAACTGACTGTTCACATGAAAAAAAAATCAACTGTTTTGGCGAAAAATCGCACCGCTTCGCGCCGACTCAGTTATTTTTACCGACTGGCCGGCAACATTGGGGGAGGGGGGGCGTCCCCCCCTCCCCCCGGTCGTGACGCCCCTGACAGTAAGCCACATAAATTCTTTTCGTTGAAAATTGTCTAGACCAAGCCTTCGTCTTTGTCTCCCATTCGTTTAGCCTATATGGTAAATAACAAATATAATCTTCATAAGCAAAAACAAAGAACTATTCCCCAAGAAAGAGGCTTGAAGTCCTTTCCCCTGGGACTTCCGAGGACCTGAATTAGAAAGTAAGCCAGAACTAAATAGACATCATTCCGAAAGCCAAAGCCGAGGGGGGGGGGGGTTGCTAAAGGGATCCTTTGTTTTTAGCTTTCATCTTTTCAGGAGAGTCACCTGAGGCAATGCAACAGGGATCACAAAACCGGATAAGTACAGTGACGTCATATGTGTTAGCACCACTGTTCCTTCTTATGGCAATCTACAACGATGGTTTCTTATTACAATGAGAATAAGTGAAAGAAATGACTGATTTGCTCAAGTAGAGGTGAGCTTATGCTCGTGAGGAGTGGAAGGACATGGTGCAATAGAGCAACGAATCATCTTTATCGACACGAGAAAATGATCTGAACCAACGAGTGGTGTCGAATCATGTAATTTAATTTTGTACAGTGCGACAAAGTTGTGTGCTTTCGAAATACCTGTCATTATAACTAAAGTCTGTATCGGATTCTCAGAAGAGGCTGGCTGTTTCAATAAGTGTCGGAATACAATCGGAAGACCAAGATAACAAGAAGCTTGTATGTTTGGCTCCGTTCCACCTCAAGAGCTTCTACGTTATTTCACAATGATCAAAAAGAAATTCATTTAACCATTCTAGTAATGTCAAGGATAAATTGAGGGCTGCCTAGAAACCGAATGAATAACGAAAACTAATGGTAACCAGATCTACGTTGCCTGGGCAACGTGAAGTGCTGCGACAACCTTTATTCGGCTTAGCCGATAAAGTGTTGCGAGAGCAACAGTTTCGTTTTGTTTCTTCGCTATCGGTCAACTCGTCAATTGATCGGTCAATCGGTCAAATCGTCAGTAATCACATGATCAAAGGCTATTTTTCAGCGTTGAAAAACAACAACAAAAAAATATCAGAAGAAGGGACTAAATTGACTTTGCAGCCAGTTGAACTTTATCCTTCTCAATCGTAGACATCGTGACGGACGAAAACCTGGAACATTATCCTATATAATCTAGATGGCATTATAAAGCTATCCGTAACTTTTCAGGATCAAAATACAATAGATGACACTCCATTCACTATAACGAAACTACCTCATTCTTTCACATTATCATTTGTACCCGTTGCGTAAACACTTAATTCTAGGCAAGACAGACAGACAGACAGACAGTCAGCAAAGTTACAGCGATAGACCATCGAGACGAACTTTCTTACCCTCAGATTTACAGAGATCGAATACAATGCGCACCAACTTGCACAGATTTCTAGTCCCTCATGAACCCGCCCTAGCACCGGAGTCTTACAAGTCCCTCTCCCCATGATACCTATCAATTTCACCGGAAACAAATAATAGGTACACCAACTAGCAAGAGTTGCAAACCCCTCATCGCTGAAGATGATTATAGCCTAACATCTGACTATTACTTAGAAGCCCCCAACATGTCTTACAATTGGGAACCAAATTGTTCTTACCATCAAACAGACCGGAAACAAACAATAGGTACACCAACTAATATATTTGATAGAGCAAAACGGATACATCAGCTGAATTTTATCATAGCTAAATTTTGGCCCTTCTTGGCAAGGTTCCTCTTCAGGCTCAAAGCCGCTCAAGTTGGAAAAACGAAAGATTCTAGCTTAGCATTAAATTTAGCATTAAATATTTGACTTCGTGAATTCCTATGTGAGAGTTGCTTGGAGTTAAAATGGTTGCTGTGGTTTCATTTTGGATACAGCTGCTGTTTTTGCTGCTCGATTGGGTCGTTGATCGGGTAGAGATTTATCTGCATTTGGGTTAACTTTGGTTTTGTTGTAGAGAAGAGCTTGGGGTCTGAATTTCCTTTCGCTGATGATGCCGTTTCATGTTTCTGGTAGTGTGGTACCTATGTCACTGTTGATCCCTGAACGGGTTTTCATAATTTCAACGGCTTCTCTTAAGGCGTATTCTCGCCGTTCTCCGAGGACTCCACTTAAGGAGTCCCCGCGTTTTTGTTTGTCCCGGGGACTCACTCCCCGTATTCTCGCATCAGAATAAACAAAACCAAAAATAAAGTGGATCCAGACTAATTTCGTGAACTGCATATTTTTTTTGAAAAAAAAAAAAATCCATTTGGAAGCATTCCCCGTGTTCTCGCTATTTCTGTACGCGGAGTCCGCGTGGAGTGACTTCCTCTATTCTCGCCGTTCCCTTCAATTCCCCGAGGAGTCCTCGGGGAACGGCGAGAATACACCTTTATAGTTTGGTGAAGTCCGGTGCATGTTGGAAGAATCTGGACTTTTTCAAAATGTACAACATGGGATGGGTTTTCGGAAACGTGTTCTGCCAGTGCCGATTTGAAGTTTTAATTTGGACGGTGTCCATTGGAAATGGCGTGGTCGATCTCCTGTTCATGTTCTGTGAGCCCCTTTTCGAAAGTCCTCTCTGTCCTGCCGACATAGCACTTCTCAAAGTCGCAGGGTATCGAATAAACACCTCGTTGGTTCTGGTTTGGAACTTGATCTTTGCTGGTGTTCAGGTAGGACAGTAGAGTGTTTTGAGTCCGGTGAAATGTTTCGATGTTGTACTTTTTTAAGCTCATGGACAGTTTTCCAGTGACTCCTTGAATGTACGGGAGGTAGACACGGGCATTCTTTTCTTCAGGTTGGTCACTGCTAGGAGTGACAAGACTAGGAGTGCTAGGGAGTGGAGGGATACCTATGACATCGCAAAAAATGTCCATCTGTCTGTGAGCACGATAACTCACGAAGGGAATGAGATATTTTGATGAAACTTGGTGTAAGGGTTCTTTGGGTCAAGGGTAAGATCAAGTTCGTAGATGGGCTTTGTAGCCTTACATTTAGGGGTAGGGGAGGGGGTTCAAATTAAGGGAAAAAAAACTATTTTTAAACAGCTAATGTGATAGCCGATTATGGGGTAAAAAGACATACTGAACACATGGGTGAAAACCATTTTCTTCGTCCGGAATCCGGCATAAACCGGAAAGTTGGTTAAAGTAAAAATTTAATTTGAAGTTGATTAAATGTTCGATTTAGGGGTAAGCAGGCTTGCTGAACACTTATGTGAAAAGCATTTTATACCCGGACAACTAGTTCGTTCGGAATCCGGCCAAAACACGGAAAATTTGTGAAAAGCAAAAGTTAGATTTGAAGTTGATTAGGTGACAGATTCAGGGATAAGAAGATACGCTGAGTCTGTATATGACGATCATTTTTTTTAAATTATAATCATAATTTAAAGTTTCGTTTTAAGTTTGATGAGATGTTCTTTATAGAGATAAGGATACACGTTGACAATTAGTTCACTCGTAATTCGGCCGAAACCGGAAATTCGGCAGAAGTAAAGCAGGAAGTTTCGGTCAGTGTCGTCAAAATAGATATGGCTTGTAGAGGTATATCTGAACTTGGTTTTCTATGATGATTAGCCTGGCGAAGACTGGATCTGGCCAAGACAAGACCCTGGCTGTGGGGCTGGGTACTTGCCGCACATATTTAACACTTATAGGTTTTAGTCCGTCTTCAATTTGAAACTGGTGCCTGCTAGAACGGAGCAGGGGTAGCCCGAAGGGGGGGGGGGGGGGGTGAGGGGGGATGTCACAACCCACTGCCTTTTGTTAAGTCGTGTCAGTCGTTTATTTTGGCCTCCCGAGGTCCCGGACATTCATTTTAATCAAAATCAATCCGAGTCGTTTAAAAAAAATTGCTAATTTTGTCTCTGCACAGCTCGTAAGCCAGTCCCAAAGACAAGTCGAGTCGAGTCGTTTAAACCAGGTTTTGTAACCCCGATAGGTCGGAGACATGATTCATGGGGGCAGCAATAGCGGCTACCTCTTCTACTCCCTTGGGATTTGGATCTGCCTCACTTAGCTCTTTCAGATTTAGTCTGTCAAAATTACAATAGGTTAGTTGTTAAAGGGAAGTCTGACTGGGTAACGTTGATGCACCTTATAGACCAAAAGCGAGAGACAAGGTCATGTGCATTGATTGTTGGCCATCTTTGGCTATAAGTGAAAAAAGAAGGAATAGAATTTTTAAACAGAATGGAAAAGCCATCAGAAATCAAATGACAGGAGACCCGCGAAACAAGAGTGCCCAGAACAGGTGTAAAAATGCCGATTACAAAGAGAGACTGAGGTGGGAACAACGCTTGAAAAGGACAAGGAAGATTTCAATATACATCCGAAATTCATTTCCCGGGACAGGAGGGGTTCTGCACACGCTGGAATAGCTCATTCTAGTCGGGAGGTAAATTTTTGGCCTCTATGCTAGCAGAGGCGTTACTATCCAAAATGTCCGGGGTGGGGGGGGGGGGAGGAGCAAAAATATTCCTTCAGCCCAAGCTGACTGCGAATCATATGTCTTCCTGCTGACTGCGAATCATAGCACTATCAAATATGGGGGGAGCAAGGTATTTACCGACTGTTTTACGAAAAATCGAGGCGCTTCGTGCCGATTCAGCTATTTTTTTTGTACCGGCTGGCCGACAACATCAGGGGAGGGAGGTGCATCCCCCCCCCCCCCTATACGTGACGCCAATGTATGCTAGTGATAAAGCACATCTGAAAAGACTTCGTAAAATCCAGGACACTCATACAACTCGAAAATTATCTCTTTTATGTTTAAGTTTTTCTAAAAGCGAACTTATCGTCTTCATTTGCTGTGTACAGCATCTTCTGTCAGGTAGAATCAAATTCTGCGAACCAGTTCTTTTTTTTGCTTTATTTCAGAACAAATCTACTCTGTGTCTACTTTGTTTTCTATGGCCACTATTTTTTCACTTTTTTCGACGGTCAGATTTGTGATTTCAAAGCTATTTTTCCTTTTCAATGGGATCGCAAAAAGACGGTCTGCTCCTCGGCGTTTCACAAATTTCGCCTGTGGCGCATTTCATAGTAGTCTCTATTTAAGGGAACGTTGTGTCATTTACTTGGCGATTAGGCCTGGAACTTTTTAGATTTGAAACTCATTAAAGGCTGGCTAGAATCTTTCTAGACAAAGGCAGATTAAAAAAATTTCCCCTGCGGCGCTTGCTTTCATTTGTCCCGGGTAAGCTGAAATGTAAAGCTAAGGCTATGAAGGGTATGTATTCAAAAACTTTGATTACAAGAATAGTTTCAGCTGATGCATTGCAGCTAGTTTTACACCGGCTCTATTATTTGTTGGTGGGGAATGTGCGCCATTGCCGCGTAGTCTCAACAGTTTATTTTTGTTGGTACATGCGAGTCGTATATTCCGATCCAGAAGTCGTTGAAATGAGGGGTCTCACCCCCCTGGCCTGATTGCTTCGGGCCACCACTGGAACGGAGCTTTCCACGCGAAAGCAGAAACATTGTTTAACGAAACAAAAGCTTGGATGCACAACTTCAGATACTCCTCTCTGACACAGGCTATACAACTCCACTTCACTTAGCAAACCGTAGGCTCTGGCTCGAGGACAAACAAAAACCATCTTTTTTGGCCCCATGCTAGGATTCTACGGAGCTTTTCAAAATGCAGTGGTGTCGACAAGACGAAAACGTCAATACCAAGGGCAAGACCAAGATTTTAGCCCTGGTATTGAGACCAAGACCGAGAATTTAGCTCTGGTATTGAGACCAAGACCAAGAGAGTCTATTTTAATCTACGTTTCAAGCCTAACTAAGGGACATTAATGAAAAGTGATTATATTTCTGTCAATAAATACGGACATAAAATTTACATAATTATATGCCAATATCCCTGCTGGATTTTAAATAAACCAATGCTGCTGCCAATATTTGTCTTTTTGCAGATACATGGTATCTGGTGCCACGGTAACTGAACCTGCCATTAGTCGTTTTTGCAGTTACTACGGTTGCTTTGCAAAAACGACAATTGCCGAATTTGTGCTTCTAGAAGTCATCCCCAAAAAAGCTGATATCCACTTACATCTGAACTGTCTGAACCCCTGTCCACTGTCTGAACCATGGAAAAACGGGTTTAGACCGTGGTATCACATACCATAGGTACATCCTTGATCTGTGCGGTCGCTTAGAAAGTCTACTGTGGCCGAACACTCGCTCCACCGGTGCTGAAGTTACTGGAACGCAGGAAACCTTCTCGTATGGGGGTTTATACCTTTGGAGCATTTTTTAACTGTAGTCTACTGCTTACGTTACAAAACCACAAGAAACCCCTTTACCGTCAGTGCCCTTTTCATTGCAAAACTTACAAACAGCGGACCAATTCCAAGTCTTTTCACAAAGCTGGAAGTCGGTAAACGCATACTTCCCTACAGAAGGTTCCTTGGTAGCTATAATATTGTAACTGAATTTACTCACATCAAGCCTTTGCTTATATATCATTTAACGAGATAAATAGCCCCTACAAATAATAATTATGATCGGCTAATATCTTGACCTTCAAAATCTGGTCCTGATGATGCAGTCCGTCATTAATCTTTTCCTGCTTTGCGACGTTTTGAAAAGTTCCGACATTAATCCGACTGTAATCAGGGTCTTGAAACCCTGGCTAGGTACTGAAGACCAGGATAGGTTTCTAAGACCAGGACAGTTCTGGACGACCGGAGGCGCAAGAACAACACCAAGGCCAAGAATTTAACACTGGTCTTAAGACCAAGACTGTCGGAATCGGTCTTGAGACTGGTCTTAAGACCAAGACCAAAATTCAAGACTACATCTCTGCCAAAAGGTAATGTCATATTCACAAATCCGGCCTGAGGTCCACACTTTCCGTAAAAACCGCACAGCTTAGACCCTTACCCACTTTCCAGGAATAAGTTGAAATCGGCGGCATAGGAAAAAAGCACGGAAAAAAAACACAATATACTGACTTTTTCATTTCATTCACACTCGTGTTCATTGACAGTTATTCTGGGAGACATTTAATGAGCCAGAATAACGGGGAGACGAGCTCGACTACTTGGCAATGATGCAAAAAAACAACTCGAACTTGTAAGAATAAGACAAAGGAATGAAAAAATTTACACGAAAGAAAATAGAGAAAAAGTAGCAATCTGTTACTGTGTGGCATAAATGGAGTGAGGCCAAAAAAAAAAAAAAAAAAAAAATTAGACCGTTATACAAAATAATGTGCAATTATGTACAAATTTAAAACTGTTTTTACCAACTGTTCTTGCAAACATTTCAGCAGGTCTACAAATTGGTTTACAAAATATTTATTGCTGCTGGTCGGATCGGAACTTTAGAATATTAGAACAGAAACTGCATCAACTGCGAGTTGGGCTTTAAGGATACCGTATTTAGTGTCACATAAGTGGCCGGATGATTTCCCGGACAACAATAAGGGAGTTCTCTCTCTCTCTGGAGTCCGAACAGCATGAACTTTAATCTCAAGAAGCACACAATTTGGATAATTTTCGGAGAACAGAAGTCGAGATCATCTGGAAACCAGAAAGTCTGAATTATTTGTATTAATTGTACAGGGAACTAAGGTGGATTTTCGATGGTGAAAGAACATTAGAAGGACATGTTACCTGCCTGGATGTGAAAGGGCATCTGAACTAGTTCTCAGAAAACACGAATGTAAAGAGTATTCCATGCTCCGTTCCGTTCTGAAGCAGGTGAAAGTTGAAAGAGGTCTGCAGAGGAGCCCCAGCCTGGATACAAGTGGATCAAACGTATCTCGAGGTAACATACTGGCTCTGAACCAGTACCGATTCACAACAATATAGCTAAGGTGGCAAGCTGTCTCTTTGCCAATCCCCAGTTTGACTACTCAAGAATCGTTAAATGGACAATTTGCTATCCATGAAGGTCGACTTTGTTCCTCATTTTCTATTTTCATATCCGGAACGGTAGGTGAATGAGGCAATGAACAATTTCCTTATCCCAATCCATTTGAAAAACGAGTTCATACTATGGGGGGGGGGGGGGTATTGTGGAACTGCTGCGTCTTCTTGATTCCTGATTTTTTTTTATTTTGGCAATACGTGAAACTAACAGACTTTAAGAAGAAAAATTTCCGCTGATTTTAATCAATACTGAACAAGGAGATTGGCCTATTCATGTGGCCAAATCATGGGTCCCCCGACACAAAACAAAAAGATAGAACAGGAAAAAATGGCTAGAGCGGCCGCAAGCGTGGATGAACGCTCCGCTAAAACGTTCAAGTGTCCAAGGCTTAGCTAAAATGTGTATAAACATATTTCAATTTGGTATCCAACTAAAGATTGACGAACTCTCATTGTCCGCTTCTGGAATCTCACTGCACCCTCCCCTTAGAAATATACCTTTACGAAAGAAATTCCTCTGGAAAACTAAAAAAATAAGAGATTTGTGTCTTTTTTCTATTTTGAATTCTGGCACAAAAGATATCAAAGATGCTGCCAGACTGCAGGCTGGACATTTCCAGGAAAGCGGTCGGCGGCAGGTCGGCGGAAGCCTCACGCCAAGTGCGGAACAGACGGATCAATCAAATCGCTGATCTGGGATAATAGCCTGTCAGCGTGCGCTTTGCCGCATGACCGAAAACTTCCTGGTCCGACTATTCCCGAGTAACATAATAGGACCTAACACGGCAACATATTCCTGTTTGGAAATGTAAGAGTCACTTAATGGCAATTAAGTTAGCAAGGGCCTAAGACGATTTTACAATTATATAAGCGGCCGTCCGTCTCCAGGGACGATGAGCGATGGGCTTCATAACAAGATCTGACGAAAATGGTACACCTGAATCAGGATGTTTGCTTCATAGAAATCCGTCCAGCCGTCCAGCCGTCTTATGGTGGGTTTACACACTGCGTAAAATCCGAGCGTATTTTACGCACGTTTTGAGCTTGAAAAGATTTCTAGCAATACGGACGTATTTAGATACAAAACGGACCGATTTCTCAAATACGTCCGTTTTTGCTAGAAATGTTTTCAAGCTCAAAACCTGCGTAAAATACGCTCGGATTTCAAAATACGCTCGGATTTTACGCAGTGTGTAAATGGACCATTAGCCCATAGAGAGTCTGCAGCCAATCCAACGACAACGGATGTTTCTACACTACAATAAACAAGACAAAAGGTTACGATGGGATCACAAAGGGAAATATTCTTTCATCTAAGTATGGTAGACAATCGGGTCCTGCACTGTCAGAAGTTTCATAACAGATAACACAAGGATGCACGGTTTCAACAGATAATGCGTAACAGACAACATTTCGGATGTTATCTGTTGTGTTTAAAAATGTTATGCATACTAAGCGTTACCATCAGGAAGAACCGAAAAACAGCCAAAAAATATCTGCTGAGTTTTTCGACATCATGACGATAGAAGGACTAAAGTCAGTAGATGCTTTTTTGGCTCTTCCTAACAAAGCTTCTTATGCATAACATTTCATGCATAAAGTTTTCAACACAAAATATAACATCCGAAGTGTTATCTGTTACGCATTATCTGTGGGAACCGCGCATCCTCACTGTTATGAAACTTCTGACAGCGTGCAGACGTTCTGTCTTAGCCAAACCCCATACACGTCTGATAATCATCATAACGGACCATTTGCCAGATTCACTAGGTAATACTTCTAGCATAAACAATATAAGAAGAAAAACAATATACAAACATTATAACAATATTTCGACCAGACTATCAATCTGAGGCGAGAACAAATAATATTTCCTGATTCATTGTGTCTTTATCGGGCACACCAACCTTTTCCAACGAACTTTATCAAGATCATATTTTTGTTTTTGTTTACTTCTATGTCCGGAGAGAAGATGAAGTTCAAATATAGATTCAGGACGTATTCTTACCTCTAGGCTATATCGACGCTATAATCGACTAATTTTTAACCTCTAATGAACCTTCACCGGATTCCAGACAAACTACTTGTCCGTCGAAAAAAATGAAGTTCAAAAACAGATTAAGCATGTCCCTGTGCCCCTTTAGCGTTCCTTCCTTCAATTCCAGATAAAACTATTTTTCTACCTTATTTCCGTTTTTTCCGCGATTCCGGGCGAACTGTTTGTCCGATAGGAAAAAAAAGTTCAGTTCTGGGTATTCTTTTTTCATCCCTTAATTTAAACCCCCCTACGAACTTCACCTGTGCTTTGAGCCAATGGATCCTCACACGAAGTTTGAACGAGCTATCTCAACCCGTTCGAGAGTTATTGTGCGTACAGACGGACAACTCTTATGAAGGAATAGTTACTCCGTCACTTGCGTTTTGGGATCCCAAAAACAATTATTTGACAAAGTCAGCTATACAATTTTCGACTTTGACACTGAATGAGTATTTGAGACTAAGCATTGAGTTTACTCCGTCACTTACGTTTTGGGATCCCGAAAACGAGCAAAAAAAAATTAGTTTAGGAAAGTGAGCTATGTGATTTTCGACTTTGAGACTGAATGAGGATTCGAGACCGAGCTGTGAGTTATCCGAAACTTTTTTCCAACTTCCTCGATTTTTTAATCACGGTTTTGGAGCAGAGTTCAATAAAAAAAAATGCATTGGGCAGGTTTCAACCTATTACAATAAAATAAGTATTGCATCCTAGTGGTCGATTTTTATCACCTTGGAGTTCAAACCTGACTTCCTAATTCACGATCTTCTAGTTCAGCGCTTACAGGCGGACTAGTTTCGGAAATTCCGTTATTGTCTCATTATCGACACTTGTGACAGATATAGAGTGTGTTCCACTTTTCTTACGATAGTAACTATTAGTTACTATTTTCGTTCCAACCTCGCAAAAAGTTAGTACGCTGACCGTTCCAACCTTCTCCAAATAGTAACTATTTGCTTACCATGCTCGGCAGCGTAGTAAGCGTGGTAACTACGCATCTCTGTAACGTGATCGGTCGGATTCGTCCGTGGCATGATATTCTGCTGGAGAATAGAAAAATCGTTTCAGCCTTGACGGCAAAAAGCCAGGATTCGTGACGTCATGCGTAGTAACTCCGGTAAGTAGGGTGGAACACGCTCATAATAAATAGATCCACAAGTTGCGACGGGTTGCCCACTCTCGATCAGCAAGTGCCCTGTGCCGCGATGCTTGCACCTGCCGACACCAGCCGGCACCGGTTGCCACGTGTTGGGACATTAAAGTGGACCTCAAGAAATAGTCTTTCTACCACACACACAGTGATAACCATCCCTACTGCCACTATGAATGTTCAAAAACCCCCTAAACACCGTCAAACAATGAGCAAATTAAAAAAACAAACCAAATTTCCTAGGTTTGAAATACTTCGGTCTGGACTAAATCTCAGCCGATTAATCAGGACAGCAGTTAAGGCACGTAGGGAGCCAAGGATCAAAATAATAATTTCCATCTGATGCTCCAACTGTTTATTGCAAATACAAATAAATTAAAGAAGAGCTGTAAGCTCATATGGCACTTGCATGGGTCAAGATGATTTGATTGATCAAAAGTTAGTTTCGACTTTGCGGTTGAGATGCGCGCTCTAAGGGAGCTGGAACTTCATTTGTAAGCAAAACCCTTGAGGCAAAACTGCTAATGGGCTGATGGGCATCACGAAAATGCATATATTGCTTAAAAGTATTTTTTTACTTTGCGGTCAAGATTGGTACTTTAAGGAATAATCGGATTTGGGACGTAGCAATTTCTAAGCAAATGTTGTTGAGTCTCCAATATTCCAGCGAAATTTCATCGTCCTAGCACATCTGGAAGTACCTTAACGCGCGATCACCGGAATCCCAGACCCCCCCCCCCCTCCTCCAACTCCACCCACAATAACCGGAGCCAATCCGGTTCTGTAAATGATTAATCCAGAGAATCTGTTTGTCATTCCCACGAAGTTCGATCCAGATCACACCAGTCTAAGCGGGTCAAGTATTTTCCGCCCTCCCCCCAATTATTGCCGGATTCGGTCCGGAAATGAAAAAGGTCACAAGAGAAAAATTTCCTCTGTTTAATTATTAAATTTCACTCGAATCCGGTCACCCGTTCCAAAGTTACGCATGACTCAATATTCCGGATTCCCCTCCCTCAACTCCCCCCCCCCCCCCCAAGATTATCACATCGAGGATTTCTTTTTATTCCAAGTCAGTTTGACCGGGTCCCTGATATGCCTTCCAAGTTTCGTCGTGAAAATCCCCCAAAAAACGGAATTCCGGGAAACCCCCTCCCCCCCCTCTCAAGTTTCCGGATCCAGTCAAATTATGTAAAAGATTTTGCATGGACCAGATGTTTGTTCTTCCCAGCAAGTTTCACTCCGATACCATCATTCTAACCGTTTCCCGAGATTTCCGGTCCAACCCCCCCCCCCCCCCCAGCTCCCCCGCGGCGCACGTAGCCAATCCGATTCAGCAAATGACTTACCTAGAGCATCTGTTTGTTCTTCCCACAAAGTTCCATCCCGGTCCCTCCATTCTAAACGGGTCACGTATTCCCCCCCCCCCCCCAATAGTTGCCGGATCCGGTCCGGATATGAAAAAAATCATCGGAGAAATGTTCTTAAATTTCACTCGAATCCGATCACCCATTCCAAAATTACACATGACTGAAAATTTCGGATTCCCCTCCCTCCACTCCCCCCCACCATTATCTGATCGACAAAATTTGTATTTTGAAGTCAGTTTGATTGGGTCCTTGATATGCCTGCCAAGTTTCATCGTGAAAATCCCCAAAACCACCATCACCGGAATTCCGGGACCCCCCCCCCCATAAGTGTCCGGATCCAGTACAATGGTCTAAAGGACTTATCTAGAGCAGATGCTTGTTCTTCCCAGCAAGTTTCACTCCGATCCCTCCATTCTAACCGTTTCTTGAAATTTCCGGTCTCCCCCCCCCCCCCAACTCCCCCCTGGCTACCGAATCCGGTCAAGACTTTAAACGGGACATTACAAATATATATTCTATTCAGTTATGAAGTTTCATTACAATCCGATCATCCGTTCGAAAGTTACACACTTCTCAATTTCCCGGATTCCCCTGCGGATTCCCCTCCCTCCACCATTATCTGATCGACAAAATTTTTATTTTGAAGTCAGTTTGATTGGGTCCCTGATATATCTGCCAAGATTCATCCCTTTAAATCCCCAAAACCACCATCACCGGAATTCCGGGACCCCCCCCCCCCCATAAGTGTCCAGATCCAGTACAATGGTCTAAAGCAGTGGTTCCCAACCGGGGGTACGCGTACCCAAAGGGGTACTTGAGACCCTCGTAAGGGGTACGCGAAGGTATGTCTGAATTTCAAAAATTCCGTCAAGAAATTAGAGTTTTGGCTTATGAAGGTTCAGAGAAACAGCGCAAGTGTTTTTCCGACCCTTGACTAGTTTGCGGACGATAATGAAACTGAAACTGACAACCTTGCAACCTCAAGTATCCCATTTATTTGTATATATTTTTACGCATTAATCCCAAGATCCCTCTTTGGGGTTTTGATTTTGTCAGATCTTAGTAGAATAGTAGAACAATGATTCTTCAAAAAGGGGTACGCAACTTTTTTAAACCTTAATTAGGGGTACGCGGTACGGAAAAGGTTGGGAACCACTGGTCTAAAGGACTTATCTAGAGCAGATGCTTGTTCTTCCCAGCAAGTTTCACTCCGATCCCTCCATTCTAACCGTTTCTTGAAATTTCCGGTCTCCCCCCCAACTCCCCCCTGGCTACCGAATCCGGTCAAGACTTTAAACGGGACATTACAGATAGATATTCTATTCAGTTATGAAGTTTAATTACAATCCGATCATCCGTTCGAAAGTTACACACTTCTCAATTTCCCGGATTCCCCTGCCCTCCACCCCCCAAATGGTCGGATCAGAAAACTGATTATTTATAAGTTTGTTTGGTCGGGTCTCTGATATCCCTGCCAAGTTTGATGGTCCTAATCACAACTGGAAGTACCCTAACTTGAAAAAGTGTGACAAAATGCCCCAAATTTTCAAGTTTCCAGCGCCCCCACTTCCCCGCATATGGTCGGATCGGGAAACTGATTATTTCCAGGTTAGTTTGGTCGGGTCCCTGATATTCCTGCCAAGTTTCATTGTCCTAGCTCATCTGGAAGTACCCTCACTCGAAAAAGTGTGACAAAATGCCCTAAATTTTCAAGTTTCCAGCGCCCCAACTCCCCCGCATATTGTCGGATCGGGAAACTTATTATTTCCAGGTTACTTTGGTCAGGTCCCTGATATTCCTGCCAAGTTTCATTGTCCTAGCTCATCTGGAAGTACCCTAACTCGAAAAAGTGTGACAAAATGCCCTAAATTTTCAAGTTTCGAGCGCCCCCACTCCCCCGCATATGGTCGGATCGGGAAACTGATTATTTCCAGGTTCGTTTGGTCGGGTCCCTGATATTCCTGCCAAGTTTCATCGTCCTAGCTCATCTAGAAGTACCCTAACTCGGAAAAAAGTGACAAAATGCCCTAAATTTTCAAGTTTCCAGCGCCCCGCACTCCCCCGCATATGGTCGGATCGGGAAACTGATTATTTCCAGGTTAGTTTGGTCGGGTCCCTGATATGCCTGCCAAGTTTCATTGTCCTAGCACATCTGGAAGTACCCTAACTCGGATATGTGGGACAAAAAACTCGGACCGACCGACAGACGGAATTGTGATCGGTATATGGCACTTGAGCCAGCGACTACAAGTGCCATAAAAACCAAGATCAGTGTGGTACTCCTGAAGTCATACAAAAACTAATCAATAAAGTCTTATAATTCTTTGCTAACCAAACGTGGAGAACTTCGTCATCTGGGAAAGGAGACATTCTGCGCGGGTTCTTTCTCAAGCCAAAACAGCAACCCAGCAATCAAGTTCAAATCTAAATAAACTGGTGGCTTCCGATCAGTAAGAGAAGGTAAAGAGAATGTTTGGATTAGGTCTTCCAAATCAGCACGTTTCGAAGCGAGAATCGCCTAATTTATGGCCGGCACCGCTGGTTTCAGTCCGTGCCGGGAAAGAGTGTAGGCTACAGCAGGTGCTGAGGAGTGGGTAACTCCTCGAAAAGTTGATGAATAGAGAATCTACAATCTGCTTCCCGAGCAATGGAAAGTTTTGCACTGTCTCTGGAGTAGAAAGTGAAAGCTATTATGTTCTGCTCATTACCTTTTAGATACACCTTTTACTATCTCTCTGTCACAAGTGTCTATAATGAGACAATGGAAGATTTTCAGAAACTAATCAGGCTTAATCAGCTTTGAGCGTTGAACTGCAAGAAGGCAAATTCGTCAAGTACTTCGAATGTTGATTCGACCCGTTTTCGTTTGGACAGGGTACAGTCCTTCTACAGAGCCCGTGGCATACAGAGGCAAGAGGTTACGTCCCTGCAGCTTTACGCAGAGGCAGCCTAAAGGAGACATGGGTACAGGAGGTATGTTTAAGACATACTTTTAAGACTGTCAATTATGGAGGTAGGTCCCGGTTCGTTTGCAAGGGGTCCTGTTTTCGGTTAGCCAGATGGGTCGCGTTTTCAGGGGTCCTGTTTTCGTTAGCCAGAAAGGTCCCGTGGCAAGGGGCCCGGGGTCCCGTTTTCGAGAGGACCATTATCAACATATCTTTCTAAACTACCAAGTTTGTTGACGTTTGAAATATAATATCTCATACTTCGCTGTTATCCGAAAAGCGAGTCACAAACAAATAAATAATCTCGATCCTGACACTTCAGCAAAGGTGTGCTGATACGTTGCGAGAAACAGACGCGGGAAAATTGATTAGATCAGATTAGAGTATTTTATTGCTAAATTACATAATAACCCATCATGATAAGTAACCGCCCATGAGAAGACAAAAATGCACTGGCAATGGGTGGTTACCACAAACTACTTCAACTTAACTTAAAAAATAACTTAGTTTCATTTCAGCACTAATTAATCAATTTTGTTTTTTCCTTATAACACACAAAAGAAAAAAGAAGAAAAAAAGAAGAAGAAAGAAAAGATAAATAAATAAAGGTAAAAAAAAGAAATAATAACTTATACCTTCATTCTCTGAATCGTGACTCCTTACCCCTCCAGCTTTACTCTTTTTTTAAACAATCGTTGGTGTTCGGCCGCTTTAACACTATCTGGGAGTGAATTCCATGCCGGTACCTAAAATTCTGCGGAATGGTAGCAAGGAGGGTTCAATTCCCCCAATTTCACGCTTCAGGACCAATCAGCCTACTAAGACCCAGGGGAGCCATACGACGCGATAGCCAATTAGAGTCCTTCTCCAAACCACATTTTGGAAGGGCTACACCGCAGATCGTTCCTTGTCTTTGTTGGAAAACAAGGACAGTGACAAGCTGCAGAAGCATATCGATCCTGACCATTGAGTACCTATATAGGTTCCGAGAAGTGTGAGCCGGAAATAATCTTCGAGAAAGGAAAGTTTACAAAAATAAGAAATTACCGTATAAATTTATGTCAGTGGACAAGCTCAAATGTCTGGTTCGGAAGCAGCGTTTGAACAAGTGTAACATGCTCCTGGGTAAGCTGGATCCGGTGGAGTCGGTAGTCGGAAAGGACATTGGCGTTCTGGTCGACTGGAGTAATCAACTCAAAAGCCTGAAAGTATATTTCATGAAATAACGAACATCGCTCACTAAACGCTTACGTATGTAGCCTGACATGGGTCTGTCCTGGGGGTTTAAAACCCAGCAGCTGTGCCGGTACCAAGGACATACTCGATTCTTAGCAGGAAGGATCTCGGCTAACCAACGTAGCATATCCCATACAATTACAATGCGTCAGTTTGCATGAATCTTAAAGTCTCTGATTCACGTGGGCCGAGAAGGTGGGAGGCACCATCATTTTACGATGGGTTGGATTTTTACGAACCCACTGTTACCTTTGTTCTCCCCCAAATCCTCACGGTAGCCAACGTTATCCACAGATTACTTGAACACAATTCACTCCTGAAAGCATATCCGCCATTCCTAATTAACTATTCACTGATCTCCCGGCGCTGGTCAAAAGATTACTAAAACCTTCGAGAAGATCGAGTGGCGTGTAAGAGGATTAAAACAACTAAGTATATCACCATGTGGACGTTTAGGTATGTCGGAAGAAGAAATCAAAGTAGTTTTGAAAAATTGGCTTAGGAATCGCCACTTTCCAAAGCCGTTTTCCGTAAAGTGCCAATCTTGACCGCAAAGTAAGAGAAATACTTTTAAGCGAAATTTGCATTTCCATGATCTCCATGATCTCATTATGATTTTTGCCTCAAGGGTTTTGCTTACAAATGAAGCTCCAGCTCCCTTAAAGTGCGCATGTTAACTTCAAAGTCGCAAAGTACGTTTTATCAAATGGTTCATCTCAACTTATAATAGCGGATTCAACAGCTATGGTGGAGTTGGGAGGGGGTGATCGGAAATCTCCAGAAATGGTTAGAATGGAGGAATCGGAGTTTAACTTCCTGGGAAATACAAGCATTTATTCTAGATAAATCGTTCGCACAGTTGGACTGGATCCGGACACTGGGGGGGGGTGGAGGTGGAGGGGGGCCTTCCGGAATTCCGGTGATGGCGTTTTTCAAGACGAAACTTGGCAGGCAGGCATGTCAGGAAGCCGTTGAATCTGACAGAGCCCTTACCTACTACATACAGTTGCAAGTGCCATATGAGCTTACAGCTCTTGTTGAACTCTTCTTGGTTCACCGGTATCACCGGAAAGGAGTTGAGAAAGCTGTCGGCGATTCTGGATTCACATTCAGCCGAATTCCGGTAGATTCTGTGGGGTAGATTCCGGTAGATTCCCTGAGCCGAATTCTGGTAGATTACGTGGGGTAAATTCCGGTAGACTCCCTCAGACAAAGATTTAGCGTAGATTCCATGAGCGAAATCCGGTACTTCCCTGAGCTGAATTCTGGTAGATTTCGTGTAGTGAATTCCGGTAGATTCCTTGTGAAAGAGTTCGCACAAATTCCGGTAGATTCCCTGAGCCGAATTTCGTGGATTCCGAGGGGTAAATTCCGGTAGATTCCCTGAGACAAGTTCCGGTAGATTCCTTAGGAAAGATTTCGCACAAATTCCGGTAGATTCCCTGAGCCGAATTTCGTAGATTCCGAGTGGTAAATTCCGGTTGATTCCCTGAGACAAGTTCCGGTAGATTCCTTGTGAAAGATTTAGCGTAGATTCCCTGAGCAAAATCCGGTAGGTTCCCTGAGCAATAATCCGGTAGATTCCCTAAAAATCATCAAGTTCAGGTGAATTTGACAAATTTTTGACGGATTTTTTTCCCACAGGCTTTCTGGGGAGGGGGGGGGGGGATGCTGCACCCCCCCTCGAGACGCCCCTGCCCACTGGATATATCAACTGCTATCTGTATCAACTCCTGATAAGGTACCGAAGGCGGCCTATTCTGGTTTGATAGGCGAAAGTACTGAATTTCTGGACGTTCGTTAATTACATTAATAGTCAATGTATACTTATCTGAACGTCGCCCCACAGTTAACGGTCATCGAAGAAAACACTAAAACCCATACCAGGCATCTTTAACTACAAGATGCTTGCTGATAAAGTTTATTTCGAGACCAGTGTGTCATATGCTCGTTGGTGTTTAAAATATTTGATGTTAACACCCTTATGTTTCTTCAATCAAGTTTTGAATCTGCTGCTAAGCTGTCCGTAATTTCACCAAGAAGACGGCGTCCAAGCTAAATAGCACACCCCAACGGAACGGAAGAAGAAGCATATTAAAAGCTAAAACACATATATTTTTTTCGACTTGATCAACTTGCTGTTTGTACCAGAAGAAAGCTGAAACAGTTGACTGTGATCCGATTTAAAATTTGTTAGTTTTTACTTCCACTTTACTGTCTTACAATGTAGTGAAATACTTACGGAAGTGTTCTAAAGGGATGCTATAGAGACGTGGGGGAAAAGTATTTAGTTATAAGTTTATTACATGTGATAAGTATGAGGCCTGATTGTTTACCGCTAGGGGATAGAAGGATGTCTATGGGAAGGGGGGTAAGTCGGGTTGGTCCTTACTACAGCCCCATGTGCGGCGATATGAATGAGAATGTGGTACGCGGACGACTTGCTCTTAGTAAGCCGTAGCGGATCCACACTCACAAAAAATGTCAGTAAGCTGTCGTCGGAACTTCTCAAAATCGGCCTTGAAGTTGTGAGTACCTGCATTGTAACCCTTCGTCAATTGGTTCGAATGCATCCAAAGTTTCTATCTCTCTTGGATCGCTCATCGCCAAATCAACAGACTCTCTACGATGGCTTGGAATAACATTTACATCTTCATTGTCAAAATTTTGCTCTTCGGTTGTTCAAGAAGTTCGTAAATGTCCGTACCGCCTACGGGCGCATCGTCCCTAACCAGGGGCGCTATAATCGTAAAGCTTTGGGAAATTTGTACGGCACCTTCTGCGCTCCTTTCTATACCTGATGCGCGTCATTAACTCAGGATGGCTTAAATGGCGATTTAAAGGGAAAGCGTTAAAGAAAAAAAGATTCAGGTAAATTCTGTTTCGTTCTGGTGCCACTCAGAAAGAAGGAGAATAAAAAGATGATATCATTTTGTTTTAATTATGCAAAGCACCTGCTCCAGTTGTCGAAATTATGTCATATAGCCTTACATTGAGGGAGAAGTTCAAAATTCACGACGCAAGTGTTAACCTTTTGGATGTTTCCTCGTCGCTATAAAAAATCATGGACAACAGGGCCCTACCAGCGCACGACGCTATCCACTGCTTCCTGGCCGAAGATTCAAAATCTCTCTTTTCTGTGTGTGCTTACTTATTTTCTTTCAGTCCACTTTTTCAAAATGGCGGGTTATAAATAAATTACTTACTTACTTACTTACTCACATGATGTGTGAGCATAAAGAATTGGATAGATTGAGGAAGAAGTGTTTGTAGAAGGAGAGTATGATGAAGAGCTGATGGTTATAGTGATGAAAGATGAATCCTTTACGGGAGTTCGCCAGTTGGGAAGATTCCTTAAGCTTTCGATGAAGTATCGAGAGTGGCTTATCTAGTTGGAATTTGGTAAATAGATAACTTCTTCTTTTATGTTTTTTTTGTGTGTAGTATATATCCCCTATCTTTTTGTATAAATATATAATATGTTATCGTATAATATGCATACATACCTCTACTTAAGCCGAGAAAACTTATAAAGGGGGAGGTTTTTGTAGTTGATTAGATGTCCGATTTAGGGGTAAGAAGAGATGCTGAATATTTTTTACCCGGACATATAGTTCGCCCGAATCTGGCCGAAACCGGACAATTTTTTGCTAGTTAAAGTTTTATTTGAAGTTGATTAGATGTTGGATGTACGCTCAATTCGTTTTTGAGCTTTAATTTTTCGCCGGACAAGTAGTTCCGAATTCCGCCGGCCCAGAAATTGGCAGAAGTGAGGCAGGAAGTTTCGACCGGTTTTGTCAAACTAGATATGACTTATTGGGGTAAACACACATGCTGAATCCATATTTGAACTTGGTTTTCTCAAATGATTAGCTATTTGGCCTCAATCTGTTTCTAAATTTTAATTGCAAAAAATGCTCAAGGAGTCTGGTGAAGACTGGATCTGGCGAAGACAAGACCAAATACGCCGTTTCTGTTCAAAACCAACTATGCTTTCTGTTTCCTTACAGTTGTTATCTTTTCTTTGTCAAAATCGTCATAATAGTGTGACCAAACTGCACATACATTCACTTTCCGGGGGTCACCCACTTCCCGACACCTGCTGTACACCCTTTCCCGGCAACGGTGCCAGCCATACATTAGGCGATTGATCTGTCAAACGCTTCTGAACATGCTGATTTTTAATGTTCTAACAATTCCACTACAGCTCGCCTCAAGACAACTCGCCTCACCGATAACTTGCCACAGTAGCAGTTCGTACGGGGGGGGGGGGGGACTCGCCACGCTGTCATTTCGCCACACGACCAACCGGCCACATTGACAAGTCGCAACAACAAAAATATTTTAGGTACACAAAAATCCACCATAAAATATTGTAGATATTTCGTTCCGGTTGTCACAAGAAAATTTGCATCCTCTTCTAGTCCTATCAGTTTTCAGTTCGGAGTAATACTTCTTTGTCGCAGTTAGATATAAACCCTTAGCGGTCAGTTGCGAATTCCGATCCCGATTCCCCAGAACCCGAAAAACGAACGGATCGACTCCGAAGGACTTAATTTCCTCTCCAGCAACCTCTTAAACAAAATGATTAACAATTTTTTGTGTTTTTTTTAATCCCGCGTAGCTTCTTCTTCCGTTTTTTTCTGTTTTAGATTGAACTAAAACAGTGGCTACGTCTCCACCTCCAACTCAGTGACGTTGATACCAAAAATACCTAACAGTTTACCCTACTTTAACGTCACTTACACTTTCACCGTAAGAAATATATTTTATTTTCACATTTTCCAAAATCTAAAAAAAAAAGAAAAAAGAATACCTTAAATTTTCAAACTTTCCCTTTTCCTATCAAACATTCTCATATAATCTAAAATACTTTAATTATTTACTTTTTTTCTCTAAGGGTACTACCCCATATCCTATACAAACCTTTTCCCATCATATCCTACCTAATATTAAAACTTTTCCATTCAATCCAATCAATTAATCTTAATATTTTAAATACTCAAGCAGCCAAATCTGTAGGTTAAATCCAAAATAAACTACAAAAATAAAAAAACCACAATACTTTACAATTTCTCACTCCCTGTTTTGAGACGCCCTTCCTCCATAGTGGAAAACAACACTTAAATCAAATAATTTAAAATAAAAAAATCCAACAAATTTCTTCATTTCCCTACAGATACTTTGCCCCAAACCAAAAAATAAACAACCCCCTCCCTCCATTTGGAATACCTTCCCTTACAAACAAAATGGAGAAGATTTTCCAAATTTCTAACATTCAAACACCTCTTTCTCTGATTGGTTTGTACAGTCCGTACACAAACGACGTGAGAACTATGAAAAGACTACAGTGGGAAGATCAGACTTGGCTAGAGAACAAGAAGATGTGAAAGAAAGATAGTCTGACTAGCTGTGGTGCTTGTTATTGAGAAGGAGAACAATGGAATAGTATCAGGTTTCAATTATGCTTTAAGTTCTACTCTTTTGTTTGAAACACCTTGATTTGACAATTCTGTTTGAAAAAATATTAACTAAATAACGTACTTAAGCTATAAGTGTGGCAAGTTGTCTATGTGTCAGCTTGTCACTGGCAAGTTGTATGTGTATCAGCTTGTCACTGTGAGCAAATTGTCGACCTGGCGAACTGCCACTGGGGAAAGCCTTCGGTGTGGCGACAAATTTGTGTGTCAAGTAATCGGTTACAAGTTTTCGCTGTGACGAGATGTGCTGACATGGTTCTAACACGTGGCAACTGGTGCCCGTTAGTGTTAGCCGGCACCGCGGCACTGGGCATTTGCTGTACAAACCCCCTCGTCACTTCCTTCAGTTATTATTTGCAGAGTCTCTAATCACTTGCCCGTCTCCTGCCGCTTTTCGCCCAGTTAGACGAGTCCATGTTTAGATACGGACTTTCAGTAAGCAAGTGGGAAAGGGTCACGTAACCACTTAAGTCAGCGTGAAAGCACCTTTAGAAGGGATGTGCCATCTTTTAAGTTAGGGAATTTATGACAGAGGAAAGGGTCGTGGCGAAGCAACACCATCTAGTGCTGCGTATCCTTTCGGTCTCCATACCGTCTAAATTATCTTTTCAGACATAGAAATACCCTTCCCTCCCCGTTCTGCAGCTGTTCCCGGTTAGGATCTGGTGCTTCCATACACGTCCCTTGTATTACTCGGATGAATTGTTTTTATTGTCAGAAAACGGGGACGATCAATCAGTCAAGGGAATTTCTTTCTTCTCGGTTAGGATTCCCTCACTGTTAATGTATACAGCCCTGTCAGTTCGGTTTCCAAGTCGTATGTCTCCTTTGCTGATGGTTAGATAATCCAATGATCCACCGGTTCATCCCCGTCACGCAAGTACTTGTGCAGTGACGGATTGTATATAGCTGGCTTGTCGGAGGAGAAAGTGGCTCGAGCGACCCGCTACCTAGCGTTTGGACCCTGAACTGCAAACGTTATAGAACGCGTAATGGTTATTCCGTGAATGTTACAAACGAAGACTACAAGATGAAAATTTGAAAAACTTTCAGCCGACGCAGTATGCCCCACCCCTCAATCGCAGGAAAGCAAAGAATTCTGAAGAATAATATAGAAAGCTCAGATCGTTTGCTATCTATCACAGTATAATATCGGCTATCGTATGGCAACAAAACGACGCATGTCTTAGGCACACAAACAACCTTGTGTAGTGTGAACACAGCAAAGGATGGGAGACTACATTTCAAGGAGAACGAAAATGGCATAAAAGCCATGCATAGAAATTTACACTTACCCTATTTAATTAACTAATTGATTTGTAATACGAAATTACAAAACCTTAGCCTCAAAACGAGCAGCACGAGAATTTAGGATAGTGAGAAACAAAAATGTCGAGAATAGTTCTCCTAAGTTCTATTTCAAGTAGCCTCTACTACTCGTTTTGTTTTTCCAAACATTATTTCCAGCTTCCTTGTACACCCACTGAATATCGGCATCCCCAAGCAGCTTATCTTCCATATATTACTTTTTTCCGTTCAAAATATACCAAAGCCGAATTCTAGTCGTTCACTTATTTCCAGCTATTTTCGTCTTCTGGAATCCTAAATCTGGAGGGACCTTATTGCTTCTGAGCGATGAATTTTTGGACAGACTGAAATTCACTGCCCGGAAATTTAAACGCGGGAGCTATTGTAGGACTAGCTTTGTGCTTGGTTAAACACAAACGAGTTCGCTGAAAAAGATGATGTCTTGGAACTCGGAAATATTAGGCATGACCGTTGGTATTGACTACCCAGTGGTTAAAAGAGTATCAGAAAATCCGTAATAAGCCTGTTTGGCTTAGAATAGTAAACCAACGGTCCATGAACAAATCATGGAACCTTAGTTTACTGAATTCTCTGGACCTCCAACTGGATATATTTTCTATCTTCTTTTTTTTTTCAATTTAATAATGTACTTCATTCACTTAATAGCTTGTATTGTATATGCTAGCATTGGATCGTCCTTCACACACATTACGCATTACACAATTACACAAATAACATTTCATCTATACGTACAACTTAACTGGAATTAAAATATTGGGTGAAATAGGGTACAAAAGATTTCAGATAACGATCAGTCGAGTTTATGGGTGGTCTTACTAGTCTCAGGAAGCAGCGTCCCTCTGTCTTTGTCGCGTACTCGGCCTGCTACTTGCTAGGGTCTCAAAATCAGGTAAAATGGCACTATGCGCATGTGATGCCAGACATTTGCTACCACACGCCGAACGTCAGCTGATGCCGTCTTTCAGAAACGGTTGGTAGGTCAAGCTTGACCAGGCCCTCCTGGTAAGAAAGATAACCCAGGCCGAGCATATCTTACATATCTGGCACTATCTGGGGCTTCCGCACAGTCAACTCCCTTCATGGTCACAGTCGCTTACGGGTCTTCATTGTTAGACGATAGCTACTTCGTCTATCCTTCAACATATCGTTTTTGAATGACACCTAGATTTCCGGAATCTGGGGTGTACAACACCCCGGACTTCCAAACATTTTGGCCTGACTTCACCTCCGGATTCATCTCGACGAAAACGGATGTCTCGAATCCGGAGGAAATGTCTGGAAGGTCAAGCCGGTCTTTTGCAGGGCGTTTTCATTCGCTTCTGATTAGCGACGACCCAAAACCTGGACACTCCAGTCATAATCCGATTTTCGGCTTCTGCTAACACAAACTTATCCTCTGTTGTGGATTACCAATGCCAGCCAATATTTCAGGCATGAAACATTCTTGTCCTAAATATCAACAAATTTCGAGAAACAGCAATAACATGACCTCAAAGCTCATAGGACGTTTGCAAAGGGTAGGTGGCATGAACTTCAGCCAAAGGTCGCATACGGGCAGGACACACAAATGGAACATCTAAGACGCGTACTCTCGCCAACTATCAAGTTCCATCTGGGTTAGGTCACGCGTTCGAGAGATGTGCAAGTCACAAGATACCCAGGAGCCCCCCTCCGACTCTCCCACAGAGCCCGTATTGTGACTGTCGTGCCGGCCAAGCCCGTCTGGGCCCCTCCATTCTAAGCGCGCCACAAGATTTCCGGTACGCCCCCTTTTTTTTTGTTTTTTTTTTGTTTCCTTCCCCGAAGTTGAACCAGAGGATTGACAGCCTGACGAGGACCCTTGCCAAAAAGTTCCGAAATATCGCTGACGAAGAATCGTAGCTGACGTACTCGTTGTAAACATTGTTTGAATAAATACGCCCCCCCCCCGCCCCCGACTCCCCAAGTCTAGACCTTTAAGTGGAACACCTGGTGCATGTATTCTTGGAAACTGTCAAGGGATATACATCAGTATATCGCCCCAGCCACTTCCACCGAGTGTCCCATTGAATGTGTTATTGCCCCGAGCCGCCAAATGACTGAATTAATACACTGTCAGAAGTTTCATAACATATAACACAAGGATGCGCGGTTTCAACAGACAATGTGTAACAGATAACACTTGGGATGTTATCTGTTGTGTTTGAAACCTTATGCATGAAATATTACGCATAACAAGCTTTGCTAGGAAGAGCCAAAAACAGCCAAAAAAGCATCTATTGACTTTATTCTTTATCGTCATGATGTCGGGATATTCTTTATCGTCATGATGTCGGAAAGCTCAGCAGATGCTTTTTGTCGGTTTTTGGCTCTTCCTGATAGTAACACTTATTATGCATAACATTTTGAAACACAACAGAGAACATCCGAAGTATTATCTGTTTCGCATTATCTGTTGAAACCGCGCATCCTTGGGTTATCTGTTATGAAACTTCTGACAATATACTTGTTAAAGAATAGTCCCGTCTTAATGTAGGCTACTTTTATATATGTGATGTAAGTAAGATCAGGAGTGAAATAAACTGACACCCGGCATGGCCGATCCGCGTACCGGTGGTGAGCAGAGGGGTTATGAACTTGCGAATATCAAACCGACTGAATGTATGTGTATTTTTGTTAGTGTTTACGGCACTTTCGTTGAAAGAAACTGCCTCTGGTATCAAGATTGGTCTTAACCGTGTATATATCAAGTTGGTTTTAAGCAGTAACAGCGTTGTAAAATGCGAGCTGAAAGACAAAAGTGCTCCTCAGGCGGGATTTGAACTCTCCACCTGTTGGCATACACGGCCACTGTTCTATCTAAAGACGATCTAGCTGAAGAGGGTCTTGTGAACATTACCACTACAATAATGAGACAGAGCAATAGGAACAGTGATCAGCCAAAGTCTAATTCGTCTAAGCAGTTCACATCCTCATGTGGCCCGCCATATTGTCCCTGGTAAGGCGGTGAAACTGAAGTACCAGACTTCCCAATTTAATTCATCTAAGCAGTTCACATCCACATGTGTCCCGCCATGTGGGCCATGGTTTGCCTACAAGACTTCAACACTGGAGTCTTTTGCTTCTAAAGGCGTTTTTCCGTGCCACAATTAGTTTGTGGCTCGAAAAGAGCGTTTCTGCGGCCCACCAGTGTGTTTCCGCGATCGACAAGATTTCTGTGGCTCAAATTCGACAAAGAACTGCCCCGGTCTTTGTCGATTTTGTGGTTCGTTTCTGGCGGGAAATTCAAATTTAGCAGCAAAATAATACCAGAACAATTAAAATTAACTACTCTCTCAAGCATGAAGACGTAAAACTGCGCATCCTTTTTGCACAGAATGGTACGGACGGAAGCCTGAATTTCTATTTGTTCAGATCTTTTCTGAATTTTGTTTTATTTTTAAAGATCAAAATACCGCCCCAGAAATAGTCAACTTGTGGCTTGACTGTGAAGCACACAATCGTGTTTCCGCGACAAACACTCGGAAATGTGTGGCCCACAAATGTGTAACGGAAAAACGCCTTAAGTATCGTTCCATCTTCACGTTACGGTAACGCCGTATTTGAGGCCCTCTTTAAAGTTTAACAAAAAAGGGCTCTGATAGGACAATCTAGTTACCCATTACTTATTCAATTAAAGAGGCTCGAAGACCTGATGAAAACGCGTTACTTTGTTGCTCCGCTATTCACGAATTATCGATTTTCATATAGTGGAATTTCCCTGCTGGATTTGTGGAACCTCTATGCGCCTGTAGTGGTGTTGTATTTGACGAAAAACATTTACGAAAAATAAGTGTCCACGCAGTGAGCTGATCCCTGGGCACTGAAAAGCCGCGTCTGGATTGAGATTCAAATTTTACGCGTCATGGTAGAATTTTAAGTTGTGAGGACGGCCGTAAATATTCTGAACGTCATTCTAGAGGAAATAGTGAAAAATAACAAAAAACTTTAACACATTCGAAATAATGAAAGGTATCGAGTTAAATGATACGCAAATAAGTTGGCTTTTCAGTTAAGCTTTATTCGGCTGGGCGGAGCAGCGCCGTGTCGAATAGTAATTTGTGATAGTTTTTAATTCCAGCATATCGTTATATTCATGGTTAGACACAAAATGAAGTCTCATTGTTCACCTTTCTCACCTTCAGCTCATCACCGAATTCCCAGCAGTCATGGTGAGAAGGGTGAGGAATTGCCGAATTATCTGACAATAAAACCTGTATCAACTACATGTCGAAGGGTTGCTCTCTCTCCGCCAGCGGTGTACACCTTGGCGCGCCACCGGTGCGCCACCGACACGGCACCGCGCCACCGGTACGCCACCAACACGGCACCGCGCCACCGGTACGATACCGCCGCCCATGACAAATTTTCTGTAGATGACTGCTTCGCCATCTGGCGCTCAGTAACGAAGGTACTTGAATGACAGAATTATCGAACACATGCTGCTAAAGAAAAAGCAGAAGTAGATATTAGGAGCATGCTGTTGAACAAAAGCGCCAAGTAACCAACCATGTTTCTGTGCTAGTGTTGGGCGATATCTGGATTTTTCGATATCTCGATATTTTCACTTTCGACATTCGATAATCGATATATCGACATCTTACGATGTTTCACTCTAGGATACGTCTCGTAAGAACTAAATTGTCGTCAAATATCATGTTGCATCATCTCAAACTCCGAATAAATAAGAACTGAATTACGGAAAACATATTGCTCCAATTTCGGATATTTAAATGTAGGTTATGTTGGATTATTTGCAATAATTGTGAATGAACAAATATCGTTTTTGATATCGATATTCGATATCGATATTTGGTCAGATATATCGATATATCGTTATCGATATCGAATATCGCCCGAAACTAAAGCCCAACACATATTTTGCTTCCGGTGAAGGTAATTCCGTTTAGACCAAACTTTTTTTCATATGGTATGGTTGTTTGAACGTTTGTTGACTTCGAACTTTGCCATTTTCATGTACCATGTACGTGCTGTGGCTAAAGTTATCTACCAATTAGCCAAAGTAGGTAATTACGGATTGTTGTCGTGTCAGAAGAAAAGAAGATAAGGGATGGGATCAGTTGTCTTTGGATACAAAGGAAACATCTAGGGATAGTGGAAAATAAGTTGGATCATTGGATGATGTTTCATTTGTGCCCGGATAGTTTTATTCTCGAAAATTTTTATGACCGCACCACCGGCACGGCACCGCGCCACTTGGTGTCCTACATCGTTTCTGGGAGTGGCAATCCCTCGCAACATGTCTCAAAATAAGACAACGTTCAAATTTGTCCGATTCGACAAAATTTGTCTGAATGGAAAACAGGACTGAAATCGACCAAGACAAAGTGAAACAGATTTCGCCCTCATTTCCGGTTAGTTTCTTCCTCGGACAGACCGGAAAGTCGGTCTCGGCTCTGACCGAAGCCAAATTCCGGTCAAAATCGTCCGATTAAATCGCCTGAGAGAAATTTCCATACGGGAATGAAGGTCTGCACCGAGTAGCAAATAAAGAAACATTATGAACCCTATCTAGAGAAACGTCGAATACAACACGGAGTCATAGCGACGGAACCATATCCATAACACAATCGGAGGAAATAGTCGCCTCGTTCCACTAGCGGAAGCAGGCCAAAGGAACTTCTAATCCCTTCGCCCAGAAATTACTTTGTCATGAGAAACTAGCCCCTCGACATTATTGCATGTCTCATACATGTTAGGCCGTGCCCAACAACCGTAACTCATATCAAAACTGCCAGGACACGCACTTCTCGATTAAATCTTTCAGTAGCTATCCCAGCCCAATAACGAGTATTCCTGCCAGAATAAAGGAATCATTAATCCTATCTTTTCCACCCAGGATGATATGCTTAATACGTGGAAACTGAATGACGAGAATTTGGATACCCTTAAACTAAATCTGGAGAGCACATCCTGGGAAATAGTTATGAACACAGATGATGTTAATACAAGTTTTGAGGAGTTTCATAACATTTTTATGAGAAAATATACGGATTGCTGTTGCCAAAAGCGTACAAGGAAGACTGGACGGAAAAATCAACCCATCAGCCCTTGGGTTAGTCACGGACTGCTCCAGTGTATTAATAAGAAAAATAAACTGTGGACCGATCACATAAATGACCCATGCAAGGCTACGCTTGAGAAATATGAGAAATATAAAAAATGTCTTCGATCAGTTTTACGTAAAGCTAAGAGAGATTATTTTAACGAGAAAATAGCTGAAAGTGGCAAGAACTCTCGGAAAATATGGAAAGTTGTTAACTCCATTCTGCGTCCCTGCAGCCCCCCATCTGAGCTTCCATCTAAACTAATTGTCAATGGGGAACCTGTAACGGGACCAGAAAACGTTGCAACTGCATTGGGAGCATTTTTTGCAGAGGTGGGCAAAAAAACAGCAGATTCTGTTGGAAATTCCGCTAAGAGTTTTAAAGATTACCTTGGTCCAGCATGCACTAAGTCAATGGCAGTCGCACCTGTCTCTCCATCTGAAATTCTGCTAATCATACGAAATCTAAGAGGCAATTCTGCTTCTGGGTTCGACCGAGTACACACTAAAGTGTTGAAAGCAGTTGCCCCGTCAATCATAGAGCCTCTTACTTACTTGATAAATTTGTCATTGCAAAAGGGTACTTTCCCAGAACTGCTAAAGAAAGCTAAAATAATTCCACTGCACAAAGGAGGTTCTCGAGTTGATCCGGCTAATTACAGACCCATCTCGATTCTTTCAGTTTTTTCAAAAGTTTTTGAAAAACCTATGCAACAACAGCTACTCCAGTTTCTGGAGAAGAAAGGGTTTCTTAACAATCGCCAGTTTGGGTTCAGACCAGGGCACTCCACCCAAGATGCACTAACGGCGTTGAGTTTATGGATAAACAAAGCTCTGGATTCTGGCCTACTACCTGCAGCGGTTCTGCTTGATATCAGAAAAGCATTTGATAGTATGTACCATTCAATTCTCCTCGGGAAACTGGAGCACATAGGAATAAGAGGCGAAGCTCTGGATTGGTTCGGATCATATCTGAGGGACCGCAGGATTTATATGGGAGAAGATTCAGGAAACGATGTACTCGTCAACTGTGGTGTCCCCCAGGGCTCAGTATTAGGACCACTGCTATTCCTGATCCACGTTAACGATCTGAGTCGAGTGCTGAACCCGAAACGCACAAATCTTCGCTGTTGTAAGCTATGCTACGTTCAAGATTCGTTCCAGCCCGAAGATGACGATGACGAGCTCGTGGCTTTCGCCGATGATACTACGCTTGGCTGCTGTGAAACCGATAAGACAAAGCTCATGTCTAAACTGAGGGATATTCTGGAGGAGACATATCTCTGGATGGATGCTAACCGACTTGTTATTAATGTTGATAAATCTTGCGTTTTATTGTTTTCTCGGGTCGGAAGTGTCCAGCCGGAGATATGTGGTATCCAAACATCAAGAGGTCTGATCAGTCGGCCAGAAAAGCGCTTCGCAAAATACCTGGGAGTCCTCCTTGACGAGAACCTGTCATTCCTGCATCACATCCAAGCAGTAGAGCTGAAGCTATCCCGGAATCTTGGAATAATAAAAAAACTGAAGAGCACCTTGCCGCAGAAAACACTGGTCCTCCTGTACAACGTTCTTATAAAACCCCATCTACAGTATTGTGCAATGATCTGGCAATCGACCTTCAAATCTCACCTGCGAAAACTGAACTCGATTCATAAACGATGTCTGATAATAATTGGAAAAAATGAAGAGTACTTGTCACTGGAGTCGCTGCATCAACTGTCATGCTTGACCTTTGTTTTTAAGTTTTTAGCTGGTGAGCTGCCATCTTCATTCAAAACACTGTTTCGACCTATCTCGGACCAGCATAATCGGACCCGATCATCATCAAACCTGCACATACCCTTCACCCCGACTGTACGATCAGATTTTGCTCCGAACATAACATGTGCAAAAATATGGAACCTGATCCCAGACGAGCTGAGAGGTAGGAGCTCCCTTGCGTCATTTAAAAAAAAAGTAAAAAATCATTTATTAGCATTACAGAAGAACAATTAAATAAGGTCTGGTAAAATAAAATAAATAAAAAAATTAAAAAAAATATACTTATTAATAAAATAATAATAAAAAAAAAATTATGATGGGGTGGCTTCCCCTGGGGTAAGGTGCAGGAAGGTAATTGGTTATTTTTTTTTTGTTTTTCGAGAGGCAAGGTTGTGTCTGAGAGTAGGAACAGTGACCACTCTGCGTTTTATGTCTAAAATGTAAAGATTGTGGTACTCGGCGTCCAGAAATGGACTGAGTGTTTTTGTTATGTATGATTTATTTTGTATTTGTTAATAAACCCATTGAACTTGAAAAAAAAAAACTTGAACTTGAACTTGGGTTATACACACCTGGAGCCTCTCAAAGGCTTTCTTCACCACAGCCTTATCTGATCCTCTGATTCCGCCTCGTTTGCTGCATTGATTGGCGTATTCCTTGTAGACAAGAGCGAAATTGAACGGTTCGTCGTCCAATCGATTCCGCAGAAGGAGCATCACTTGCAGCTAAAATGACAAGCTAAGGTTTCAGTCGAATTCGTAAATTTACTCAGAGCGTGTTCCACCCTACTTACCGTAGTTACTACGCAGGACGCCACGAATTCTGTCTTTTTGCCGTCAAGGCTGGAACGATTTTTCTATTTTCCAGTAGAATATCATGCCACGGGAGAATTCGACCAATCACGGTACAGAGATGCATAGTTACCACGCTTACTACGCTCCCGAGCATGCTAAGCAGATAGTTACTATTTCGAGAAGGTTGGAACAGTCAGCGTCGTAGCTTTTCACGAGGTTGGAACGAAAATAGTATTTTGGAATTTGCACAGGCCTCCTTCCCGGGTGTCGGGAATACCCGAGCTCTCAAAGGCTCTCCCCTTCGTTGAATTGGTAAGGTTATAAAGATGATTTGATATGAATCTTATCGCTTGGTACGATTGACTCGTAACTGACAGGAGTAGCGAAGAGGATCAGAACCTATTAGGTTTTTGGATTGCAGGGCGTCATCGGCCGCTACTGCTCTACTGAGTACCCAAGTTGAGTTTCTTGACACTAATGAGAGTCCGGTGAGGGGTAAGGGGGTCGTAAAATTTCCCCAGAAGTTGCATAGGGCTGCCACTAAATGAAATGATTAAACGGGAAATATCGGTAAAGCGCTATTTTTCAGCTGCTCTATTTATACGACACCATTTTTTTCTTTTTGCAACCGTTAGAAAGGGAAAGCTTGCAGATTCTTCCAAGCTTGCATATTTAACTCTCTTGTGATTCCAGTTTCATCCTTGCGGTGGATACCAAAAGTAAACAAGTTTTTGCTCCCCTCTGCTTCCCACCCAACTCCCGAGCTATCTTGTCAATGCGTCCTCTCCCGAGCCCCCTAAGTGATGGAACCAGATCCCATTGCAGAAACCGCCATCACAGCTCTTTCAGAAACTTTCCGCCATCGCTTTCCCTAGTACATTATTAAGGCCTTCAGAATTTATCAACGACAGTCCATTTTATATGCTTCGGCTACAGGGCTCGAAATTGGATTTAAAGTCAAGTTCTTGGAACCTCATTTCCCCGCAAATTTCAGTCCTCCAGTAGATAGAAAAGATAGTGAGAAACTTGGATAAAGGGACAAAGAAGAAAACGGTTTTCATTTAAATTACTCCGGAAAAGAGCAAGTTCGGTAGATGTAAGCGCTGAGTCAATAGCAAAAGGATTAATTTTCTCTTGATTTCCAACTACGCTTGTCCAATATTTCGGAGATAATAATACATGTTCCATAGTCAATCGTTGGACCGGAATAATACCAAGTGTTGGATCTTATGGAATGTTAGGATTTCCGGAAAGAAGATTAAGACGACGAGGGAATATATTTCCGCTTAACCTCGATTATCCGACGAAAAGGCTGGGACGAGGGATTTATAAGACGTGCAAATGCAAACTGTACAACAAAGGTTGCATCTGTTTCTAAACTGTAAGAAGTTCTTCGCTTCTCTCGATTTTGAAAATTCATCTTCACCTTCTTCAGACACGTCTTGCCGCTGCATCCTCGTCCGTCAATATTAACCGTTATTATAGCGAGCCTATCCATTGCTTGAAAGTGGTAGCTGACATTGCTGAACCGACTGAGAAGATCAGAGTTGGAACAAGAAGACCTGTTTGGAAAATTAGTCCTTTAGTTAAGAAGACAAAAATTACTGCGAAATTTCGAACACGTGGACGCCCAGCGAATGGTGGAGTCTTTAGTCTCAAAGCGAAAACCAAGCGTGAATACAAGTCCTCGCTTTAAACTTGAATGGTTTAGATGTTCCTACCGACAAAAAAGGGTGGCAAAAGGTCCTTCGAACAGATAAAGCTTCAGCTGTTCCTCCCTCTACAGTGACTACGGCTGACTGGACCAGCCACTACATCAGTCTGTTCGGCAAAAAAATCAGATCCAACAGCACTAAGAAAATTTACTGGTCAAATACTTGCCAAGAAAACTATTCCAACCTTCTATTCTTCCCGTGACCTGTTCTTCCATCGAAATGGCTTTCCGAAAATTAAGAAAAACTAGTTCCACAGATTCCGATGGTGCCGATTATTTCAAGATCGAGTGCCACAACACAACATCGTCAGCTTCTGTTTCAAATTTGTATATGCCAGGGATTGGTTCCAACACAACATATTCAGCTTTTGTTTCAATGTTTACGCCAGGGATTGGTTCCAAATAGTGTCCTGATGGGTAGTATAACATCAGTGACAAAGCGCGGGAGAGACACAGAGCTTTCTAATAGCTAGAGACCAATCACAGTTTCCTGTACAATCAGCAAAACCTTTGAATACGTTCTCCTTCCAGAATACTTGAAAAATGTCGTTTCGGCTCAATGCAGTTTGGATTCCGTTCGGGGATCGACTAAAAAGAGGCACGGCACGGCGCGACATAGTGTAGCAGGCACGAGAACTAAAAAGTCTGAGAGAATCTGTAGTGATTTTGAAATCGTTATGCATAACAAGCATTGATGGAAAGACCCCAAAAACCGCGGAAAAAGAATCTGCTGACTTTTTGTTTGTCATCATGTTATCGGAAAAGTCAGCAGACGCTTTCTCGGCGGTTTTTCGGGTCTTCCTGGCAATGCTTGTTATGCATAACATACTCAAAATCACAACAGGTTACATCCCAAGTGGCGTCTCTTGCAACTGCGCATCCTTGTGCTATCTGTTATGAAACTTCTAACAGTGTAGTGAACGATACTGGATTCAGTTAAATCAATCAAGTCAAGATTGTCCGCAAGATATGGTACAAAAACTGTATTATTTTTACGCAAGCACGTTTGATAGTGCAAAACGGATACGTCAGCTGAATTTTATTGGAGCTACATTTCGGCCCTTCTTGGCAAGGGTCCTCTTCAGGCTCAAAACCGCTCAAGTTGGAAAAACAAACTTGTGGAAAACACAACAAACACACACACTTATGTTTTCTGGTACCCCCCTCCAACTCCCCCTACCGCGGCCGAATCTGGTTCCGACTACTAAATGGACAATCTGAAGCATTTTCTCTTACCACCTATCAAAGTTTCACTCAAATCTGAGCGTTTTTTGGAACTTCCGGTAACTCTCCCCCCCCCCTCCCCGAGCGTGGTCGGATCCAATCCGTACTCTAAAATATGTCATCTAGGGCACATGATCTTTCTACATTTCAAGTTTCATTAAAATCACTTCACTTGTTTGACTGCTATGCGAGCCACAACATTTCCGGGACTCCCCTTCCAACTCCCCCCACTGCCCCAGAATACGACTTGGAAACGTAAACGCCGCATCTCCAACATCTCCTCTTCCCTCACATCAAGTTTGAATGGAATCGGAGAATAGCCTATCTGCAAAATTCTGCTTCCCACTTCACCCCCTCCCCTACCGTGGCCAGATCCAATCAGACGCCAAATAACAAATGAAGGCCACATAAACTCAGTACTGTCTACTTGCATCCCATTCTGTCCATCCGTTTGATTTGTGTGAATATCAAAAGTTTCCGGACCCCTCCTCCAACTCTCCCAACCCTGGCCGCACGTGGTTCGGACGCATGTTTTTTGTTTATCTACGTCATCAGTTCCTATCAGCCATAAAGTTTCACTAGAATCGGACCGCCCGTTCGCAACTTACGGAAGCCAGTGATTTACAGATTCCCCTTCCCTCAACTCCCCTTAGGGCATTGTGTCGGGTCCTTCAGTCATTAATAGGCCTGCAAATTTTCATCGTCCTTTGAATATCTGGAACTATCCTAACAGGCGATCACCGAAATTCCGGGAAACACCCTCCAACTCCCCCCACAGAGCCCCGATACGATCTGGTTCTTTCAATTACGTATCTAGGGCTAATGCTTGTTCTTCCCACCAAGTTCCATCCCAATCCCTCGACTCTAAGCGTTTTACGAGATTTCCGGTGCCCCCCTTCAATCCCCCCCACAAATATCGGATCCGATCGGGAATCCATTCGGAACACCTGAGACGATAGATCTTTGCACTTGCTAAGTTTCATTCAATTCCGATCATCCGTTCAAAAGTTATGCATGCCACTAGATTCTGGGCTCTCCATCCCCCCACTCCCCTCATGGTGGTTGGATCGGGGAAACGACTATTCTCAAGTCAGTCTGTTCAGGTCCCTGATGCGCCTTTCAATTTTCATCGCCCTGGCACATCAGGAAGTACCGAACTCGCGGGATCACCAGAATTCCGGACAGAATTCCAGAATTCCTCTACTCCCCCACAGTGCACGAATCCTGACCGTTTATTCCAACGATGGATCTAGGACTAGTGCTTGTTCTTACCACCAAGTTTCATCCCGATTCCTCCACTCTAAGCATTTCCCAAGATTTGCGGTTCCCACTCTAGCTCCTCCCAAAGTCACCGGATCCGGTCCGGATCTGAAGTGGGTTGGGATCTTTCCGAATATCAAGTTTCATTAAGATCCCATCACCCGTTCAAAAGTTATAAATACCTGAAGATTCCGGATTCCCCTCCCTCCACTCCCCCCACGATGCTCGGATCGGGAAAGTGACTGTTTCCAACTTAATCTTTTGGGGTCCCCGACATGCCTGCCACGTTTCATCGCCCTAGCTTATGTGGAAGTGCCCGAACTAGTAAATCCCGGACAGACATAAACTGCGATGGCTATATGACTGTACTGAAGAAAAATCAACTGTTTCCAAGAAAAAAACGACTATTTTTACGAAAATCGCGGCGCTTCGCGCCGACTCGGCCATTTTTTACCGACTGGCCGACTACATTGAGGGGGCGACGGGGGCCCCCCTGCATACGGCTCAGAGGACCAGTTGTACCTCTAATACTAATGCAACTTAATTGCGCAATCGCTCCATTCATAGCTCGGTGACCCTAATTTTCATACGGGACATTCTTCCCCCCCCCCTTATGAAGAAAGAAAAAAAAACTGAACTAGTCGCTTGGAGAGCGCCCAAGTCAAAAGAAATAAGCTAAACTGGGCGCTCGCCCGGAAAAGTATGTCATGCTAGTTCAGGGTCAACAAGAAACTGAGTTGACATCCAGCTTGGACTTCGGGGGCCTCGAGCGTTTGAGACAAAGAATTGAATTCTCAGTCACAAGTTTCGAGCTTGCCAGATTGAGGCGGGCTATTTCTAGTCGTTTGGAAACGAAGAGATTTTTTAGTCATATTTTATCAGAATAAGAAGTATGATTGTCAGGACTGGGCTTCTAAGATCGACAAAAGACGGTTGTCAAACCGTGATTGACGGTTGTCAATTAGATACACTATGCTAAATGCTGGATACTCCAACCATACAAAATATTGATGGTTTGAGCGAAGCTCAAAAATCTACCAATCAGAATTCATATGTAGTGGGGTCGGTCAGGGCTGGGTTAGGGTTAGAGCTGGGTTAGAGTACCAACAGATATCCAGCATTTGGCATAGCCTATCCAAAAATCAGGGGTTTACGGTTGACTGGAGCTCACTAGCCAAAATATTCAATTTCAATTTCAAAGTTGTCAATTTCAAAACTGACGGTTGTCAATTTCACCCTGTAGCGCACAGTTTTAACCCAAGTTTTAACATGATCTGTTGTTTACCAATCTCTCTCGATTTGAGTAAAAATCAGGCTGATTTTGCCTTTGGCGCATATTTTCTAGGATCTGTTAGTGTCATGCAAAGATTCTTTATATTTGAACAGAAAAGAATTTGATGATAAGAATTTCGTCCAGGGCGAGGTTGAAAAAAAAATCGGCTTCGTGAGCAATGAGCGAAGATATACTGAAGGGCCTGATTATTGCAACACGTAATTTGATGTCGCTTTTATGGCATTTGCCTTCCGGACAAGTGCCATATACCGATCACTTTTCCGTCGGTCGGTCAGTCCGGTGATCGCGAGTTAGGATACTTCCAGATGCGCTAGGACGATTAAACTTGGCAGGCTTATTAAGGACCCAACCAAACTAACTCAGAAATAGTCGTTTTCCCGATCCGACCATCATGGGGGGGGGGGAGTGGATAAAGGGGGAATTCGGAATCTTGAAGTATGTGTAACTTTTAAACGGGTGATCGGGTCTTTTTGAAACTGGAAATTTGGAACAATCTCCTGTTTCAGCTGTGCCATGTCAAGTCCGGACCGGATCCGATGAATGTGGGCGGGGGAGTCGGAGGGATGAACCGGAAATCTTGTGAAACGCTTGAAGTGGAGCTGGACCGGATTTCGGCACTGTGGGGGGAGTTGAAGGGGGGTCCGGAATTCCGGTGAAGGTACTTCCGTGCGGGCTAGGACAATGAAACTTGGCAGGCATATCAGAGTCCCGACCAGATTAATTCGGAATTAGTCAGTTTACCAATCCGACCGTCGTGGGGCGCTAGGGGGAATCATGAATCTTGAGGTATGTATAACTTTCGAACTGGTGATCAATGAAACTGAACTAGGTACATCAGAGACAGAACCGGACCGGATTCGGGCACTGTGGGGGAGTTGGAGGGGGGGGGGTCCTGAATTCCGGTGATCGCAAGTTAAGGTACTTCCAGATGTGCTAGAACGATGAAACTTGGCAGGAACATACAGACTCGGCAAGATTGGCTTAGAAATTGTCACTTCCCAGATCCGACCATCCCTCAAAGTGCGCATCTTAAAAAAGAAAAGAAAAAAACTTTTGACCATACTATACATTTCATGATTCCCGAGGTCGATGATCGTTTGTGCACAAGGGTTTTGCTTACAAATAGATTTCTAGCATCCTTAAAGTGCGCATCTTAACCGAAAACTGAAAAACAAAATACTTCTGACCAAGCGATACATATTCATGATCCCCAAGGGCCAATGATTATATTTGATGGTGCAAAACGGATACGCCAGCCGAATTTTATTGGAGCCAACGATCATTATTGCCTCAAGGGTTTAGCTTACAAGTGAATTCCTTAAAGTACAAAAAAATACTTCTAAACAAAATTACAGGTTTGTTTCCTTCCCCGATGTTGACCCAGAGGATTGACAGCTTGACGAGAACCTGGCGAGGTTCATGACCCCGATGACCGCATCATCATGTTTGCCTCAGCCGGTTCTGCTTTCAAGTTACAGATCAATTTCCAGTGCCCTTAAAGTAAGCATCATCGCAGCCAAGTGCAAAAATAAAATACTTTGTACCAAACGATGCACTCTTGTGATTTCCAAGGACCCATGATCATTCTTATCTCAAGGGTTTTGCTTAGAAATGATCATAACAAACCCACGAATTTGCAAATTCCAACTTTCATCCTCTAACCCAGCCTTGCAAGTGCCATATGAGCTTCTAGCTCTTGTTTGTTTTGTTTTTTAACTATAAGTTCAGAAAAAGTCTGTTCTGATTGAAATTTTCTTCCGGATGACCAGTCCTTCTTTTCGGAAAGGGTCGAATTTAAGCACCGTCATGTAGGCTACCAGCTTCCAGCAAAATGTCTCACGTTTTTCGAGATTCGTCGTGAACAAAGACACACGGGCAGATCCATGATAAGACCCTTATTTTCATTTGGGATCCAAAAAGACATTTTAACCATAAGCGATTCAAAAATTTTCAAAGTTAAAAACTAGCTTTAAGGTTTCTTTAAATTCGTACAATTTCCAGCATGTGGTGCAGTGTTTTTTGGCGAGTTGTATATTTTGAACAGTCACCTCCTGCGCCCAAGCCCTTCAAATCGCCCCTGAGCTCGGAGACACGACTACCTCAAAGCTTGCAGTTATCACGAGCTTTACTATTACATATGCGACGAAAAGCTGAAATTCCCCCCCCTCCCCCTCGAGTTTGGGTAGCGACGCCCCGGCGACACAGCACTGATTTGAAAATGTTCAATATTTCACTGGTTTCTATGCGTATCAGTCCTAACAACTGATCGTGACGTGAGAAACTCATTCATTAGCAAAAAAGGCTGAGTAAATTATTCCGTGTTCTTCGAGCATGGAGAAAGACCGAAAATAGACAAAATTGTCGATAATTTGGCCAACAATTCCAATTCTAAAGCCAAAGGCATAGGCATCCGTAAAGGATACTAGTAGCTGACAGGCCCATGAACGCACCTAGGTCCCACATCGTAAAGATTTTGATGCACAGATTCTGGATCATCTTGACGATTCAGTCCGACTTTGACTGACCGATATAACTTTAATACCAAAAAGCCCGTGGGGCCATGGCAGGAAAACAAAGTCATAAACTCGATATATACATCAAGAAAGAAAAACCTTACCCCGAAAGACGCTTTAGATGCTCTATAACCTGATGAAGGAGCCTTGCGAGCCGGTTTTTACCGAAAATATGGGAAAAAGTTCCCATATTAAATCCTACTCTTTCATCTTTTCTCGCTCCAGAATTCCCTTATCAGACCTTGTGTCTCGACGCAAGGTCCCATTAAATGAAAAATATCCTCCCCTTGTGAACCGCACATAGGGCAAAAGCAAGGAGTTTCTCTCGCCTAAGCCCCACTTTAAAAAAACAGTTCCTTCCCCATGCCTCTTTAGGCAAGACATCTTTATCCCCCAACGCGAAACAAATGGCCGTAGACCTTACGGCCGAGCTTCTTCTCTTGGCGCTTGTCGGTTATGCGTTTTATAACAAGACCAAAGGTTTCGATGGGATCCCAAAAATGTAATATTTAAACCAGACAATTTGGTCTTGTTTATATCCGGTCTTCGCCAGACTCCTTAAACGTTTTTACTATTAAGATTTAGAAGCAGAAGAAGGTCAATGGCTAATCATCTGAGAAAACCAAGTTCGGATATGGATTCACGATGTGTGTATTTACCCCTAGGCTATACGTCACATCTACTTTGACGAAACTGATCAAACCTTTCTGCCTTACTTCTGCCAAATCTCCGGTTTCGACCGGATTCCAGGCGAACAACTTTTCCGTCAAAAACTAAAGCTTAAGAAGATCTGAAAGCTCATATGGCAATTGTCGGAACAGTTAGCAAATTTGTAAATTTTCCCTCCTGCAGCTCCCCCCCCCCTCCCTGAGATCAGATCCGGTCCAGACTTAAAACTGAACATCCAAGACACTTGTTCTTAATATTTACCAAGTTCTTGCACGTCCGATCACCCATTCCAAAGTTGTGAATATCACTAGATTCCGGATTCCCCACCTCTCTACTCCCCCCGCGATGATCGGATCGGGGAAGGGACTATTTTCAAGTCAATATGGTAGAATTTCTAAAATGACTCGAGATCACCGGAATTCCGGTAAACCCCCTCCAACACCCCCCACCGTGACACGATACAGTCCTTTTTTGTCAGTAATGTATCTACGGTTTAAGTTTGTTCTTCCCACCAAGTTCCATCCCGATCCCTCGAATCTGAGCCTTTCAGAAGATTTCCGGTGCCCCCTTCCAGCTCCCACCAGGTATCGTATCCGGTCCGGATTTGAAAAGGAACATCTGAGGCACTTGTTCTTGACACTTGTCAAGTTTCATGCACGTCCGATTACCCCTTCCAAAGTTATGCATGTTACTAATTTCCGGATAGCAAAACCCGGACCGACAGAACCAACGGACGGACAGAAATTGCGATCGCTATATGGCACTTGGCCGAAGGGCCATAAAAACGAATTCAGCGTATCACCTTACCCCTATATCGAACATCTACTTAACTTCAGATAAAACTTTTACGTTTAACAAATTTTCCGGTTTCGGACGGGTTCCGGGCGAACTACTTGTCCGGTAAGAAAATGATTTCCATACAAATGTTCAGTATGTCTTCTTACCTATAAATCGAACATCTAATCAACTTTATATAAAACTTTTACTTTTAATAAGCTGTCCGGTTTTGGACGGATTCCGGGCAAACTACTTGTCCGGCGAGAAAATGGTTTTCATATTCATGTTCAGCACGTCTTCTTACTCCTAAATTGACTAGCTCATTAGAAAAATTTGTTCGCCCCTTAATTCGAAACCCCTCCACCCCCCAAAATGTTGAGCCATCTACGAACTCGACCTGTCCCTTGACCCAGAGTCCTCACTCCAAGTTTCATCAAAATATCTCATTCCCTTCGAGAGTTGTGGTGCTTACAGACGAACAGACAGACGGACAACTTTGGCTATGTCATAGGTATCCCTCCACTGACGTTTTGGGATCCCAAAAATAAGTGTGTCCAATGAGCAGGGGCGCGTCGCAAGTGCATTTTCGTCAGGGGGGTGCAGAGCCAAAAGTTTTTACCGAATCCTAGAAACTGAGAATTCGAGATTTAATTACTTAAAATTATTGAACAGAAAGGATTACGTACAAAGAGTAACACTGAAGGGCAGCACGAAAGATGATTAGCCAGCTACTAGGCGTCGGTTTTGAGAAGCCCGCCTGGACAATATATTGCCGGGCACGATTGCGGTAGCAGCTTCTATTTATTTAACCCAAGACAAAACCGCCGGCGAAAAATTTTCTAAATCCATTTTCTGTTTTTTCTCTAGGTTACAATTTAACTGCTTCTCATACAAATTCTATCTTTTACCGTGGGTCACAAGGATCCTAAGAATTTCTAGAAACCGGACACAGCAACGTCCCGGCAGCAGCAGCTACTGTAGGCTATTCAGTATTACCCACGATAAAATAAAGCGAGGGCCGCAGGCGAGATTTTTTTCGTTCGTCTTTTCCTGCCAAATTAAACTATTTCCATACAGATTCTAGCTTTTAATGTTTCTCAAATCCCAATCCGAATTCACTAAGCTCATAGAAGGAAATTCAGAATCCCGGCGCCATAAAACCACATCCAGATCGTGAGCAAAGGGGTTAGCCACTTGCGAGTAGAAACCTGAAGGAAATGAATGTTTGTAATTTGTTTAGTGTTTCTGGCATATCCGTGAATTGAACAGGTTGCTGAGATCAAGGTATACATCGGGGATCGGTTTTAAGCAGAAGCAGTGTAACTTGATGTGCTCTTTAAAGGATCATTTATACGGCAGGTATTTTTCCCCGGAGACGAGAAGGGAAAGTGTTCACATGGTACTCGGGTATTTTTCAAGGGAGAGTACTGTCATGTGGCAATAAATTCCAAGGTTGTAAGGCTCAGGATATCTCTCTACAATGGATACCAACATGTGTCCATTTGGACCACTTTTTACACGGGCATAATCAAAATTATTCCTCGAAAATCCAATTTTATTGTTGCTGACGCCGAAGAATACCCTTCGACAAACAAATACCCGGGTAAAAAGTTCGCGAAATTGAAGTCCAAAATACCCGGGTTTTGGTTGCGGTTGCGGGGAAAAATACCCGCGGAGTAGGGGTAAATACCCTCCGTGTAAACGTAGCTTAAGTGTCTTGTGAATAAGCCACCGTAACGAGGAAGTGCGAACACAGGCAGATCACACCGATCGCTTCTTTCGATCCCATCAGAGCCAGAAGATTAAGACGGTTCGTGCACTTATTCCGACGATCTGAAGTAATGGATATGTCTGGGATATATCAGCTGAGAATTATAATTGATATTTTGGCCTTTCCTGCACTGTCAGAAGTTTCATAACAGATAGCGTATAACACTTTCAAGAATAAAACCTTTTTACTTAGAAATAAAGTGTTATGACCAATTAAGTTTACACTATTTCGTGCCTAGATCTTCAACAACACCTTCAACTGGTAAAAATACTAACGGGAACGAAATAAACATAACAGATAACATCCCAAAGTGTTATCTGCTGAAACCGCGCATCCTTCTGTTGACGTTATATAACTTCTGACAGTGTAGTATTTTTACCTATTGAAGGTGTTGTTGAAGATTTAGGCACGAAATAGTATAGACTTAATTGGTAATAACACTTTATTTCTAAGTGAAAAGGTGTTATTCTTGAAAGTGTTATGCGCAATCTGTTATGAAACTTCTGACAGTGTGGCAAGGATCCTCGTATGACGAGGGTTTTTGCCAAGAAGGTCCAAAATACACAAAGATGCCTCAAATGGATAAGTCTATATTTTACAACAATCTTTTGGGCCTTTTATGGCAAATGGCAAGCACCCCCTTCATTCTGCAGTCGGAACGAATGAACCTGCAATCATGTGTTTAAATTCTTAGAGAATGTCTAAAAGATGAAACATTGGCAAATTAAATCTTAGCTGACAAATGCATTTCCATTTGGCAGAGTTGAATATAATTTACGCCCTTCCGTAAAATAGAGAATATCACAAAATGCGCCGCAGGCGGAATTTTCGAACTGTTGTTGATCAGAGCGTATTTTTGGGGTCCAGAATAAAAGTAAGGACTATCTATGAAATCATATATTAGTATTTTTGTCTGCGACCAGTGATTCACTCGACCTCTTTGAGTTTCATGGTAACTACCGAATCCTGGCAATTAAACGGAACAAATTACCGAATCCCAGTTATTATACCGAATAAGTTTGGACTGATAGCCTATTCGGGATTTCGTATAACTACCGAATCCCGGTTATTATACCGAATTGTGAATAGTTTTGGTATCGAAAAACTACCGAAACCTTAAAATTATACCAAACCCAAATCCCCATACGGAATAATTTTGGAACGATAGCCTATTCGGAATTCTGTATAGCCTAACTACCGAATCTCCTACCGAACGAATATAACAAATCTCCCACCGAAGATACCAAACAATTCTGGCATAAAAAAATTACCAAATAATTTCAGTATATTCGCTCACCTAATTCGTGATAACTACCGAATCCTGTCAATTATACCGAATTCCGATCATTATACAGAATAGGTTTGTACCGATAGCCTATTTGGGATTCTGTATAACTACCGAATCCTCGTAAGGGCACTGAATAGTTCTGGTATCGAAAAAACACCGAACAATTTTAGTAAAATTTTTGGGGGGGTATTTTAAGAATACAAATCTATGTACGTACGATAGACAGACAGGTGGACCTTCAGGCCATGAAGAAAAGCAATATTATTCCTCAAGCAAATGCGAACTTTTTTAGCAAATCAACTGGTAATGTTATTCCGGCGAATCGTTGTTCACTTCCCAAAACTAACAGTACATACTTACAACACTCACATATTGTTATTATATCATCTTTTGGTATATTTTTGTTGCTATTGTTTGTAAGTTGCACGCACATGGTCCACGGGCCTTTTCGTTGCCTTAAATCATATATTATATACCTATAACCATTGGAATGCAGAATATCTTTCCATTATGATGAGGCTAGTGTGACCTGTTTGTAAAGAGGCTAAGCAGTTCCAAGAGAACAGGTCACTGCACGACGCAATTTCAGCAAAAATCGATCATTCATTAAGTAATTTGTCGTTCCTCTTCCCCTCCTAGTCACGCAGTAAGCCTCGCATTCAACTGGAGTAGTACGGTATTCCAAACGCGCTCAATATCGACAATAAAATAACTGAATTGCCGCTTCGAGACAAGTTACAGAAGATGAGAGGTATTTCCATGAAAGCAGCCATAAACGGCCAACAACTTTTGGCGAAGCGGTACTCAATATGGAATGATTTTCAAATAATCGAATACTCTTTGCATTCCGATGTGACCAGTGACAAGTAGACAAGCATCCACACTCCGCCTTAGGTAAAAAAGACAGAGATTCATGACACATGCTGACAGGTGCTATCGACAGGGAAAGCTGCATAGCTCGCTTCCAGGATACAAGTAGCCGACTAGTACGCGAGATGTGTCATTGGCCCCAGTGCTGTACAATGGCAGAAAATTCCTATAAAGGATCCCATTCGAGCTCAATAAGTTGAAACACTAGGGAGTCGGATGAGGAAGTGAAGGAAGAAAGGGATAATCCCCGGGGATACTTTTTTCTTCCGCCCACGGCGGTGAAAGTTACAAAAGCGACAGAATCGGATACCACCACTTGGAGGGTTGTTCCAAAACTCTTCCAGTTAAGGAATCCCATTCTTAAGTGGGCGATATCTACGGCATCAGAAATCTTTCCGTCATCTGTCTTTTAGCGCGTCTCGAGATACATTGAAAATGCAGTGGCTTTGTAAGTGCAAGTTCATCCATGTGCTTTACACGTTAAGATTTATGGTGAGTGATAAATTCAAGGTGGGTATTCGCACGAACGTCTCCGGAAAGCGAAAGATTCAGGGTTGGATACAATAATCTGACCAAGATTGATAAAGATTGAAAAAGTGAAACAGGAAACGATTTTCCTAGGGTCAAAGCTGGGTCGAAATCTGGTTCAAACCAGATATTTAAGAACGGACTTTTTGTCGAACCTTCACCACCTCATTAACTGGTTCAAAAAGCGGCTCGAAGAGGACTGGCGCGTGCAACTGGGGAGAGAGAATTGGAACTCTGAACATGTAACCGGAAATAGTCACAATCATCAACCGCAAGGTGTTCATCGCGATTCTACGTCCTTATTGCTTGCAACTACAATTTAAGGTGATTTTATTTAAGGTAAGGAAATAATGCCGCGAGGCCTATCAAATTAAAGCCTGAGATAAAACAAGCATACAACGCATTTCATCGTCACTGATGAAGCTAATTGCATTACTATAGTTCGGCAGAAAGCTGAACTATCCTGTTCCGCTGTTATCATACTTCACTAACTGACAACTATAGTTCGGCAGAAAGCTGAACTATCCTGTTCCGCTGTTATCATACTTTACTAACTGATAAACAATTTTTCGAAGTGGTATAACAATCTGTATCAGTGCTATCAAGAATAAATAAGGGAAGAATTGAGAACTCACATAACCCCGATGTCAGCATCCTAGATCTCTTTTCGTCCGATCTTATTTACCGGGGGTGGAGCCTGGGTGGAGCTTCGCGTGTTGCCTCTTGCAGTATTAAATGTTACCTCCCGAGCAAAAGTGATGAAGCAGTCAGAAAAGGCGGGAAGTTCGAACAGTGCAGATTCTGAGGATTATTTAAATGGAAACTCCTTTTCAATCTCGGGTCAGATTTGCAATATGAAGCTTATGTTGTCACCACCCTTCACAAAGACGGTGAAGCCCAAGGGAATGCGGCATTTAATGACTCAGGGGAACAATTAAGCAACTTGAACGCTGAAGCATAGACCTAACACGCATGCATTTAGTTCAGATTCAATAGGACTGGTGTGAACATTAGTAATTTTATTTTGGTCTTCTCCGGACTGTAAAGAATCGCTTCTAGAAAAGGTATTTAGCTTGGACAATATTTAGCTGTCGAAATGTACTCAATGAGTTACTATGTTTTGTTTTTAAGTTGTACTCTACACGAAATTTAGTCCATATCATTTTCTCGTGTAGTTGCGAAAAACAGTATAAAGTCCTAATTTTAAATTAATGATTGCTGAGTGTAGGATATCTTTCAAGACGTATAAGTTTGTGATAACAACTTATTATTCTTGGTCAAAAAGGTATATCATTATCTCGGATAGTTGCACTTTCCATCGGCCCAAATTTGTCATTGTCTATGCCTTTTCGTAATCGTTTTTTTTTTCATTATCATGTTTTTACATCATTCAAGTTGGAATTTGGGCATAGCTGGCGAACTGTACTCAAAGAGTTGTTATGTTTTGTTTTTAAGCTGTACTCTGTACACAAAATTCCGTTCATAACTTCTCGGTTAGTTGCGAAAAACAGTTTGTTTGTAGTATTTCCTAATTTTAAATTTTAATTGATTACTGAAAATGATAATTGCACGGTACCATTCAAAACGTCTACATTTGAGATAAACATTTATTAGTTTTGGTCAAAATGTATATCATTATCTCGGGTAGTTGGCTAAATGTTTCACTATCTATCCTATTGACAGTCTTTTTTTTTCATCACTAAGAATCTGCCATAGAGATTGCATGAATGTTTGGAAGCGTGTCCCTTCCTTCTTTAAACTTATAGTGTTCAGTCCAAATCGGTCCTTTTCTGCCTTTATTTTCGTCATCCTTGAATGTAGGATTGCACGACTTCTATCATCTCATTGTACTTTAGCCCCTTGTCTCGTCTTTTTAACTAGTGGTAGCAGCGATTTGTTGGAGGGAGAAGGGCAAAATGTCTTCCTCTTTCTGTTTAATTTGAACTCGGCGCGCTTCCTTGACGCGAAGCGCGGCGATCAGAAGAAATAGCGCGAATATTTACTCTGTGGTCTGGACAGGCGCCGAATAGGCTCCACCCCCGGTACTTGAGGATCGGGCAGAAAACAACGTCCCATGATTCAAGTCTTCTTAATTCTTCCCTTATTTATTCTTGGTGCTATATACGCGTCAGCTTTGACTGCGAGCACGACGTGACCGCTGTGATTAAGAAAAACGAATTTGATTATATTTTGCGTACGATTTGTGAAATGTCTCTGAATGGCTTATTATGTAATCAACGACACTCAAAAATCTGCTCACAATACCACTTTAGGGTTCCATCCCGCTGATCAGCAAACGCCGCAGTAAGCCTTCTGGCCCTAATCCCGATAAAGGCTTAGCTTAAGTACAACTTACTTGTAAATTAAGCCTCCCAGAAGAGGATTAATACTCTCGGAGTTCCGACAACATACTACGCTAAACATTTCCCAAACACTGCCTTCGGTAATATTCTTACCACCGGGTTTCCAGTTTCTAATTAGAGCCCAATGCAACAGCGTGGACAAGCAGAATGATTATGGACCTGAAGAGAAAATTCATTGTGTAATGTCTCAAGACCAATTTTTAGTGGAGTGTTCCTTGGAACGGCTACCTATCACGAGACAAGTTTTCACGAGACAAGTCTATCACGAGACAAAAATTTCTAGACAAATTTTCGCGAGAAAAGTCAGCCATTTGGCAATTTTTCACAAGACAAATTATCACGAGGCAAACCTTGCTCAAGACAAATTTCTGGGAGACAAATCCTGCATAAAGACGCCCGAGTTGGTGTGCTCGTTACAGTGGCATGTTCGAACTTTGTCGTTGACGCTGTGGGGTTACATTTGTGGTTGTGATCAGCCGTGGAAGTTAAGAGTAAACTTGCCATTACATTCTTTCCCTCGTACTGGACAGACTTTGTCAGAGCATCTGTAGTAGCTGCTTTCTGAAGATGTTGAAAGCAGAACGAACTTGTAGCCACTAGTATGGACCCTCCTCTTGCAGTTTTCACCATTTCAAACTGGATTTGGGTTGACATTATGTTTCCAAAATTAAAACTGACTACTATCCTAACATGCAACCTCTACTATATATACAGTAGCTCACTCGAAGCTCATTGTCTTAATCCTACTTTTCTTAATCCGGGTTGTCTCGTGGAAGGGTTGCCTAATGAATAATTGCCTCTCGAAGACTTGTCTAATGCTTTAATTGCCTCGCGCGGATTTGTCTAGTGACGCTTGTCAAAAGCCGATTGTCTCGTGAAAACTTGTCTCGTGATATGCTCCCCCTTGGAACAATCCACGCTCTGTAGCAGCTTTCGGTTTCCGGTTTTTCACCATATTTTTGTGGAGCTCATAACTCGTGAACCAGTGCAAGTATCAAGTTCAAACTTGGTACACTAGTGGGTATTGGGGTCTAGTTGTGCCTTTTGGGGGTCCAACCCACCACCCCAACCCGGTTCAGGCGCGAATGGGCCCAGATTGCCCAGTGAATAATGTTCATAACTTGACCAGAGCTGGACATAGGAAGATGAAATTCCTTGTACGTGTAGAAATTGCTTTTAAAGTTGCACCTCCCCCACCCACTCCGTTCATGGGCAACTGGGCCCAGATTGCACAGGAATAAATTTCGTTACCCCTGACAGGAATCAACAGATATCAAGTGGAAACTTGGTAGGTTTGTGAGCATCGGGGTCTCTTTTTACTTTTTGCAGGTCCCAAACTCCACCCCCACTTGGTTAAGGGGCACTTCGGCCGAGACTGCCCATTTTCTAATGTTTATAACTTGACAATAACTGGAGATAAGGGGATGAAACTCCCCTGTGCTTTTGGATCATAGGGGTTGGGGATATATATGTGGAGTTGACCCCACCCTCCCCGTTCATGGGCAAGTGGGCTCAAATTGCCCATGAAAAAAGTTTTTGACCCGCGACTGGAATCAAACTTTAAGCTGGTGTATTTGAGGAAAAAGAGGTGTAAATACGCGTTTTGATAGGTCCCGATCCCCTCCCCTTCCCGTTCATGGGCAGCCAGATTTTCCACGAATTAAGTTCGTCTATGACAGGTCTCAAGTACAACTCTTGTTTATCTGGGGAGATATATCTATGGATGAGGATTTTGGTTTAACAGCAACAAATAAGACGACGGGGCGTACTTTAATCTTTAATGAACAGTTGGAAACTGGACTGTTTTGTAACGTGATCAGCTTGTGGTCAAACCTAATGGTCAGCTTGGCTTCAAACCTTATATTCATGATCGATGATATGCCGTTCTTAATGAATTGTGACCAAGGGGGTATTAGACTGCTACGATTTGGTTTATTGCACTTGTTATTACCTTGCTAATGGAAAAGAGGTTTAAAGGGTCGGACTGGCTGGCAGAAACATTGTTGGAACTCCAGCTCTTCGTGCAAGATTTTCAAAATTTCTTAGGATTTATACTTGCGGCTTGTTTACATTTAAAGCTTTCAAAGTGGGATGATTACAAATTAGGTTATTTCAATACTTGTTTGGTTATTGGGGATGTGAAATGTCTTGGTTCTAAAGCATTTTGTTATATAGAATGTGATAAACATTTGGAAACACAACAGTTAACATCCGAAGTGTTATCTGTTATGAAACTTCTGACAGTGCACCCTGAACATACAGCTTTGGGGCCCATCTACGAACTTCACCTGTCCCTTAGTCCAACGAATCCTCACACCAAGTTTCATCTTTACATCTCATTCCCTTCGAGAGTTATCGTGCTCACAGACGGACGGACAGGCGGACAACTTTTACGAAGTCATATGTATTCCCCCACTTACGTTTTGGGATCCCCAAAACAGCAGACGTGTCCAAAGGAAATTGCAGTAGCAGTTCACTTTTTAGCTTGAGCGACTTGAGCCTGAAGAGGCCCCTTTGGCAAGAAGAGCCGAAACATCGCTCTTATAACATTCAGCTGTCGTATCCGTTTAACACTATGGGTTTCAGATTAAGGGTAATTTTTATTTACAAAACCGATTGTCGATTTGGGAGCAAGAAGACTTTGTGAATACACATTTTAGCTTCGGTTTTGCACCGGATAAGTTCGCAGGCAATCCGGCAATAACGGAACATATGTGGCAAGTAAAGTTGTGTCTGAAGTCGGTTAGAGTGCCAGGGAACTCGACGAAAACCGGAATTTCGGTATTATTTATTGTAATTTCTTCATCAAGCGGTGTAGAGTACATATATTAGGGCAGCTAGTTAGCATGTTGAATTGATCAAATTAATTGATTAATTAGTTGCTGAATTGATCTATCTGCTTTATTTTTCATTTTTGGTCATGCGACGGATGGAACCCGGCAAGAACCGGAAATTCTGTACGCAGCATTTCATGTCTGTATCGGTTGTTGGAAGTTCCGATCCACAGGTAAGGTTACATAGAAAATTGATCTTCCAGCTCCGCTTTTCTACGACACCGACAATTTGTCCGGATCCACCGGAATATTAGTTTCAGTAAGTCTACTTTTAAAGCTGCTCCTGTTGGTATAAATCAAGAAAGACTCGATCCATCTATCTGCTTTGTTTTACATTCGGGTAAATAGTATGATCAGACCATACACAATAGTATAAAACGTATACGGTGGTGAATATATAGTCAAAATGTTAAGTCGGAACATTCTACGAGTTTTTTACTGGCAATTATATTCGGTCGCAATTTGGGACAGACCATAAACACGAAAACAGAAAAGGAGAAAAGGAAAGCGGTTGATTATAGGGACAAATAACGTACGCAGGTTCGTTTCTTTCGCCGACCCAAATATCGCTTGTCCTCGCTGGCTTGGGTTGAAGGAGTATTTATTACAAATGAGAAGGTTAGTACGGTCAAGATCGAAAATCTACAACCGCTGGTATGGATGAAGATCTCCAATACATAATCCAGATTTGGGATCTCATCGAAACCTCCGGTTCTGTTTCTAAAAGAGAACGCAAATGTGGTCCCCGCAAATATCAGCCACATTAGCCTAGGAGTTTTACGGATGAGCAACACAGCTAAGAAACGAGTTCGATTTTTGTTCAGTGCGGATCCAGGATCATGACTCTCGAAAACCCCAGGTTATATTCCTACCTCACTTCACTGCAAAGATCGAGGGGGGAGGGGGATTTTTTGTGTCCACGACTGTAACACTTTTTTCTCCAGCGAGGAAACAGTTACAGAGCAAAGCAAAACTCGCTCTCAGTTGGAGTCAGACTCTAGCGAAATACTTCTATCTAATGATGTCTATTGCGGGCAACCTAGCCTCGGAACAGACTTACGAGGGGTGCTTACTTCTGGCACCAGCTGTTCACATCAGCCAGAGAACCTTCCGAAAACCGATGAGCTACCGGGTGAGTGCAGCAGAGTGCACGCAATGCTTTACTCGACTGAGGAGTCGACGAAAATAGAACTAGTGAAGCAGCTTCTTGAATTCGGTAAAAACGTTCGCCCGACGACTTTTCAAAAATCGTCGCTTTCTTCGGAATTATTCGGAAGTAGTGTCCGAGGTAATGTTTGCCCTTCATCAAACTTCACTACGTCCTAATATTACGATTAAGCGAAGTTGTCTGAGAGTCCAACGAAATCAATTATTGTTGTGAAACTGAGCCAAAACTAGCACGCAAGTAAACTTAGGTCAAAGTAGAAGGCTAGTTAATAATCTTAATCTGGTTATAATTTATGCACCTGCTCATTTCGTCAAAGGGCGAATTTCTAATAGGGAGCGGGGCACAATGCCCTACAGGAAATGTCGATATCCGAATTCCAATTAGAGCAATGATATGTCCTGTCAGAGAACTCAAGCAGAAGCCTGTGTATGGATTTGGTATTGACGATCACAGGAATTGAAGAGAGGATGAATGTTACTATTTCGAAATGTCCTTCCAAATGCATAGTGGTCTGCTGGCGAATCGAAAATAAGTCAAAAAGGCATCAAGACTATCAAGAGGTCATAGCGTCAATATCCCTGTAATACACCCACATGATTATGCACAGTCCGATTTTCCCAGTTGGATGCGAATTTACTCCTTCGCTCCAAAATGTTGATGTACTGCGTGCAGGATTCCAAATCGTTACGCGAATTTCGCACGCGTGTTTTCGCAAGCGAAGTTTCATAGGACTGTGTGTGTATGTAGCTTGTGTGTGCCATATATAGATCCCAACAAGGACAAATAGCTGTGCGCGGGGGGGGGGATCTTTTGTCAAAAAGTGTCGAACCGGAGGAGGGATAGGGATGAAATTCGGTAGGCTCAACGGGGGGGGGGGAGGGCAGTCCTGTGGCACCCGTAAGTGTAGATCGGGGAAAAGCTTGGAAGGGTTCAAGCGTCTGAGAATGTCGCAAAGCGAGCACTTTCATAGGCTTGCCGGGGTTTTGGTTTCATATATAATTGTTTTGTTTTGAGGTGTTTTTGAAATTTACCATTACATATCAAATAGCCGTGAAGGTCTTTAGTGTAAAACAACCCACTACCAAACGACAGCCAAATGTTGTGACGAATGACAGTCAAACGACCGTTCCAGCCTTCTCGAAACAGTAACTAATAGTTACTATTTGCCATGCTCGGCAGCGTAGTAACTACGCATCTCTGTAACGTGATTGGTCGGATTCCACCATGGCATGATATCCTGCTGGAAAATAGAAAAATCGTTCCAGCCTTGACGGCAAAAAGCCAGAATTCGTGAGGTCATGTGTAGTAACTGCGGTAAGTAGAGTGGAACACGCCCATGGATTCGGTATGCGTTCTTATCGACTTCTGCAGGGTAACTACTTGTTCGGCAAGAAGACCAAGTTCGAGAATAGATTCAGCAGGATTGTATCCTTATCCATATATCGAACCTCTAATCGACTTCAGAAACAACCTTTAATTTTACCAAATTTCCGGTTTTGGCCGGACTCCGGGCGTACTACTTGTCCCGCAAGAATGTAATATTCAGATATGGCTTCGGCAGGCCTCCCTACCTCGTGATCGACCATCTAATTATCTAGAAAGAAAATATTTGTTTCACCTTAACTTGAAACCCCCAACCTTATCCATAGAACTAAGATTCGCGTCTACGAGCTTGACCTATACTTCGACCCAAAGGATACTCACACCAAGCCTGAACAAAAATATCTCAACCCCTTGAAGAGTTTTCGTGCTAACAGACAGACGGACGGACGAACTTCACGTCATACATATCTGTCACTGGCGTTTGATGATCCCAAAAACAGACTGGCCATTTCTCTTTCTGTCATGCATCGCAACGGATATTAGGCTGGAGTGAATCCGCCTTCACACATTTTTTTTTATTTTCGTTGCCATGGCACTTGGAAACTTCTAGCTGCTGAACATAAATACAGCAATACACCCTAACAATGGGACAAACGTCCCAATTCGCATCCGTCATCGTCCATGTGGCTGCATTTTTAAATCTTTCGGGCTCGACAAAAAGCCTCCGCGTTGCAAAATCTTGGGCGAGAAGAAGACACTTCTCCATGAGCAATTAGACAGCAGAGACAACAAATAGACTCTATGACCAGCCCTAATAAACTGGAAATACCCTAATTGTTATGGCACTTGCCTTCCGGTCAAGTTCCATATACCGATTACTTTCCCGTCGGCCGGTCTGTCGGTCACTCCGGTGGTCACGAGTTAGGGTACTTCCAGATGACGAAACTTGGCAGGCATATTAGGAACCCGACCAAACTAACTTGGAAATATTCACTTCCTCGATCCTACCATCGTGGGGGAATGGAGGGAGGGGGAATCCGGAATCTTGAGGTATGTACAACTTTTGAACGAGGAATCGGATCTTAATGAAACTTGATATTTGGAAAAACCGAGTGTCTCAGATGTCATGCTTCAAGTCCGGACCGGATCCGGTGAGTTGAAGGGGAGGAACCGGAAATCACATAACACGCTCAGAATGGAGGGACTGGGATCAAACTTGGTAGGAAGAACCAACACAAGCCCTAGATACATAGCTGACAGGACCAGACAGGATCCGTGCACTATGGGCGAGGGGAGTTGGAGGGGGGCGGATTTAAGGTAGCCTACTTCCAGATGTGCTAGGAGGCTAAAACTTGGCAGGCATAGCAGGGAAACGACCATTTTCACTTAAGATTGTTCATTTTTTCCCCGATCCGACCATCGTGGGGGCAGTGGAGGCAGAGGCGTTATTTAGCTGAAACCTAAGGGGGTCAATGGTGTTGTCCTGGGCCCCCTTCGGGGCCCCGTGGCACACGGGCGGTTTAAAGTGCTTGGGACGGGGGGAGATATCGAAAATTATACTAGCCGGAAATCCAGCACGGCTGAAGAGTTTAACGGTTTAGAAATAATAGACAAGAAATGTACTGCAGCACATCCGGCAAACAGAACAAATTTCAAGAAACAAGTTTGTGAAAGGTAACAGTGAGTGGTCTAATAACAGGAACTCACTGGAGAGCGTAGCCAACGCATCAGCTTCTAACGACTGTGTATCAACAACATGCCAATGAGGACCGCAGGCGAAATTTATTTGAATCTGCCTGTTGTAGGTAACAACGTGTAACTCATTTTCAAGCAGTCGCAAAGACTTTATTGTACCTGTACTGGTTGGGGCATTACTTAGCCTATATACCATAGGCGACTGCTGAGCGATGTAATCTCTCACTCCCATGCAGTGTGCCTAGAATGAGTCCGCTTTGAAACCTGTTCTAGCGGGAGGTGTCTCATCACCAAGAGGATTTGCAATCAACCCAAACCGACTCCTCTATCAAACTTGACTCCTATTTCGCTATACCTCCAACTATAATAATTGTATTCAAAGCCAAAGGTCATATACAAGAAAATACATCTTAGACAACAAAACAAAATAACTTTGCATGAACTAAACTTCACCAACGCTCTCTCGAAATTTCACCACGCCATCAACAAGTCTGCAAATTTTACATATAACGCTTGGTCAGGAAGTAACAAAACCTCACCTCCCAATAATTCCCTTCTTAACCCAGAATACCTCCAATTTGTTCCTTCAACGTAAGCATCTTAAAGTATTTTTCAGGTTGCTATTTACAAGTGTCTCACCTTTGCCCGCGATCCGAACACAGGTCCGGTTACGCCAGGATTCATAATTTCGTTCCGGGGGCATAATGCAAACCCGTAATGATTAATAATGTTATATGCAACAAGTTAATCCTTACCAGTATTCTGAATTTCTAGTTTTCACTGTTATTTCTCTTCTTCCTCGAAACGGGTTGCTATTTAACACGATTTTTAAACTGCCCAAAATCTTATTGACGGTGGCACATGGACGGTGGCAGAGAGTAGTTTGTATCCAGCAGAAGCTCATGATTAGATAGGATTAAACAACCCAGATTTGATACGGACTTTATAATTGGGAAGCAGCCAATCGCTTCTCTCTGCCGATAAGAAACTATATCCAAACCGATTTCGTCCTCCAGTGTTATTTCAAGAAACTCAGAGTGAAAGATTCCTGCTGAGGAACCAACGTGACTAAACAAACAACCGTTCCCACCTCAGGCAAAATGGCTACTGGTCAAAAGAATCCATCACAGTGTAAGTACGGGCACGAATCTGACATAGAACACGCCTGTATGACGTGACACGATACAAACCTAACTGAAATGAAGTGCCAAGAGCAATCTTTCCAGAAAGATGACCTTTTGCTATCTGACTTTCAAAAGTTCCAAAGAGCTTTCCAAGGAAGGCGTTTCCAATTCTCTCAGGTGTGTTAATCCACCACCTTCGTATATTAAACAATGGATCAAAACAGAAAGGTCAGCTAATATTTTCGTTAGCTCTATTTCGGCCCTTCTTGGCAAGGCTCCTCGTCAGGCTGTTCTAGGCATGGGACATCGTCATGCTGTTGCTAGTGTAAAGTCTGTCTTTGTTTAGGGCCTACTTGAATTTCTAGTGCCCTTAGAAAAGGTTTCTTCCTTTAGAATGTGTTACTTTGTTGGCCACACTTTGGGTCCAGGCTTGACGGAGTAATGTGTCCTGTTCCGGTCAACATCTGGGGATAAGGGGGCGGGGTCGAATTGCTAGTCCCGAGTGTGAGAATGTTTCTTTTGCCCGTTTTGTTGTTAGTCCAGTGCCTACGTTCGCCACCTATACATGTATTAGTCCTTAGAACCAATATAGAACAATCGTCTACTAGTCTTGTGTACAACTACTAACATTAATGTGAACACTGGAAAGAGACAGAACACCAACACGGCAGTTTCCACCAGTGTCCACTCTGGAAATAACGTCTACCCGTAAGTTTTTTTGTTCCAGACCACAGTAATACACGAAAAGCTAACCACATTTTCACAAATTATACTGTTGTTCTTAATACTAAAACATAGCGGTTTTTAAGGAGTCACTGATCTTGAATGGTCTTGTAACAGAGACAGTGTTACATGCGTGGGGGACCAACTTTACAACAGCTAATGTGAGCGCTGGGGTCTAGCCGACATTCCCTAGCATAGTCTTATTGCCAGTGAGTGATGTACTGTGGCGTTTACTTCAAGATGAGGAATATGAAACGCCATCCCGTCACAGTACTGTCAGAAGTTTCATAACAGATTGCGCATAACACTTTCAAGAATAACACCTTTTCACTTAGAAATAAAGTGTTATGACCAATTAAGTTTACACTATTTCGTGCCTAGATCTCTAACAACACCTTCAATTGGTAAAAACCTGCGCATCCTGCTGTTGTCGTTATGTAACTTCTGACAGTGTAGTATTTTTACCTATTGAAGGTGTTGTTGGAGATCTGGGTACGACATAGTATAAACTTAATTGGTTATAACACTTTTTTTCTAAGTGAAAAGGTGTTATTCTTGAAAGTGTTATGCGCAATCTGTTATGAAACTTCTGACAGTGAGGCGGTGCAACGTATCATAGATTAAGCATTTTATCAGCGGACAAAATCGCTATTCCCAGGAGCCCGGTTAAGGCGAGAAAGACTCCGACTCTTTTCGTCAAAGGAATAAATCCAGAGAAAAACTCGATCCCGTTCTCCCCAAACGGCAATTGTTCGTGGCTGGAAATATGTGTTAGATCCTGGAAAAGATATATAGTCCCTCGAAGTGGCGAAGGCTTTTCCGTGAAATGTATGTTTAAAGGAACAGAAAGACGCCGGACTTCGGGGAGCTAATCGAATACGGAAGAACGATTCGACAGGCTTTGTCGGAGAGGGAAACCGGCCACACAAAGAAGATAAACCACGAGGTTGAACGACGTTGTCGATACAAAAAAGAACTGCCAGCTTACAGCCCAAAGGGGGAAAATGTCCATGAGGCGGGTGAGAAGCAGATTTATGGATCGACCGAATTACGAACAAGTTCCGAGCAGAGAAAAGGGCCGACTCAAGTGCCATATAGCGGTCGCAATTGCTGTCCGTTCGTCGGTCTGTCGGTCTCGGATTTGCTAGTTCGAAGAAGCCTTCGTTTCTCGGATTCTACTATCGTTGGGAGGAGGGAAGGAGAATCCAGAACCTCGTGACATGCATAAGGTGCGATCGGGAGGTCCAATAGGAGTTAAACTTGGCGGGTGGTACGAGGAAATGTGCTAGGTTTGGTCACACTGGTGAAGTTAAAGAGGGGGCGGGGGTCTACCAGTTTTAGAGCATGCATAGGGATCAGAGCTCAGCGACTGGGATGAAACTTGGAAGGTACAAAGCCCAAAAGCCAAATCCGACCTCGGTGGGTGGGAGTGGGACGTTGGTCCGGTAAGTTTCCCGGAAATGCTCAGAATCGAGTGAACCCTGGTGAGTGGTAAGAGAAGATGCCCTCTAGTTTATGTGTCCAGAACGGATTCGGCCACGGTGAGGGGAGTTGAAGGAGGGGTCATGGAATGTCCGTGGGACGACTAAGGATGACACGAGGAGATAAACCCTGGATTACTGACGAAATACGAGCCCTTATTGAATTAAGGAACGAATTCTCCCAGGATCGTCAGGACGCAGACTTCAAACGTCTTCGAAATCTGATTGTGAAGAAAATCCGGTGTAACAGAAAAAATTATGGTGCACAAACGATTAGTAAGCTATTGAGATCAGAGCCTCGTAAATTCCACACTACGGTGAAGAATATTCTAGGTAAATCGGCAAAACAAGTTGAGTTATTAAATGACTCTGGTGAAGCAATTTCTGCTAGCGATATCAACAATTTTTTTGTATCTATATGTCGGGTTCATCCACCACTTAACGAGTTACCACCAAATGACACTGCTACTAGTATCCCCGTAATTGAAGTTAGTGCCGTTGCTAATAAATTAAGGGCACTTGACCCTCGAAAAGCTAGTTATCCTAAAGAAATGCCGATCAAACTTATAATAGAGTGCTCTAATCTTTTAGCAACACCCTTGACTGCGATTCTTAACCAATGTTTGATAGACGGTGTTTTTCCTCGTGTTTTTAAGCAAGCGTATGTCACACCTATACCAAAGTGTAAGACCCCTAAGAACGTTACAGATCTAAGGCCAATTTCAAAAACGCCTGCATTGTCTAAAGTGTTTGAAAGTTTTATTTTTTAGTTTTTATTCGAAGATATTAAGGATAAAATTGACCCCCAGCAATTTGGTTTCAGGCCCGGCCATAGTACGGTGCACTACCTAGTTTCTATGTTAGATTCAATTCTTCGACACCTTGAAAAAGATGGAGCATTTGTTCAGGCAATCGTTGCTGACATTGTAAAGGCGTTTGACAGTCTAGACCATAAAACTGCATTAGATGAAGCTAAGCTCATGGGTGCCCGCCAGTTCATAATTCGTATGTTAGCAAGCTTTTTAACTGGTAGATCGCAATGTGTGCAACTTTCTAGTCGAGAGACGTCTGAATTCCAAGATATTTTTTGTGGTTCGCCGCAAGGCACAAAGCTAGGCCCGCTTTCATTTCTCATAGTTTTTAACCGTATTTTAGTCACCGTACGTGAGCGTTTTAAGTTTGCAGACGACCTGACAGCATTAGCTTTAAGACTCAAAACCCAAACGCCACAACTAACCGACTTGACTGGCATATTTAATGATCTTAAAACTGAACTAGCTCAAGTGAAACTGGCTGTTAGTGAAACAAAAAGTACATCCATGACTTTTTCGTTTCTGAAAACTGACAACCTATCTGTGACCCCTACTGGACTAAATGTAACTAAAACTGTTAGGATACTTGGTATTTACTTGGACGATGACCTCAAATGGAATACACATGTGGAAAATTTGGCGAAAAAAGGTGGATCTCTGCTTTGTTCGTTTTCACAGCTGAAAAGGTTTGGAATACCAAGAGAAATTCTTAAAGTTGTATACTGTAGCTATGTTAGACCTTGCCTAGAATACGCTTGTCCCGCTTGGCACCCCGGTCTGACCAAGGAATAATCTGCTCAAATTGAGTCGGTTCAAAAAAGGGCTCTGAAAATAATATTGGGCCCCAACTACACGAACTATGACAGCTCACTAACAGAACTTGACTTACTGTCATTGGAAAAACGCAGACATGAACTAACTGTCAGATTTGGACTGAAATGTCTTGACTCACCCTTCCACCGTCGACTACTGCCAGACTTCGAAAACCCTATTGTTGACGGACCGAGGACAAGGCGTCGAGAAAAGACAGAGAGTTGTCAACTGATATCGTCTTACCCGGCGACTAGTACTCAACGTTACATCAAGTCATTCGTTCCGTACTTTACTGATTATTTTAACCAAGCAACGCTAAATGAAGAATTCTGATATATTTTATTTCAATCTTTATGTATTTTCGTAGTTACACACATTTGCGTTAAAATATTTAGTGTGGTATGATTTATGTATTGACTCGTGTGTTTGACGTAACTGCGCTAGCTAACGCTATTTTGGTAAAATAAAGCATTCATTCATTGATCGGGATAAAACATGGAAGTTAAAACTCGAAAATAAACATTTCTTGATGATCAACTTTGGGGCCCAGCAGGATTTGACCTTCGTACCGGGAGTTTCTCGGAAATCCCCAGATTCAAGTAAACTTGACGGGTGGTAAGAAAAGATGACCACGCTGGTCAATTTGTATTCGAACTTTGCTCGTCAACGGTGTGGGACCTAGCAATTATGATGAAACTTTGACGGTAAAAACCTCGTTGGCCCTTGATTAACAACTTTTTGTTCATGCCGGGTTAGGCTTCGGCAGGGGAGTTGGAGGGGGTATATTCAAACAAAGCATAAAACGGATACGTCAGCTACGATGCTTTGGTAGCGATTTATTGTTATTTCTATTGCTGTATTTATGTTCAGCAGCTAGAATTATTGACGGGGACCCTTGCCAAGAAGGGCCGAAATATCACCAGCGTTCTCCCTGAAGTTCGACAGCCTGACGAGGACCCTTCCCAAGAAGGGCCGAAATATCGCTGCCAAACCATCGTGGCTGACGTATCCGTTTTAATGTTTCCCGGTCAGCTTGGGCTCAAGGAGTATTTAGTTGGAGGGGGGATAACGAAGATTTTCCGGAAACGCTCAGATCTGAGTTAAACAGAATGGGTGGTAAGAGAAGGTGATCGATTTATATGTCAGAACAGAATGCGGCAACGGTAGGGGGAGCTGGAGGGGAGCCCAAGAATTTTGTGGAGTGCGGACCGAATGAGTAAAGCGCTTTGGATGAAAAGTGATGGTATGAGGTTTCGCTCTGGTCTCGGACGGATCCTACCTCGGTGAGGGGAGCCGGAAATATCCCGGAAATGTTCAGATTCGAGTGAAAGTTGAAGGGTGGTACGAACAGATACCTGTCCCACTTTTATTCAAACAATTTTTACAACGGATCCGTCAGCTACGATTCTTGATCAGCGATATTATACAGGTTTGTTTCCTTCCCCGACGTTGACCAAGAGGATTGACAGCCTGACGAGGACCCTTGCCAAGAAGGGCCGAAATATCGCTGATGAAGAATCGTAGCTGACGTATCCGTTGTAAACATTGTTTGAATAAATGTTTCAAAGTCAGCTTGGTCTCAAAGAATATTTGTCCCATTTATACACCCGAACCGCATCCGGCGACCGTGGGTGAGTTTGAAGGAACGTTCTTAGGATCTTAGGACGTTCTCAGTTATTTTCTTGTACCACCTACTCTTTAGTGCCATATGAATTCGCAGCTTTTCCAGTATGTGCAGTATGCCAGTTACTATTGTCTATACAATTTTGCAGCTAGAATAATAGCCGGCCTTCGCATAACCGGAACACGAAACAACCACTGTATTAACTGAAAGAACGTTCTGTTGAGACTTCACTGTCAGAAGTTACATAATAGATTGCGCATAATACTTTCAAGAATAACACCTTTTCACTTAGAAAAAAAGTGTTATGACCAATTAAGTTTATACTATTTCGTGCCCAGATATCCAACAACACCTCCAATAGGTAAAAATCCTACACTGTCAGAAGTTACATAACGACAACAGCAGGATGCGCGGTTTCAACAGATAACACTTTGGGATGTTATATGTTATGTTTCTTTCGTTCCCGTTAGTATTTTTACCAATTGAAGGTGTTGTTGGAGATCTAGGCACGAAATAGTGTAAACTAAATTGGTCACAACACTTTATTTCTAAGTGAAAAGATGTTATTCTTGAAAATGTTATGCGCAATCTGTTATGAAACTTCTGACAGTGTTGTGCTCGTAATTTGGTAGGTCTCGGTAATATCTAGGTTTTCCACATGCTTCGGGTCTATGGTCTACGCGCATGGGTCTGATATCAGTTCTATCTCAAACAAGATCAAAGGTTCCGATGGGATCCCATAAATTAAAATGTGATCCTGACAATCGGGTCTTGTAGAGATCCAGTCTTCGCCAGACTCCCTGAGCCCTTTACTAATAAAATTTAGAAACAGATTAAGGCAAATGGTAATCATCTGAGAAGACCAAGTTCAAATATGGACTCAGCATGTGTGTTTCCCCTATAGCCTGCGTCGTATCTACTTTGAAAAAAGTCCCTGTCTTACTTCTGCCAAATTTCCGGTTTCAGCCGGATTCCAGGCGAACAAATTCTTGTACGAAATTGAAGTTCAAAAACGGATTCAGCGTACCTCCTTACCCATATATCAAACCTTTTATCAACTTCAGATAAAACTTCAACTTTTAACAAATTTTCCGATTTCAGCCGGATTCGTGGCGAACTATGTGTACAGGTAGAAGATGATTAAGTCTTCTTACCCGTAAATCGAACACCTAATGAAATTCATATAAAACTTTTACTTTTAACAAATTTTCCGGTTTTGGCCGGATTCAGGGCGATCTACTTGTCCGGCGAGAAAATAAATTTTCATATTCGGATTCAGCGTTTACCTACCTTTAAATCGAACCTCCAATCAACTTCAGATTAAATTTTTATTTTTGACAGATTTTCCGGTTTTGGCAGGATTCCGGGCGATCTACTAAAATAGTTTTCATATTCGAGTTCAGCATGTCTTCTTACCCATTAATCGACTATCTCATTAGCTTTCAAAAAATATTTAGTCGACCCTTAATTTGAGACCCCACCCCCTCCCCTATAGATGCAGCTATGGGGCCCATCTACGAACCCGACCTTTCCCTTGATCCAAAGAACCCTCACACCAAGTTTCATCAAAATATCTCATTCCCTTCGAGAGTTATCGTGCTGGCAGACGGACAACTTTTGCAAAGTCATAGGTATCCCTCCACTTACGTTTTCGGATCCCAGGAATGCGAAAAGCGCGAGGAGTGCTATGCAGGGTGAAGTCTAACTTTAATCGTTTGATTCGCAGCCGCCTTATACCGCTCTAGTTATTCCGCATATTCTCCCTCTCTCTCTCTGTTTTTGTACTTTTTACATTGAAGGAAAAGAAAGCCGTAAGAGTTCTATATTTCGAGAAGTTCTTGCTTGGACTACCTCTTTGGACAAGAAATATTTCAGTTTCTGTTAAATACAGTCTTCTCGATCCCTTGGATGTTACGAACACCCGAAGTGAAAGGTTTCTGAAGTCACTGGATCCCCAGGACAGCCTGTACCAGGCATTTCTAAAGTAGGCTATTTGTCCTTGTTATGGCACTTGCCGTCCTGCAAAGTGCCATATACCGATCACTTTTCCGTCGGTCGGTCTGTCGGTAGGTCAGTCCGGTGATCGCAAGTTACGGTATTTTAGATGCTCTGGGACAATGAAATTTGGCAGGCGTATCAGGGACCCGACCAGATTAACAGGGAAATAGACATTTGCTCAATCCGGCCATCGTGGGGGGGGGGGGAGGGGAGGCGGAATCCGGAATTTAGTGGCAAGCATAACTTTCGAACGGATCATTGGATCTTATTAAAACTTGATATTTGGACAGACCTCGTGTATCAGATGTTCCATTTCAAGTCAGAACTGGATCAGATGAATGTGGGGGGGGGGGAGGGGGAGGGGTGCTGGAGAAAAAAACCGGAAATCGTGTGACACGATTACAGTGGAGCGATCGGGATGAAACTTAGTGGGAAGAACCGGTTAAACGGAGTAAACGTACTTCCAGGTGGGCTAGGACGATGAAACTTGGCAGGCATATCAGGGACCCGACCGGGTTAACTTGGAAATAATCAGTTCCACGATCTGACAACTGTGGACGGAGCGGAGGTAGGGCGAGTCCTAAATCTTGAGGTATATATAACATTCGAACGGGTGATCGGATCTTAATGAAACTTGATATTTGGAAAGACCTCGTGTCTCAGATGTTCCATTTCAAGTCAGGACCGGATCCGACTAATGTGTGGGGGGGGGAGAACCGGAAATCGTGTGACAAGATTAGAATGGAGCAATCGGGATGAAACTTGATGGGAAGACAAACAAAAGCCCTAGATACATCAGAGACAGAACCGGACCTGATTTAAGTGAAGCCAATTTAAGTAAATTCGTAATGGGTAACTAGACTGTCTTGTCCCAGCCGTTTTCGGTTAAGCTTTAAGGGTTTTGCTTTATAGATGTAAAATTTCAGCACCTCCATTTTATCTTGCAAAAATTGCGAATATTCGCTGGGAAAAATTGCGAAAATTAGAAACAAAGCTGAAAAATAAGATGCTGAGTTTGAGTGTGTTGTTTCTACTTGTAATGTGTCAGACGAAAAATGAGGAACTCACTCATGATTAACAAAGACATTTTGGACGTTAGACTTTTTTTTACTCATTTCTTAAAGGACCTGTCTTACCTATAATACTAATGCAACCTAGTTCCATAATCACTTCATATATTTCTAAACCCGGAGAACCGAATTTCCTACGGTACATTCTAACCCCTCTAACAAAACCACGGTGATTTTCTCACTTGCCGTGTTTTGCTACCTTCGATGTGTATCACGCTGTCGACGGTTGTCTGCGAGAAGTTTTTCGATCAGAAAAACCGGTTATGTAAATTGTTTCCCTGTTTTCGCTACAAGGCAACGGGTCTCGGAAAAGGCTTAAAACAGCCAAAACCGCGGGTTATTTGTAGAAAGCACAGCATAGTTTTAAAGTATTCAAGTATTTTAAAATACGTTAAGTTGTACTTGACAGTGCAAACGGATAAGTCAGCTACATTTATTAGAGCTATATTTCAGCCCTTCTTGGCAAGGTTCCTCTCCAGGCTCAAGCCGCTCAAGCTTGTTTTTTCCAGAAGTTCATTATCCTGAAGAGGACCCTTGCCAAGAAGGGCTGAAATATAGCTCTAATAAATGTAGCTGACTTATCCGTTTGCACTGTCAAATATGATTCGCAGTCAGCTTGGGCTGAAGGATTATCTATCACCAAAGTACGGAACTTCAAATCGCCTATACATGCCGCCGTTTAGTTGAAGAGTAATTAGTGCGAGGGTTCCTATTTCGGTGACAAAAAACAGATATCTAACCGATGCCTCAAATTAAATTTGCCAAGCAAGCTTAGGGGGGGCTCCGGGGATTCTAGAGCTAGCGGCTTTCAAGTGAGTTTCGAGCGTTTGACAATGCCGAGAGATTTTTTTTGACATGGAATTTTCTATGTTGAAGACATTGCCAAATGCACTAAACGAGTGAGTTTCGAGGTATCCAGATGGTATCTGTTACCACGGTAAGTTGATCTGCAATTAGTCGTTTTTGCAGTTACCGTGGTAGGATATCTGATATTACGGTTGCTCTGCAAAAACGACAATTGCCAAAATTTCGATTTTCGAAGTCATCCCAAAAGAAAAACTGATATCCCGTCACATCACTAAGTGGAGTCCCCCATTAAGAATATCGAACAGATCTTGTAATAAGTCCCTATTATTGAAATTGAGACGGGTTCAATGTTTCGCGTATGAATGTTTTCCTTTTTCATCACCTTTCCACTTCTTACCTTACTGATTATTATGCTGGACTTTCAATTTAAGAAAGGAAAACACTTAAAATAAGGTCTCATGTATCACGTGATATATCCTCATCAGTATGAAACCGCTCTAACTAGGCCAAGCATTCTCATTTGTCAGCCGCGGTCCATGCCGATCCCGGTTTTTAGAACCTACTAATCATATGACATATAATCTCAATTCTCCAACCACAAATAATACTCCTTTCTTCTTTCACCGTGTATCGCTCGTCTAATTGACCCGACCAAGACTTAGCTCCCTACCGATATGACTGAGCAATGTGGGAGGCGCAAATCCCCCGAAAACCGCAGCGAAAATTGCATTTTTCTTGTGAAAATTCGCCATATTTTTCAATTTTACGAAATGTTTCAATTTTTCGCCAAATTCACGATTTTCGAGAAGCCTCCGAATATTTTAATTTTGCGAATATTTGATTGAATTTTCAGTCCACTTTTACATCTATATTTTGCTTACAAGTGAATTCCTGAAGTACAAGAAACAATATAGAAGAAAAATATACATTTTCATGATTCCGATGAGCCTATCATCATTTTTGCCTCAAGTTTTAGCTTACAGATGAATTTCTAGCTGCCTTAAAGTGCGCACCTTAACCACAAAGTGAATAAAAAAATTACTTTTGACCAAACGAGACATTCTCGTTATTCCCAAGGTCCCATCATCATTCTTAAGTCAAGGATTTTGCTTACAACTGATCACTTCAAACCCACGAACTGGCAAATTCCTACATTCATCCTATGACCTAGCCCTGCAAGTGCCATATGAGCTTCTACCTCTTGTTTCTGTTTGTTAGGCTAGTGTGGTTCTTCTTTTTTCTTTTTCTTTTTTTCTTTTATTATTTTTATCAGTTTAAATTGTAGTTTCTAGGGAGATTAATCCTATGGATAATCTGTTATTATTCTTTTAAAATTAATTGTACCACATCAAGGGTTGCCTCCCGACCTGGAATGCTAAATTATCGTCACATTCTAATTCAATCGAAGAACTTGGGCTTTTAGCCAATCCATGGTATGTCACTTCCTCAAGACCCGCCGTCAATCTGAAGTTGGATTTCACAATCCGAGTACGAAGCAAATTAGGTAAATAGACTCACCAAATTGAGTTCTAGATTGGAAAGCCCTCGCAGCATCGATGCTCTTGCATCCGTAATCAGTCGTTTTGAAATCTGTCCAGCAAAGTCGAATTCGCCGACTTTCCTTTCTCGGGAAAGCTGAACAGCAATCGGGACCTGGAAATATTGGTGAATTATTTCAATTTCCGACTCACTAGGGCTTTAAGCGAGACCTGAACTGAAAATAAAAATGCCGAATTCCCCTTTTCCGGTCCCCGCTAATGAAGTAGTTCCAGGTCGGAAGTATCTCGATCAATTTTACGCGGGGAATCGTGACTGGAGGGACAGTAGGAACTTGGACCGTTTAGGTCAGACAGATGGATGTCTAGCAAGCACTGCACCGTCATTATACGACGGAACGTAAAAGATTTTACGGCGGCAATGAAACTTCAAATCAATCGCTCGGACACCTTCGAGAGTATTTCTGTGATATTGACGCTCAACAGCTGTCCATAACGTCTACCAGACGACATACGGGAAAGGCAACATAAAACGAATGTTTCCAGACACTTGAAAGGGGAAGGTCTTGGAAGAGATCCTGTTCCGGCGACAAGTAAGAGGTAATTCCAAGGGCTTGTCAAACCATTTCCGTCTCCTACTGCCTCTGAAATACCTTAAAGGACACGTCGTACTTATGATAGTAATTCATTCTACTTCACTAGTATTTCCAACCATTCTCCTCCCCGAAATTCTTCACTGAAGTGTACCTATCTTACCTATTAGCAATATACGGATTAATCACACCTGCAACATTTGTTCTCTTTACGTGACGTATCATGCGCCCGATCATTGTTTCCAAGGAGCTTATTCGTCCGGAGACCGGTTGTACACAAATTTGCCACGAGTGTCATACCAGGAATGGGACATAGAAAGCAGCCGGAGCTTTTTGTAATTTTCTGTAAGCACAGCTTAGTTGTAGCTTAAAGTGGTCAACTTTGAGCAGCAACACTGTGTAGTGCGAGGTGTCCTTTAACAAAACACAAACCCAGTTTTCTTCTTTCCTCTTGTTACTGAGGCGGGCAATGTCTGTTTGTTTGGCCATGTAATGGGTCTCTAAGAAGAACAGAAAACAGGGGGTTCAAGGCTGAACTGGGGTAAGAGTAAAGGCTTGCAACGATGCAAATGGTCTCAAGCCTTGAAGAACGACCGAAAAGTTTCATTAAAGGACCCCTTTTGCTTATTCTGATTTTTATAATATACCCAGCTCCCATACAGAATTATAAGCTTCTAAAAACCCCACCTTTCTCCACTGTCTCGTTTTGTGCCTATGAATTTTTAGCGCTTTTTTGGCCTTGCCGAGTTTTACCCGTCCACAACGAAACTTTTGCCGGAATCTTCAACGTCCGCTGACAACTCTTTCACACATAAGGATCTCAGAAGCATCTGTTTATTACTTCTTTTATCTGCTTAGTTTCCCCACTTTTCAACCACGGCGCATTCAGTTTTCAAATGTTCTGCACCCAGCCGCTGCGTCGGAGAGCAGGAAGGCTGGAGGTAATCGACAAGCGCGAACAAAAAATTCGCTAATTTCAGGTGGAAAGTAATGGTATATTTGAAAACGTTTTTTCTGATCTGTTTCATTGGGGAAAGATCATTTCTAGTAAGAGTTGTGCTTTAAGATCAGCTGACAACATGCTGAAAAGGATAATGCTCCTGCTAGGATGGACAGATCATCCGAATCAAGAATTCATATTTACGAACAAACAACCTGTGAGAAAAAAACAGGACTTTCACTCGCCATACGGCCCCAACCGTTAGCTCCAACCTGCTGCCCTAGCAAAACCGGGGAGGCAAACGAATAACTTCGGGTTTTGCATTCCATCGAAGCCATTGGCCTCGTTCCATCTGGACTAGCCAATGGAACAAAATAAAAGTGCACACGATCCCTATCGCTTTCGTCACGCGAGGCTATGAAAGTTATCGAGCAAGATCTGAAGGCTGAGAACGCCTCCAGGCGGAAGGTGACCATGCAAATGCCGTGTATTTCCAAACCTACGAGCAACTAGCGTAACGAGGAGTGCAAAGCGAGATATTCACATCCGGTTGACAAATCTGGAAAAAAATAATAGACACAAGAAAGCGGCGTCATTTTGGCGGCACGAACAGGGTATCCAGCTGTCAACGAAAAACAACTTCGGAACTGGACGACAGCAAATGACGGAAGCTTCGTTCGCGCGTTAACCTTTTGAAGGATGGAGGTGCCAGAGGACTGATAATGATTTTCGGGGGGGGAGGGGAGGGGTTACAACATTCAAATCTTACAAGATAACAACAAACTTGTTCTGCATCAGGTAGTGCGGTGACATTTAAAAAAGTTATTATTTAAAGGAGATTCTGTCCGAAAATTGATTACTGTGTTAATAGTGTAAGCACAACTATAATTTTTCTGTCATAATCCTAACGCCAACCAACATCCTTAACAAATATCAAAATCCGAATTAACCCTTTGGCGCAACAAGCCCATCCAAATCGGCCGACCATTGGATAGCATTCAATGAGCTTAGTGGACAAGATATCTTCTTGACAACACACATTTAAAAAAAGAAATGCTGTAAGAACCTCCAAATCAAATTAGTGAAAGGAATAGACATTGTCGCATGTGTGGCTATTCGCGTTCTGTGGACAGCAAGCTTCAACCGAATCAACTGCGAAAAATCCTGGAAGGATCTGCGGGAAGCGCGAACTAGTCAATTTTACAGCAATAAGCGTCACACGGTCGAGTGCTAATATTCAAGGAGAAACAAGCAAACCGGCAAAAATCATGAAAGGATCTACAGACAGCTTTGCACAGACCCCACTACCAAAACCACCGACAGAGTCCCATCGCATATAACCAATCTTGAAAGCGTAAAATCAGGCCACCACGTCGGTGAAAACAGCAATGCTTCACACCAACTGTGTTTTGCGTCCAAATGTAGTGTGTAAAGTCTCAGGGGCTGCAGAAAAAACACGAGTTGAGGACTAACACAGAAGAAAAGACCCCCCCCCCAGACACACGTCAATAAAACGAATCAACCTGAACCCTTTAAACCAGTCACCTTTCACAAACCTTTCATTTCCTTATTTATTTTAAAGAAATGAAAGGCGGTTTTTTCGGAAGCTCTAAAGAATTCTGCGAAGTTTCTAAAAATGTTCGTTTAGCCCAAGCTGACTGCGAATCATATATAATTGACAGTGCTAAACGGATACGTCAGCTGAGTTTTATTAGAGCTAAATTTCGGCCCTTCTTGGCAAGAGTCCTCTTCAGGATAATGAACTTCTGGAAAAAACAACTAAAAGTTCTAGCCAAGTCAACCAAAATGCGGAAAAATCCCTACCCTATCAACAACCCAATCGAGTAGCAAAAAGAGCACCCATATCCAAAATGAAATCGCAGCACCGACTTTAACTCCAAGCAATTCTCACAAAGAAATTCACCAAAATCAGATACTTACACTGTCAGAAGTTTCAAAACAGATTGCGCATAACACTTTCTAGAATAACACCTTTTCACTTAGAAAAAACGTGTTATGACCAATTAAGTTTATACTATTTCGTGCCCAGATCTCCAACAACACCTTCAATAGGTAAAAATACTACACTGTAAGAAGTTGCATAACTACAACAGCAGGATGCGCGGTTTCAACAGATAACACTTTGGGATGTTATATGTTATGTTTCTTTCGTTCCCGTTAGTCTTTTTACCAATTGAAGGTGTTGTTGGAGATCTAGGCACGAAATAGTGTAAACTTAATTGGTCATAACACTTTATTTCTAAGTGAAAAGGTGTTTTTCTTGAAAGTGAATGCGCAATCTGTTATGAAACTTCTGACAGTGTAAGCTAATGTCTTTAGTTGTTTTTCTATAGCTTTCCAACGGGCATAGACAAAGTTTTGTTTGTAAAGGTTGTAAAGATTTGATTTATTTTTCTATTTTCGTTTCGTTTGTTTGTTGCAATGATGCACGTGTCACATGGGCTTTATTGCATAAAATTAACTTAAAAATTAAAATTAACTATGTATTATTATCAATCGGCTTGCCGCAAACTTTCAAATCAGCGATCATCAAAAACAGCAATCAGACAATGATGACAAAGATCAATGAAACTAATCTAAATGACGTGGGAAGTTTAACAATAGGGTGGAAAAGAAATGTATTGGTACAAATTTGGTACTTACTTCTTATTTCTGCCAAATATTTGGTAAGTTGCATGAGGATGTGTTCCACTTGCTGTGGAGGTGTCATGGGCTGAATAAATTTCTGGGAGTGATTTGTAAAGGGGGAATGGTTAGTAGGTAAGATGGGAAGCACAAGTATGGGGGAGATTCGCAAGTTCGGTAGATTACTCCTAGTTGCAACGTCCCATAGAGATATTTTTTTGTACTAGCGTGGTGTGTTTCTTCTTTCTCTTTTTGTTGCCACACCTGACGGTTTTTCGTGCAATAAATTTTATTCTATTAAAGCTTATCTTGAAAGCCAACTTTTTTCTTCATCATTTAACTGAACACACTGAAAGATTTGGATTCTGCCTAGGGATTTTTCGATGTTCCACTATCTGCTCTAGTAATCCAGGTGGATTGCTCACTGCGAGAACACAAATTTTTCGTAAATCGTGTTCATCAAGCATACAACACAGGTACAAGCGCGTAGAGGTACCACAGATCCGTCAGAGAAATTCTACTATACGAAAATCGGTTATTCGTGAATACCAGAGCAATAAGAAACACCTTTTCATCGGGTCTTCAATCCTCTTTAAGTGAGTAAGTGATGGGTAACTAATTGTCCCATATCAGCCCTTTTCAGTTAAACTTTAATTAATAACTCACGAATCTGAGCATGCGTATAGCAGCGCATTTGGAACAGAAACCCTTTTCTATCGCAGCCGATTTCCGAAGAGCTGAGTAGCATTCATCCCTTTTCGTTCTGTTGTCCAAAAAGCTCTATAATTTCAAGGAACTCGTTACGGTTCCCTGGCTCCTGGCAACGCTAGGATAAAAGGCCACGGATAAGAATTGCAAAGAAAGGTCAAAACGTGATGATCGTGGCTACTTTGTCTGAATCAATCTTACGATTTTCCGATCAATTTTCATTAGCAAATCTCATTACTTTCTAGCAAAAATTTCATCTGTAACTCATTATTTTTGGACTGCTGGTCATAATTTTGAACATTTGAGAATGGAAACAAAGCCGGCTCATGGCAACACTGGGAGGAAAAAGGGCAACGGATGTGGAAGTTCAATGAAAGGTCAAATCAGGATCGTCGGGGTTAGTGATTTTCTTATTTTCTTATTAGTTTTAATTGCAAAATCTCGTTATTTTTAAACAATAAACCAATCACTTCTCATTCTGAACACAGAAAAAAAAGATACGACCTCCCCTGTTTCCTCTTGGCTTTACTAGAAAATTTTTCAATCCACAAGTTTGTCTCGCTTTAAAAGCCGCAAGCGTAGTGCGCAGCCATTGCTTCCACTTCTACTGTATTGAACCATTCTGCTTTTTGGGATCCCAAAATGTAACTGGAGGGATACCTATGACATCGCAAAAGCTGTCCGTCTGTCTGTCCGTTTGTGAGCATGATAACTCTCGAAGGGATGAGGTATTTTGATGAAACTTGGTGTGGGGATCATTTGGGTCAACGGAAAGGCCGAGTTCATAGATGGGCTCTGTAGCCCTACATTTAGGTATTGGGGATGGGGTTCAAACTAACAAAATATTTTTAAACAGCTAATGAGATAGTCGATGAAGGGGTAAGAAGACATGCTGAACACCATTATGAAAACCTTTTTCTCGCCGGACAAGTAGTTCGACCGGAATCCGGACAAAACCAGAAAGTTTGTTTAAAGTAAAAGTTTTATTTTGAAGTTGATTAGATGTTCGAATTAGGGGTAAGAAGACATGCTGAACACTTATGTGAAAATCATTTTCTACCCGGACAAGTAGTTCGCCCGGAATCCGGCCAAAACCGGAAAATGTTTTAAAAACAAAAGCATAGAACCGTAGAGACACAGACTCAGCCTTCCGACACTGCCAATCCTGAATTTTCTGATCACGAATGATTCGCTCCACCTTACGCGACACTTCACAAAGGCGAAAAGGCGAAAGATGTTTGGGGGGAGGAAATTTATTTTAAAGCCGGGTTGTCGGGAGTAGATAAAAAATGGATGGTGAGCTTAACGGGGGGGGGGGGATTAGCTATTGGGGGGAAAAGAAGGTTTGTAGGAAAAAATAGGTCAAAGAATGGCCCTTACTTTTGCCCGATGTGTGGAAAGATGGATGAGGATGTGTTCCACTTTATGTGTGAATGTGAAGGATTGAGTGATTTAAGGGTCGAAGTATTTGGGGTGGGAATTACTAGGGAGGAGTGGCTACTAGAAAAGATTGGAAGTACAACTATGGGGGATATCCATAAGGTGGCTAGATTCCTCCGCGTTGGCTTGTCCCATAGAGAGCGATTTTTGTAGTTTGTTGTGTTTTCCTTTCCTTTTGTTATGTTGCCATGACCCCATGGTTTTTTCGTGCAATAAATTCAATTCATTCATTCATTCATTCATAAAAACAACATAAACGAGATAACATACAGCTTTAATTTGGGTTTTCCTTGAAGAACTCGCTACATCGTTTAAGGAGAGCTAAAGGAGATGCTGGATAGGTAACGGAGATGGTGGGTAGGTAAAGGAGAATGCTGAAATGATTCCGATCTCACTCCTTTGATGAAAAAAGTAACAACTCATCATGCTAAAGAAGAATGAATAAACTTAACCATCCTTTTCATGTGGTTCCAGAACAAGAGTTTTTGTTTTGTTGTGACGGGATCAGAAAAAATGGACCTAATGTAGCGTTTACACGGACAAGAAATCCCGTCGAGTAGACAGGAAATCCGTTCGACTCGAAAGAATTCCGTTGGTGAAGACGAGTAGAAAAAAAGTCTAGCGGGACGGGAATCCTTTCATGATGAAAAGAATTCCGATCGACTTGAAAGGAATCTTGTCGTCGGCGCTGGTAAAAAGTACTAAAAAAAATTTCTAATTAGCTTTGAAGGTCAGCAATCATCAGTACTGATGTCATAAATGCTCTCAAAAAATTTTTTATTGGCTAGTGAATTTATTTTTGTCAGATTTTCTGCTTTGAAGAATTTCTTTTTTTCCCTCTGCGTGTAAACATAATCCTGTCACCAAGTACTTGTTTCCTGTACTTGTAAACGCTGCATAAGCCACGGTAAACATGACCTGGAAAAAAATAATCGTGAAATGGTTTCAAAACCAAGATTATCTCTGGCCAAAATAACGGACAAAAAAGAGTCGGCATAAGGCAAGAGGGAATCCTCTCTAAATAGCCTCCACTCAAATAAAGATCCTTGTGCCTATTTCAGAATTCCCAGAAATTTAGCTTCCATCTGCGAGATATCAGTTATCCCACGAGACGCAACCTTGTTTCCTCGAAACAAGAATCAATCCCTTACGTCAAGTCCTTGATACTGCAGATCGAAATTTAATCCGCATATAAACTGACAGAAAGTTTCAAAGAATACACCCCAACCTCATTCCTGTTAGTATCTGCAAGCACAGATTACTTAAGACAACTGAGATGGAATTAAACAATTATTGTGGAACACGTCGCGAAATGGGGCGGAAGTTAGAATGAAATCTAAGAAGGGGTGGGTAGTAATCAAGAAAGTGCGTTCATCACGACAAGTATATTCTCGATCGCAGCAGTAACGACCGATGAGACTGGATCAAGAGCAAGGAAATCATCAGAAAGAGAGTAGCACCATAAAGGCAAAAGAAGCGGAACAGTGTTCCAAACAGAGCCAGGTACAATCGACGAGGTCTAGCAAAAATCTACACAAGCTTTGCTCCTCCTCTGTGCTTTTCCTCGCTGGTTTGTACCCGATTCTCAGGAAAAAAGACACCAGTCGAATGCGGTCATGTTTTTTGAAATATCTCCCGTTTTCTTCTGTACCTTCCTCGTCGCATGCGCAATCACCGAATCATGGAGAAGTGTTTTGTCTTGGACCCAACTGTCAAGCTAAAAGAAATAAGTGGACATCTTCTGCCACCATCCAACCGCCTTCCTGCCCATTGCCCAATGCGCCTGCTAATGCAGTGAATTTTTTGTTCTTTTCGTGCGTTGTGTTTCTTGTTTTGCATTCGTTTATCTTTTGCTGTTGTTGTAAATTTTGTGTACCCTCTGTATTTCTTGTCAAGCGTTCATTTACCTTTTTTTTGTATGTACTGTGCAAATGCCTTATTACTAGGCTGCATGTAATCAATTCATTCATTCATTCATTCAGTGCGTAATTTCCTGATGGTTAAATGATGCCTAAGGCGAAAGACTAGTTTCGAAGCACATTTCAACAGTTCCTGTGACTAAATATCACGTCACATCAGAAAGACTGTCAGGAACAGCGTTACATAGTAATGGAGTCAACTTCAGTCTAATCTATCGTCACAACTTTCTCCTAATGTTTTGAGAGCAAGTTTAAAAAAAGGCTTTTGATAGAATACTAACACACTAACTAACTAACAAAATATCGACCGAGGGGTTACATACTCCTCGGTACCTACTGTACACCCTTTCCCCGCACCGGCCGGCAGTGGCGGAAACCAGAGGTGCTGTCACCGGTTCTAACACGTGGTAACCGGTGGCGGCACCGGGCACTTGCTGTAGCCTACACTAGAATCAAGACTGGGCATCCGCTCATTATCGACGGTTCTTTGCCGTCTCGTCTTTATACTTATTTTTTGTTGGGGAGGTTAGCTGCTATTTTCACCGTTCTTTGGACGGATGGAGCTTGTTTTACTTGACTTGACTTGACTTACTTTATTTACTACTAAATACAAAATAAACTATAAAAACACGCAACCGCCCGGGGAAGGCTCAAGAAGCCTGATGATGGACGACTGCAATCCTCTGATTCTCAACCTATATCAAATTTCATAAAAAAAAGAAAAAAAAAAGGACAAGAACACTCTCTCTCAATTAACCTTTAATACCAAAATTTAAAATTTAAAAAAAAAAAAAAAAGAAATCTAAGAAAAAAAAAAAATAAGAAAATTAACTCCCTTCTCCCAATAAATGTTTTTTAAGTTTTACTTTAAATGACCCACTGTGTTCAGCCTCCCGAATGACAACTGGGATTGTTCCAGTTATAAATATTCATCTTTAAAGTTGCATTGGTCGTTGTTATCTTCTAGCCGTCGAGGACGCTCTACACCACGAAGCGATTTAATAGATAGATAGATATTTTTACTGATCTAACGTAGCGCCGACGTGGCACTAAATCCGTCGACCATTGCATTTCATGTGTTAAAATACTTGAATAAATACAATTATTATATAAAAGAAAATAATTCACTTGGAATTCACTTGTTTTTTGTTAATTTTCTCAGTAAAATATGGTACAAAGGAATTCGAGTACCGGCTAGTTCGACATTTAGCACTGAACCAAAAAGATGGCGATAGAGTACATAAGTTAGTGCATCCAAGTTCCTATAGTTCTTTCATCGGAAATCGGGATGATGTTTCACTCGTTATGGCAAGCAAAAATAGCAGAAAAATCGCTCTGTTAGTTGATACAGTTTTCATCTTCGTACGAAAACTTTGTCAGGCACAATTTTAAGCTAAACTTGATAGATGGTTTGCAAGGCCGTACGGGGCGCATCGCCATCTAGCAATCCATCCAGCATAAGATAATTTATTTATAAATTATTCAAATAAAATGATCTTGAATCTAGATACACCCTGCAATGAAATTCCAGTGAAAACACCGAGCAGCAATTGCCAAACCATAGAGAAGGCAATTAGAAAGATGTAACCAGGAGTCAGGACCAGAACCAAATCCATCAAAGCTCCTGGGTTTCAAAAGAAAGTCAGGGGATGCTGCTTTTAAATTTGGATTGCCGGGATATCCCACAATGGCTACAAGCACTACCGCATCACACCCTTCTCCGAAACCGCTTAAGTCGCTCTCCATCCAGTAGATCAGAGCTGTTATCTGAGCTGTTACAAGAAAACATCTCCGTTTACTGACAGAAGTCGCGAAACCACAAGAGGACCCTGGGGCCATCGATCGACATTTGGCTGGATTGCGGATAGAGACAAACCGGAATGAATTCGACTGACTTGCTAGCCAACCTCGACATAACAGCGAGCTCCTGAGGAGCATGAGGGTTTCTCCCTTATGCAGACCTTAGGGAAAATAAAGATATCCCCCAAACCGAGATTTACTTTACACACATGCACCCGCCAACGTTACTGATATCTTGCTAATGATTATTCAAACATCAAAACCCAATATCTTTTGAGTAGAAAGAAGGGTATGCGTGTAAAAAATAAGCTTTCTGCGTCCGTAGGAGTGTGTGGCTTCCCATTCCTCAAAGCTTAAAATTCATCGTAAGTTAACGTACCTTTTCCCCCTCTTTTTACTTTCAGATAATCGGTGATAGAAAGGTTTAGCCTCCTGCCCTACAGTTCTACCCCTGCTCTTCACAGGGGTATAAGAAGCAGTCTGCCTACTCTACCCTCTCTTCTTGTGCTGGGAAGAACAAGACCTCGCACTTCTAAGTAAATCTCCGATCCTCCCAGTGGCAACTAGATTTCTGGCCGAGTCAACCTGGACTCCCCAAAACACCACCATTCCGGACTTAAAGACGGCCTCAAAGTATGTTGTTTCAACTTCGAATCTGCTAGTTGTTTCGTGATGTTTTTCCAATTGTCCAGCTGCACCGGGATTATCAAATTCCTTGCATTATCAGAATGAATCATCAGCAAATAAGTATTAATGGCATATTTTTGATTTTATACCGTCTTGTTTTTTTTGTTTTTTTCCGTTGCATCTTTTTTTATTTACTTATTTTTATATCGTTTGAAAAACTAAGCCGTCTAACGTCTTGTAAACACTTTGTCCTTCCGACTATTGCTAATGTCTTCTTTCGTTTGTACTATTATCGTTCTCCGGAATTACTAGAACTGGAGGTGGGTCATCAGATAACACTATATTCCACTTAAAAAAATCACAAGAACAAAAGTTAAGGGCGGACTACAGATTGGCTTACTACTGCGGCAAGGTCAAGCGAGGCAATAAGTTATAAGCGTTCTGGTGCAGTTATAGCATAATGTTATATCCTGAGTTTGTATCTGCACAAACTGGACTTTTTCCTTTCTATAGTTGTTACTGCTGTAGTTACTTTTGTTACTGTTTTGTCTCACTCATCCGTGGAAGGTTACCGTGGGCCTATTGCGTTCTCAGCTATTCCGATTTACGGAGGAAATTCTGCCCTGGAATTTAAAGTGGGGACCGACTTCTGGAAAGTTTTTCATAAACGGTTTCCAGTCGGAGTTCTTCTATTTGAGATTTCGCGCCTGTTTTTTATTTTGTTTTAATCGGAGTAGGCTGTTCTATGTATTATGATTACAATGTTTCTCTTGACACGTGGAAGCATTCTCAAACGTCCCAAAGAGGTACTTCGACTCATGGACTATAATTCCCTATAAGGAGGTTAACTCTTTGACACAATTCTTGCGGTTGAAACCTAAACCAGGCTAAACAAAATGTTTGATCCAAACGGTTTCAACTACATCAATGTATTCCAGACGAATACTAGCCAGTTCTTACGACAACTTTGCTAAAACGGCTCTGCTTACGACTCTGGTAAAATAAACCAATCGCCTATAAGGCAAGTACAAAGGTTCAAAACTGGCTTCTATTTAGGATGGGAATGTTTAATGCCCGAAATCTTGTCTGGTCTTGGCCATAGGCCATAACAGAGGGTGGGGTGACACGGGGCAAAAGCTGAATGTTGTTTTAGGTCTATGAAATCCAGGTTCTTGCAAGGACTTTAACCAAAGATATTTACGGGATTTCGGTAACATTTCCGAATGGCGGCGAATGCCTTTTCCCAGTTCAACACCCCCTCTGTCGCTCTCACCCTTTGACATGTTTCGTAGTTAGCTTGCTATGAAAGATGATACCTATGTGATAGAATGTGTAAGAAACTACAGAGAGCAAGTCAAGAACCTACTTTACAGCTGCCTATAATCATTACATTATTACTGGAATGGACATGTAACAACAAGAGCTACAAGCTCACATGGCACTTGTTACGAGTAGGTGGTGCAAGAAAGAATATGAGAACGTCAGAAAATATCCCCTTCAACCCCCCTAGAATCGGACCTAGAAACAGGATATCTAGTTTCACTCGAGTCTGAGCGTTTCCGGCATCGCCTCGGATCATCTAGAGCATATGTTTCGTCCCAGTAGTTTGATCCCTAGGAGAATCACGCTATTTCCAATACCACTTCCCCTACCGCGGCCGAATCTGGTTCAGACACATAAACAGGTCATCTAAAGCACCTTTTCTTACCGGCTATCAAGTTTCACTCGCATCTGAACCTTTTTCGGGAAACTACGGTCCCCCCCCCCCCCCTCCGTACTCAGATCCGGTCCAGACCCTAAAACTCACTCCACTCGTATGACCCTTATGCGAGCCGCCAAACTTCCGGAACTCCCGCTCCAACTCCCCCCACTGTAGCCGAATACAACTATGACACATAAACTTCGCATCTCTGATATCTCCTCTTGTCGTCCTTCAAGTTTAACTGGAATCGGATTCATATCTGCGAATTTCCGGATTCCGCTTCATCCTCCTCCTACCGTGGTCGGATCCGGTCCGGACAATCAAACTAGACCGCATAAACTCGGTACTAACCAACTTGCATCCCATTCGGACCATTCCATTCGTTTGGTTTTTTTGCATGTCACGAAGTTTCCGGACCCCCCCCCCCCCCTCCAACTCCCCCAACCATTGCCGCGTGTGGTTCGTAGACATGTTTGGCATATCCAGGTCATTAGTTCTTATCACCCATAAAGTTTCACCGGAATCGGACCACCCGTTCGCAACCTACGGAAGTCAGTAATTTCTGGACTCCCCTCCTTTAACTCCCCCAAAAATGGTCGGATCCAGGAACGGAAAGTTTCCTAGGGCATTATGTCACTTCCTTAAGTCTATTTGGTCGGGTCACTAATATGCCTGCCAAATTTCATCGTTCTTTCCCACCAAACTCCATCCTTATCGCTCGACACTAAGCGTTTCATGACAATTTCGGTGCCCCATATTTGACATGCAAAACGGATACGTCAGCTACGTTTTATTGGAACTATATTTCGGCCCTTCTTGGCAAGGTCCTCTTCAGGTTCAAGCCGCTCAGAACTGAAAATTAAGGAATATCCGGGCCCCCCTTCAGCTCCCCTCTCCCCCCCCCCCCACAAGTATCTGATTTCGAGCAGATACCTTAGTCTCACAAGGATTTTGACGAGAACAATGGTCAGCTTCGTGTTAACATGTCTGCAACTACCATCGTCTTGACTTCGTTTGCCAGCTCTCCAACGATATGAAAGAGCCTTTTTTGTCACAGCATATCACGACCATGGATTTCCGTTACAGAAAGGGGTTAGGGGACGACAAAAGGATCTTACCAGTAAATTTTGTAGACTGACAAAATCACCGTAGAGACTAGAAAATTGGCCGAAAGTTCTTCTGACTGCGTCCGTTTTCATTGCCACGGCGACCTTGTCGTTCCATTCTCGCCTCTCTGACTGTCTGGAAGAAAAAATACCATCAGACTAAAAGGAAAGTAATGAATTTAATGTTCCTTCTCTTCGCCAACTGGCGTTCGTGTTCGTCTGACAATGGCCGAGAACGTCTGCATTTAGGAAGAAAGAATAGCTTGTGCAAGGATGCCAGCGTTCAAAACTGCCAGCAACAAGCCAGCAGCAAAACCAAGGCCTTTCAATACGTCAAAAAACGTTTAAAAAACAGTTCAGGAAGAGCCGATAGACTACGCAAGCGCAAACCTTCTTCCCAAATAGACCACAACCTGTGGAATGCACTATAACAGATTGCCTGCCAAACAACAATTCAGTTTGAAAGCGCAACTAGACCAGGAGTGGTCAGGCAAACCGCTGAGACTGACTGGCCTTCCAAACAAGACAGCACCCATGAATGTGTATATCAAGAGAAATCGAGAAATCCTATTGGCCTGAAGGTGTAAATTTGCAGGTTATAGCGTACGTCCCGGACGAACTCGGAACTATCTTTCACATACTTAAGTACGTAACAGTTTTCCTGTGCGAGTCCACACTTAAAGCAGAAGGGAATGACTACAATATTCCGGTTCCAATTATCGTTTTGTAATAGCTAGCGCTGGCGCCCAGTTTCAGATTTCCCATCGAAGTGAATTTCATGCTTTCACTAAGTCGGTGGATATAGATATAGATAGATATTTAATGCATAAAAGCCAACAAGGGAAATCGCATCACAACAACAAAAGAAAAAGTATGTAAAACAAGAACACTTTGTCAATATTCAAATTTACAGGGATATACAATTTTCCCTGTGTGCTAACCGTATCCGGAGGAGCCTTCCAAACAGTTGAATAGCCTAGAAACTATTCTCTTTCATTCTCTCACTTATCCACTCACTCCCACACGCTCTCACTCCAAACAACTCTTGTCTCAACCCATGCAATTCTCACTCACCCACAAAATGACTCATACTATCATTATCGCATCCACACATAGGGCAAAAGACCAGTTTTAACCCTAACTTTACCCAAATATTTCTTCTTTTACCAAGAGGTAAACCATCCCCTCTCAAACCCGTAAATAACACAAGTTCCTCATGGGACTGACCACACTTAAGGTAAATTTCTTCACCCCAACAATCTTTTGCCTTGGCGCAAAAACGCAACGATTCTGCCTGGTCCTTTTCCTCGTGCCATGACTGAATTTCCTGGTCTTGAAGTAGGGCAATAGGGCTCGCTCAATAGAGCAGAGGAGAATATTTTCGACACTGATGTCCGTTTGACCGTTGATCCAATGACCGTTTCGGGCGGAGGTGCGATCTTCATATACCAATCGCCGTCAACGCTTGTTGAGGCATTGGTCACATCTATCGGCGTGTCTAGCATAACACAGTGGGTAAGCAACAAGACCAAAGGTTTCGATGGGATCCCAAAATTTGAATATTTACTGGACTTCTTGGTCCAGCAATCGAATCTTGTAGATTTCGGGTCTTCGCCAGACCCCTTTAACATTTTGCCATTCATCCATAATCAACCGCTTGAATATGTGCAAAAAAATGCAACCGTTTCGGTGTTCTGACAACTTCCGGCCAAACAACTAAACTGGTGAGAAAACGTAGTTCATATATGAGATTAGCATGCATGTTTACTCCTATATCTCATCTTTTCAGAAAACTCTTTTACTTTGATCAAATTCCTCGTTTTAGCAGTATTCTCGGTGAACTGCATACAGAGCAAAAGAGCTGGTGACACTGACAGGCGAACCTTTCGATCCAAATTTCCCGGTTCTGGCAAATTTGCCAGCTTATCCGTCAAGGAAATAAAGTTCAAAATTCGATTCAGCATGTCTCCGGTATCAAATCTCTAATCGATTTCAGAAACAACTTTGAGCGTCAAGAAAATTTCCAGTTTCAGCCAGATTCCAGGTGAACCATTTGTCCGGCAAGAAAACAAAGCTCAGATATGGATTCAGCGTGCCTCATTAGCTTAAAAAACAGATTTTGCACCCATTACTTTAACCCCCCCCCCCCCCACCTCTAAATAAAGGGCTACAGGACCCATCCACGAACTTGGCTTTTACTTTGGTCCTGTAGATCTTCATACCAAGTTTGAACCAAATAACTCAACCCTTTCGAGCCCACAAGACGACTGCCAAGACTAATACCTAAGAGACACTGAACACGCAACCGGCCCCCAATCTACCTCCGGAAGTTCGAACAAATATCTCAGCCCCTTCAAGCCCACGAGACGACTGCCAACTGCGAAGACTAAAACCTAGGAGACATTGTACCTGCAACCGGCCCCCACTCTCCCTCTGGCATATCGGTGGACTAAACAAAGCGTAATGTGACTTTCCTCACCAAAGCGCGATGAAGTTTCGCCTTGTATCGATAAAGGGGTAGGATAGGGACTTGTATCGCCACCTGTTTTTTTTTTAAATTGGTCAACAAATTTTTATGGCACTACCCTTCCAGCTAAGTGCCATATACCGATCACTCTTCCGTCGGTCGGTCGGTTAGTCCGGTGTTTGCGAGTTAGGGTACTTCCAGAGGTGGTAGGACGATGAAACTTGGCATATTAGGGACCCGACCAAACTAACTTGGAAAAAGTCCGAGCTCGATCCGACCATGGTGGGGGAGGGAGGGGAGCCGGAATCCGGAATTTAGTGACATGCATAACTTTCGAACGGGTGTTCGGAAATTAATGAAACTTGATATTTGGAAAGACGTCATGTCTCAGATGTCCCATTTCAAGTCCGGACCGAATCCGATGAATATGGGGGGGGGGAGGTCGGAGGGGGAACCGGAAATCATGTGACACGCTTAGAGTCGAGCGATCGGGATGAAACTTGGTGGGAGGAACAAGCACAAGCCCTAGGTACATCCTTGACAGAACTGGACCGGATTCTTGCACTTTGGGGGGAGTTGAAGGGGGGTTTCGAAATTCCGATGATACGGAGTTAAGTTACTTCCAGGTGGGCTAGGACAATGAAACTTGGCAGGCAAGTCAGGGATCCGACCAGATCAACCTGGAAATAGTCAACTTCCCGATCTGACCACCGTGGGGGGAGGGGAGGGAGGGGGAATCCGGAATCTTGAGGAATGTGTAACTTTGGAACGGGTGATCGGACCTTAACGAAACTTGATATTTGGAAAGACCTCGTGTCTCGGATGACCCATTTAAAGTCCGGACCGGATCCGATGAGTGTGGGGGGGGGATACAGAGGGGGGAGCCGGAAATCTTGTGATACGCTTAGAGTGGAGCGATTGGGATGAAACTTGGTGGGAAGGACAAGCATAAGAACGAGATACGTCAGTGACAGAACCGGATCGGATTTGGGCACTGTGGGAGGAGTTAGAGGGGGAGTTCGGAATTCCGGTTATCGCTAATTAAGGTATTTCCAGATGTGCTAGGACGCTGAAACTTGGCTTGAACATTAGAGACTTGACATGATTGGCCTAGGAATAGTCTGTTCCCCGACCCAACCATCGTGGGGGAGTTGATGGAGGAGGAATCTGGAATCTTGAGGTGTGTATAACTTTTGAACGAGTGGTCGGATCTTAACGAAACTTTATATTTGAAAGACCTCGCGTCTCGGATGTCCCGTTTTTAGTCCAGACCGGATTCGATGAATGTGGGAGGGGGGGCTGGAATCTTGTAACAAGCTTAAAGTGGAGCGATTGGGATGAAACGTGGTGGAAAGAACAAGGATACGAACTAGATACATCAGTGACAAAACCAGATCGGGTTCGGGTACTGTGAGGGGAGTTGGGGGGGGGGGGGGTCCGGAATTCCAGTGACCGCAAATAATGTACTTCCAGATGTGCTAGGGCGATGAAACTTGGCTTGAACATTATAAACTTGACAGAATTGGCTTAGAGATTGGCTCCGACCATCCCTTAAAGTACTAATCCTAACCACAAAGTAAAAAAATACTGTTAAGCAAAGTATACATTTTAACTCGAAGTAATTTTTAGAACCCTTAAAGTGCGTTTCTTAAACGAAAAGTAAAAAAAGAAACTTTAACCAAACGATATATATTTATGTTTCCCAAGGGCCCATGATCATTTTTGCCTCAAGGGTTTTGCTTACAAGTGTAGAGCTTATAATCATCATTTGTGCTTCAAGAGTGTTCATTACAGATGAATCTCCAGCGCCCTTAAAGTGCACATCACCACGGGCAAATGCACAAATAAAATAAGTTTTTACGAACAATACATTCTCGTTATTTCTATGAGGGCCCATGATCATTCTTATCTGAAGGGCTTTGCTTACAAATGATCACAACAAACCCACGAATTGACGAAATCCTTCCTTTATTCTCTGAACCAGCCCTGCAAGTGCGATATGATCTTCCAGCTCTTGTTACTGAAGTTGTCGTCGCCCAGACAGTTGTCGAATGCATTCTGCCTTTCTGACCCAGTAAATGCCGGTATTGGGGCTTCGGAGATAACTAAACTGATTGCATACACTTTTATTTATCTTGAGTATGTTCGAAAGCTGCACCAGCATATACGTTTCCTCACCCTATTTCCACTATATCATTGGGTTTTGAAACTTCATGCTAAATTTCGGTTTTGGCCAGATTCCGGGCGAGCTTCATGTCTGACGTGAAAATAATTTTCATACTCGGATTCAGCATGTCTCCTTACCCCCAAATCAGACCTCTAATCCCCTTCAGATTAAACTTTTACTTTTCACAAATGTAACGGTTTTTGCCGGGTTCCGAGTGAACTACTCGTCCGGCGAGAAAGAAAATATCATATTCAGATTCATCATGTCTCTTCTCCCAAAATCTCGTTAGCTTTCAGAACATATTTTGTTTTCGTTTGTATCTCAATCCTTCGAGAGTCGTCGTGCTAAAAGACACACGGACAGACGGACGGAAGGACAACTTTACGAAGTCATAGGTATCCGGTCACGTACGTTTTGGGATCCCAAAAAGCAGACAGCAAATCAAACAAGAGCTAGAAGCTCATATGGCACTTGCAAGGCTGGGCAAGAGGAAGAAAGTAGGAGTTTGCCAACTCGTGGGTTTGTTGTGATCATTTGTAAGCGAAACCCTTGAGATAACATTGATGATGGACCCTTGGAAATCACGCGAATGTATCGTTTGGTAAAAAGTATTTTATTTTTGCACTTGGCTCTGATGATGCGCACTTTAACTGCGCTAGAAACTCATCTGTAATCAAAACCCTTGATGCAAAAATGATCCTGGGCCCTTCAGGAGCATGAATATACATGGTTTGGTTAAAAGTATTTTTTTTACTTTTCGGTTAAGATGCACACTTTAGGGTGCTAGAAATTAATTTCCAAGCAAAACATTTGAGGCATAAATGGTCATGAGCTCATGGGGATCATGAAAATGTAGATTTTGCTTAAAAGTATTTTTTGTACTTTGCGGTTAAGATGAGTAGGTACTTCAAGGGATGGTCGAATCTGGACAGTGACATTCTAAGCCAATCTTGTCAAGTCTCTAACATTACGGGCCACGTTTCATCGTCCAAGCACATCTGCAAGTAAAATAAATCTCGATCACCGGACTTCCGGACCCCCCTCCAACTCCCCGCAGAGTGCCCGAATCCGGTCCTGTTTTGTCACTGATGTATTTAGGGCTTATGCTTCTTCTTCCCACCAAGTGTCATCGAATATGAAGCTACAAAACTACAAAATAGCGAGAACATATTTTTTGAATTATTTATTGATCACCCTAAATTGCACTGTTCACACCTTCACACCTCATCATCCTGTTCATCATGTTCACACCTCATCATCCCTTATGGAAGAGAAAAGGCAGGCGAAGTGACTGTGCCAATTACCGGGGAATAACCCTTCTCTCAGTACCTGGCAAACTCTTCTCTATGGTGCTTCTGGATCGTTCCCGAAACACTATCCGCCAAATCCGGCGACCAGAACAAGCCGGTTTTATGTCAGAGCGAACGACCATAGAGCAAATATTCACAGTCCGTCAAGTAGTCGAGAAAACCAGAGAGTTTCGACAGAAAGCATTCATTGCCTTTGTCGACTTCCGAGCTGCTTTCGATTCAATCGACCGGGATGCCCTGTGGAGCATCTTGAAGTCCATCGGCCTGCCAGATAAGTACTGAAGACTTTTCGAAGCCCTCCATCACGAGACAGAGAGCTGCGTCCAAGTCAACAGCCGACGAAGCCCGTCCTTCCGAATTTCTGCAGGGGTTCGGCAAGGTTTTGCCGTTGCGCACTAACTGTTCAACGTCATCACAGACCACGTCATGGCGAAGACGGCCTCAAGGCTTGGATTTGGACTCGAATATGGCAATCGCATCCTCCGGACGCCGACTTTGCCGAAGACCTGGCGCTCATGGCGGAATCCATGGACCAACTGGTGAAAGCACTTCATAACCTTCAAGAAGAAGCTGCGAAAGTAGGGCTAAATGTCAACTGGGAGAAAACCAAGATTATGGTCGTAGATCCATCCTCTAGCAACACCAATCCTCTTGTGGCCCTGAACCAACCAACTACTGTCGACGTGGCTCAGCAGTTCACCTACTTGGGCTCTGTCATTGCTGCAGACGGCTCGCTTCTCCCTGAACTACAAGCAAGAATAGCCAAGGCATCTGCTGCAATGGGGAGGTTAAATCGTCACCTCTGGCGGAAACCAAGTATTAGTCGGAACACGAACCTGCGAATCTTCAAGGCCCTGGTCGGGTCTGTACTTCTTTATGGAACAGAGGCCTTGCCGGCTACAATCACAGCTCTCAAGACTGTAGATGTGTTCTAGACGAAAAGCGTTAGGAGGGTAGAGGGCCTGAGATGGTTCGACTTCGTCAGCAACGAGAATTTATTGCAGACAACGCAGCAGACATTGTTCTCCATCCAAATTGCACAGCGCACTCTCTACGCTGAGCGACGCCCGGCAGGAGACATAAGACAAAGCAAGTCAAAGACAAGACACCTAACTAATGTTCAATGAAGCATACCTCTACTCTAGTCAAAAGCCTTATAACCGCTAATAATTATTTTTTTTTCGCTGAAATCCAGGTAGCCTATCAGGAAAGAGAAAACAATTAAATGAGCAACCAATCTCCCCACCAAAGCCCAGAGAAGATATCTCTCAATGTGTCAATATCTGTCAATGTGACAAGAAATGTAGTTCACTTCGAATGATTTACATGGACACTTCGAGAAAATCAGAGTAGGCTGTCGCCTCAGTTTCCACAGGCTCGGAGCCTTCAGCGAGTCAATCCAGTCAGCCACAAACCCCTGATTTTTGGACACCCTATGCCAAACGCTGGGTATATCTAACGTTTGGCATAGCCTATGCCTACCGCAGGATACCCTATGCCAAAAGCTGAATAGCTGTTGGTACCCTAACCCTGACCGACTCCATTATAGATGAGTTCTGATTGGTTGATTTCTCAGCTTCACTGAAATCATCAATATTTTATTGGGTTCAAGTATCCAGCATTTGGCATAGTGTATCCAGCGTTAGGCGCAGGGTATACCAAACACTAGATATACCCAGCGTTAGGCACAGGCTTTCCCAAAATCACGGGTTTGTGGTAGACTGAGTCAATCCTCATCTCGTGTGATCTTAGAAAACAGCTCGTCTTGAAACTGACTGTTGGAATGTCAGTGACTGGTTGCAAGCTGTCGTTTTGACGCGTCGACAGTTACCGCATCCGGCTGTCTACAGAAGATCTGTAGAAAAAAAAATGAAAGATCTGTAGATCTACAGAAACTAAATATTGTTGATAGGCGTTATTTATTTTGGAAAAATCTTTGATCAGACCAACCAATCAGATTATTTTCCATTGTAAAAATGAGTATCCGAACATTAGGCTATATCGAATTAGGTATTTAAATATTCCTTTAGCCCAATCTGACTTTGAAACATATTGAAATAATGCATAAAACGGATCCGTCAGCTTCGATGCTTTGGCAGCGATATTTCGGCCCTTCTTGGCAAGGGTCCTCGTCAGACTGTCAATCTTCAGGGTCAACGTCGGGGAAGGAACAAAGCTGCAATAAATAATTGAAGCTTCTACCGAGGACTAGTATTTTCCCTACAGTGGTATTTGAAAGTAAGTTCCCGGAATAAAATATTTATAGTCGGTTGAAGCTTCAGTTCTTTATTGCAGGTTTGTTCCATGTCCGTTTTATGCATCATTTGAAGATAGAATCAGGTATTAAGACAGCATATGAGATACTTTGCCCCTCGAATAACAACAATAAAAACGATCGATTTAATGTATAACTATCGATCTAAATTAATATCGGTCTATACTATAATAATACCGATCGACAGAGGCATTCGCTTCTGTGTCACTCGAAAAAATTAGGAGCAGTCATATTGATCAGAGTAAAAAATCTAATCCATAATACATCTGAAAAGATTATTTGTTATACTTAATTCAAGTTTTCACAAAGACGACTCGAGTCATCTTTTGTCATTCCCAGAGTCCTTGGTCTCTGTTTAACAAAGATGATTTTCCATTGTTGTAGCTTATTTTACTAAAAATGTGGGTAAAGCGGAATAATACAAAATAAAGAAAGTAAAAGGCACGAAATAAAACACTAAACAGAACAAAATAACTGAATATTTGTCCGCTTTCTTTTAATTAACCATTTCTTATTTATTTTGTTACGGTCACAGTACAAACGCTGTTATAATTGTGCTTCTACCCGATACCTAGTGTCCCATCTGTTTGCATCGCACCATAGTTACTGAGCGCTTACGGCGCTCACTAGGGTCGGAACTTGCGTAGCACGAGCAAAGATTCACAGCGATATTATACTTCATAGTAATATTATATTTTGGTGCGGCAATTCAAGCTATTTTCTTAAAGTACGAATCGCAGTAGACACACTTTCTATTTTATATTCCGACATACTCTGATGTTCTGATTCCTTTGAAACTCTGATGGGTTTCCCAAACATTTCAAACCCGTCTTGCGCGGTCCCCTTCATGTTCATGAGACAAACGGAACAACTTGCATAACCGGTATTTCTGACCAATGCACTCCTCGCATTAGTGGCTGCCTGACTTTCTTCAAAGTTAAGCTGTGCTTTCTTCGAGAAGCGCCAAACAAGAAACATGCAAAAATCAGTCTGGCGCCGTGAGGGTGGGCAGAGATTACATAGGAAGCCCGGAACCTAAAGAGTGAGAGTTGATGAAAAATTGGGGACGTAGGGTCAGTGAGCAATAAAGGTACGATGGATTCTTCAAAGGATAAAGACTACGGGTAAAGACTACGAGTTTCTGAGCTAAAAGTACCTTTCTGCCGTGTAAGACTTCAGTTTTCTTTTACGGCACTCTTTCCTCAGACGAAGGGGCCCGGCATGAAAACTATTTATTGCACAAAAAAAGGGATTCTCTTTGCCGGAATTAAGCATACATAAATCGAGACAAAACAACCAAGTCTGAAGAAACAAGCAAAAACAAAAATTAAAACCTGTTTAAAAGAAACATGCCGCCTTCGTGAGAACCCAGTCCTAAGAAAAAATTTTTGAAGTACTTCCTTGTGGATGCGGAGGATTTCTTAGGACCTCACTAAGGTACTACACCATATGGAATTTCGAAGGAATTTCAATCAACAGATAATTATTCAAAGGACATACAGCATTGTACTTTCTGGTACTCGCGAGTCGGAAGAGCAAATCTGCTCAAACTTTAAAGGACCTGTCTTGCCTATAATACTAACGCAACCTACTTCCATAATCAATCCGTCCGTATGTTTCTAACCCGGAGACCCTAATTCCGTACGGTACATTCTAACCCCTCTAACAAAACCACGCTGATTTCCTCACTTGCCGTGTTTTATTACCTTCGATGCGTATCACGCTGTCAACGGTTGTCTGCGAGAACGTTTTCCATGAGAAAAACCGGTTGGTAAATTGTTCCCTATTTTCGCTATAAGTCAACGGGTCTCGGTAAAGGCTCAAAACAGCCAAAACCGTGGGTTATTTTTTGAAAGCACAGCCTAGATTTAAGGAATTCAAATATTTAGATACTGTAAGTTGAAGAGTAAATAGTGCGAGGGATCCTTTAAGTAAGGTTAGCAGATTTACAAATACAGCGCTAGAAGGTAGAAAGATTTGGGTTGGTTAGTGTCAATGCTAATTACGTGTTTGTGCATTACCGAGTTGAACGTGTGTATGGCCCTCGGGCTTTTTCCAGCCGACGTTACTATATTATTATTAAACTGTTTATCTTTCCTCAACATTGAATGTTTATGGCGCAGTCGATACGCAGAAACCATCTAGGCATACGTCAATCCTTTGGAACTGACCAGATCGTAAAGTTCAATGGGCGGATCAAGCAATCATGATACCACATTAGCACTCCCTAGAATACAATGTTACATCAGAAATCAGCAGATTCCTCGACAACTTATTTTCGCTTATATATCGATACGCCGTTTTTTGCTGACTGCCATGCTCCGATTTACTAGCTTTGACAAATACAAGCGGAGTTTCTTTTTTCTTATCCATTTGTTGTTATTATATACTCCGGATTATTTGTGTTGTTGACAAATATTCATATTAACGGTGTTAACTGAGAATTCCTTTTAACCTCTGGAATCAGCTGTAAGTAGGTCGGTTATATTTGTACATTTTGGCAGTATTGTAACTTTACATCCAGAAAGCAAAGCTTTTCTTCGGTATTTCGAACAATAGAAAATTTCATCAGATAACACTGGAGCAATCTGCCAGCTAGAGAGACGGTTTATTTTAGCAGCCATGGCACTATCATCACTCAGCTCTAAAAAATGACTGATTTTCGTACATGGCCGAGAGTTTTTGAATTTCCGCGCCTTGCAGTGCCGTGCTCTGAAATCGTCTCCGCCGATACGCCGAAGAGTCAATGACAATGACCCCAAGCAATAACAAGAAAACGGATTATTTTTGAAGCGCTATCTAGTGGAAGTCAGAAATGTGTATGTGTGAAGCATTTTATAAAAATTAAAGCATAGTTAGTGCCCATTGTGCTTTAAAGATCAGCATCGTATATCCTTCAAAGTCAATATCTCGACAGTTACCAAGTTCTTCCTAAACCTCAATAGACTGCGATTGCGTATCGAAAGAAGTTCCAAAAATGAGGAATACCTTAACCGAGATTCAAATTTGCCCCCTCTTCACCATTCGAGCTTGATTCCAGTGTGATACCCCCTACGGGATACTATTATTTTCATATGATAGAAAATAACATAAGTGTTTTTTTTTATCACTTCAGCCGGCAATAGCAGAAAACATTACAATTCCTTTTTATGTTAGCTCAAACGGAAAATGTCCTGTTTTATTGAGCTAGTGCCCTGGTCAACCGTGACAGACATGGGAAAATAACCAAAACGCTTGGAAAGTTTGGAACATGGGCTACATATGCGTTCGGTTGCCTCAAATGCAGTTTGATAATAGCCAGGAAGTTAGCAACTTAAACACCTGAAGGCTCACAAGGGCGAAACACTTACTGAATTCAGAGCTAAGCAACGTAATTCACCTGGAGAGCATCAATCACTGTTATCCTAAACAAAACAGATTCAGGGAACAACAGTTTTGTCACTCCAGGCGTAATAAATGCATCACGTCAAGGATTCAAAAATTATCCAGGAGTTGTCAGCTCACGACTTCGAGGTGTACATTTACTCGGCTTCTTTCCAAATCCATGGCCCCAGAGGCCTTGAAGTAGACACGCCATTTTCCAGAGAAGGTATTGCGTGGAACGGCACAGGCAATTCTGAAAGACCATGGTGCCAAGCGTCAATCGAAAGGCTGTTAATCTCAATTGTCTACCTATGAGGTAATCTGCAGATGTGTATTAAGGAAAAATGTTGGTCGTGAAGGATGAGTTTGTGTATTTGGGTGTTAAATTTTCGGATAACGATAATTTTAGTAAGCAATAGGACCATGCAGTAGGAACGGGTAGTAGAATTCGAAATTTAGTGATGAAAAGTCATTCGAGGCGCATAAAGAATGTAGGTTTCAAGAAAAGGGTTTTTAGTATTAAGATATTGCCGACAATACATTGTGGTAGTAAAAAGTTAGAAAGTATTCAGTCTCGGTATTTTAAGAGGATGTTAGGTCTATCAGAGAGATTCAGTAATATAGGCTAGTATTAAAATGTGATTTAGGTATTTATAGGTTGAGAAAAAAAATATTCCTTCAGTCCAAGGTGACTGCGAATCATATTTGATAATGCAAAACGGATACGTCAGCTGAATTTTATTGGAGCTATATTTTGGGCTTGAGCGGCTTTGAGCCTGAAGAGGACCCTTGCCAAGAAGGGCCGAAATATAGCTCCAATAAAACTCAGCTGACGTATCCGTTTTGCACTATCAAATACTGGTTGAGGATTGACAGGTGGGTAAGAATAATAGAATTTTGGGAAAAAATAATAAATATGCCCCGGGTAAGACCGATGAAGGCAGCTATTGCACTGAAAGAGACTACAAGATTCTTGGCCTCCCTTAGGGAAAAATGGTGCCCAGATTCCGTAGAAGGTCCCGGGTTCCGGGAAAAAAAAAGCGGTATTCCGTTTTTTTCTACGGAATGTGAGTACTCAGGGATTCCGGGACCGACATTCGGGAATCCCGTGCCAAGCCAGGAATTCCTGGTCATCAGCTTGGGTCTCTCCACGGAATTCCGTCATTCGACGATCGTTCGCGGAATGGCCGATCAGGATAATTTAGCTGAAATCTCAGATCCCGAATCCGACATGTGTGTCGACCTCTGTACGGAACTCAGGACTACAAAGTTTCGTATTAAGGAATTCCAGAGCAACTGCAAATTAAAATTTTAATCATGAAAATATTTTCGGTTCAGGTACCAAACATTCATGTCTTAAATAACAAGCCGTTTCGATCGAGACAGGAAAGACAAATGCCATCCAATATTCTAGGAAACAGCGACTAAAGAGAGTAAATGCGATCGGAGTTTTGCGACCATTATTAATTTGGCGACAGGAAAAGTACCGTTACAGGTCTCAGGATGTACAGATTCAATTTGGTTTTAAGAGAAACATCACATTTTGAGACTGAATCTAAACAATAACCTTTTTGTTCGTCGCCAAACGCCAGATTTCTCGCAAAATTCATCTGAGTGCTAGAACCTACGAGCTCTCCTTCAAATGAGGAAACTGATTTTGTTTAATATTCTTTTATAGGCGCTGTTAACAGAAACATATTGCTCTCCAAGCCAAGAACGAATCTCCAACATCCCGTAGCAGGTAAGACTTATGACAATTACAGATACAATAAACCTATTGCTACGGTTCTCTGTCTTTCTGGAAGCTTACGTTGACTCTCCTGAATAGACTATTCTTGCTTGAAAGACGACATTAAAGACCTAATCCAAACATTCGGTTTACCTTCTCTTAGTGATCGCATGCCAAGGGTTTGTTTAGATTTGAACTCGATTGCCGAGTTGCTGTTTTGCCTCGAGAAAAAACCCACGCACACGTCTTCTTTTCTAGATGGCGGAATGTTTCAGGATTGATTAGCAAAGATTTATAAGACCTAACTGATAATTTTTGCATGTCTTCAGAGGTACCACACTGGTCTTGGTTTTATAATTTATTTGTATTTGCAATAAACAGTTGGAGCATTAGATGGAAATTATTATTTTGACCCTTGGCTCCCTACGTGCCATAACAGCTGTCCGGGATAATCTGCTGAGATCAAGACACAGTTATTTCAAAACTAGGAAATTTGGTGTTTTTTTTTTAAATTTGCTCATTGTTTTACGGTGTTTTTAGTGGTTTTGAACATTCATAGTGAAAGGAGGGATGGTTAGCATTGTGTGTGTGGTAAAAAGGCCATTTTTTGTGGCCCGCTTTAAGCTCAGTATTTCTCCCGAGTTCGTGCTTACTGTATTTTTTTCTGTGACCACAGTTCGGTTCGGTTGAACCAATTCTTTGGTTCAGGTGACTTCCTGAAATGCGAATTAAAATAAATTTCAAGAGAATTCCGAGCCTTTGGCAACGTCTCAGGAAAATTTTAGTGTTTGATTTGCTACCTTGAACTGAAGACGCATGTGAGGTTTAGCACAAAAAGTTCTATACAAATCAGCAGTTGAGTTTGGGGGTTCCGGAATCTTCCGTTCGACTAATGTCGATTACCAAACAAAATACCATACTTTTTATGTACTACACATAAGAGATAGGGTTTCACTTTTCGGAATCTGGATTATCTTTATACATCTTCTGCAAGACTTATGAATTCTGGAAATCTTGAAGTTCATAAGCTTCTTCACACCGGACTAATTTGGCTATGACTTTACGTCCCATATTGGCTTTGAAAAAGCTGTCAACCCATAGCGTACTCCGAAAGCCCAGATTACGGAAATTCTAAGAGGTAAAGACAGCATCTGTTATTCGTGGCCTGTTCTTATTTTTGGGTGGTATTTTCAGTACACTCGTAAAATTCTGTCCCAACAATGTTAGAAAAAATAAAATCGAATGACACATCAGTTTAGCGCAGTCAAATATAATTCGCAGTCAGGGAATATTTACTCAAGCAATTTGGACTGCTATATAATTTTTCTTTAACAAAACGGGAATTTTAGGGGTTTTTTTTATCATTAAGTTTGTATTTTCTAAAAACAAAGCCGCAACATGCTCCGTTTAAATTGAAACTGGAAAATCGCACGGCAACGATTTGATATTTTCGGAAAATAGTAACGCAGCACATACAGGGGAACGACCAATCTCCTTCAAATTCGTTGAAAAGCTTTGTTCACTGTCTCCTACAGCTTTTTCATGGACCTTGTTGTGATAGAAGACGTTGCTGCTGCAAGGATGGTTTGTGTTATAAAAATGGTAAGTCCAAATCCACAGTTTAAGTGTACTCTTTGTTACAGTAGAGGTATGCTTATTTGAACACTTCTCTATTCTAATTGCTTCACTACTTTTGGTGTATAGTACAGTCAAACTGGGACGGAAAATAACAAACAAGGATAGGCTAGGTAGCCTATCCACGAACAGCTAGCTCTGTCGGCACAAGAGTAAACTGAAACTGTTGTGTTTACTGTGGAAACAGTTAGCAAGCATGCTGTTTCATCTTTTCAGTCTTCAACTGACCGTTGACCTGAACGGTCGCAAATACCGGTTAACTTTTTGTTTGTGAAACCGTTGAAAGCCGTTACTGAAAGTCTGCGTTTGTGGAATGGCGCCAAGTGAAGGCAATGACGAGATGTCAGTTAGTCTGGTTTATCAGCCAGTTTTGAATTTTTTTCAGAAAAGTCTTGACTCGGGAGTTGATACAAATTCGGTAAAAAGTTTGCTGCAGAGTTCTTCACTGTTGACGCGATTGTGGCTGCTAAAAAGTTTCTGTGGGCTCTTGCCTTTCCCAGTGAGCTCCCCCCGAGAAGAAATGCCCAGGCCAATCATCTGTGTGATATTGTGGATGCTTTCCGTCGCTGTGATGACTTGGACGTTGCTGTTCCGGATTTCGTCATACGATTTCCGAGCGAAGTGTCGGTCGTTCCAGCTGTTGCCATATCTGTATTGAGTAGCAAGCTAAGCGCTGTTGCTAACGATGTCCGTTTTATTCCTGAAGCAGTTTCTACTCTTGATCGCTTCACCGCTATTTCCACTCGTGCCGAGGCTTTGACGGCCATCCCTCCCTCACCACCTTCAGATACGCACACTGTTGTTGTTAGTAATGTCCCGTCGGATCTTCTTAACATTGATTCCAGGACGCAACACATTGACACCGTTGAAGGTAACGAAGGGATTACTAATGTCAGAGCGAATACTCAAAGAAATCGTCTCATCGTCCACACTTCAAGTGCTTCTTATGCAGAGGTTGTTGCGAGATCAATCACCAAAGGTTTGCCGGAGGGTACTACTGCCAAAGTTATCTCTCCTAAATTTTTGGGTGTCGTCAGAAGTGTTCCAGCAACCATTACGGCCGACGCCTTGAAGACCCTGATTCCTGATTCTTGTGAAGTCGTGCCTATTTCGGGCTCTCGTTCTTTCAAAATCGGGTTCAAAAGTCAAGTTGGTCTCCTTACAGCTATGAAAATCGGGGTAAAAATCGGGTATGAAGTTTTTCGTGTTCATGAATTCCACCGAATGCCCAAGCGCTGCTATCGCTGTCAATCCCCAAACAACGGTATAGCCAAATGCCCGCATCCGTCTGATTCTCCAAAATGCGCTCGTTGTGCTGGTTGCCACAGTTATAGCAAAGATTCCCCTTGCTCACTGCCTCCAAAGTGTGCCAATTGCGGCGGCTGTAATGTCTCTTTTAGCCTCAGATGCAGCGTTATGAGGAAGGCCGTGGGACTTGGCAAATAATGGTTTTTCAGGAAAAGAAACTGCGCTGTGTGTCATTAAATGTAAATGGCACTAAGGACAAAGATCTTCTACTTGATGGTTTGCTAGGCAGCTCGGACATTCTTTGTCTTCAAGAGCATCTGCTATCCGCACCTAGTAGCGAAAGTTTGCGCCGATCTCCTGAGCACTTTGTGTTCTTCAGCCGGCAATGAAAACTAGAGGTCGTCCTTCCGGTGGGTTAGCCATTTTTCTTCGAGCCAGCGAGTGTTCAGCACCACCAAAACTGTTCCAGTCTGGGCGTTATGCTCTTGCCGTTCAGTTGGACAATATTGTTCTTGTTAATGTATATTTACCTTGCGACCGGCGGAACATTGCATCACATAGTTCATTTGCTAAGGCTTGTCAGAAAATCAGAACACTTCTATCAGACATTTCAAGGAAAGGAATGAAATGGGCTCTTGTTGGTGATATTAACACTGATCTTCTAACTTCTTCTGTACGGACTGATTTATTTTTCGATTCTTTACCGGTAGCTCACAGTCTCATTGAGAAGTCTCTACCCTTTTCATATAGACATAATCGTGGCGCTAATGTTTCCAACCTTGATCATTTGATTGTTTCTGAAACAAGTCTCATTGACGGTATTGTTGAGGTTGATGAGGAGAAAATTGAGGACGACCATCTGCCTCTGTCTTTCTGTTTGGTTGTCCCTGTTGCTCGAATCAGTCGTCCAAATCCCAAGAAGGCTTGGATCCAAAAGCGTAACTGGAATTGTATAGATACTGTGCTCTACATTTCTACATTAACTAATCTTCTCTCGCTTTTAAAAGTTCCTTTTCACCTTCTTCAGACTGGTATAGCAGCTACTACTTCGTCCGTTGATATTAATTGTTATTATAGCGAGCTTGTCCATTGCTTGAAATTGGCAGCCGATATTGCTGTACCGACTGAGAGAATTCGAGTTGGTACAAGGAAACCTATTTGGAAAGTCAGTCCTGAAGTTAAGAAGGCAAAAAACACGGCAAAATTTTGGCTAAAAATTTGGATTGCTTGTGGACGATCAGGGAATGGTACTGTTTTTATGGCACTTGCAGCCTCTGGCTCAAGTGCCATATACCGATCACAATTCCGTCTGTCGGTCTGTCGGTCTGTCGGTCGGTCCGAGTTTTTTTGTCCCACATATCCGAGTTAGGGTACTTCCAGATGTGCTAGGACAATGAAACTTGGCAGGCATATCAGGGACCCGACCAAACTAACATGGAAATAATCAGTTTCCCGATCCGACCATATGGGGGGGAGTGCGGGGCGCTGGAAACTTGCAAATTTAGGGCATTTTGTCACTTTTTTCTGAGTTAGGGTACTTCTAGATGAGCTAGGACAATGAAACTTGGCAGGAATATCAGGGACCCGACCAAACGAACCTGGAAATAATCAGTTTCCCGATCCGACCATATGCGGGGGAGTGGGGGCGCTCGAAACTTGAAAATTTAGGGCATTTTGTCACACTTTTTCGAGTTAGGGTACTTCCAGATGAGCTAGGACAATGAAACTTGGCAGGAATATCAGGGACCTGACCAAAGTAACCTGGAAATAATAAGTTTCCCGATCCGACCATATGCGGGGGAGTTGGGGCGCTGGAAACTTGAAAATTTAGGGCATTTTGTCACACTTTTTCGAGTGAGGGTACTTCCAGATGAGCTAGGACAATGAAACTTGGCAGGAATATCACGGACCCGACCAAAGTAACCTGGAAATAATCAGTTTCCCGATCCGACCATATGGGGGGGAGTGCGGGGCGCTGGAAACTTGAAAATTTAGGGCATTTTGTCACACTTTTTCGAGTTAGGGTACTTCCAGTTGTGCTAGGACCATGAAACTTGGCAGGCATATCAGAGACCCGACCAAACAAAATTAGGAATAATCAGTTTTCTGATCCGACCATTTTGGGGGGGGGGGGGGTGGAGGGCAGGGGAATCCGGGAAACTGAGAAGTGTGTAACTTTCGAACGGATGATCGGATTGTAATGAAACTTCATAACTGAAGAGAATATATATCTGTAATGTCCCGTTTAAAGTCTTGACCGGATTCGGTAGCCAGGGGGGAGTTGGGGGGGGGGAGACCGGAAATTTCAAGAAACGGTTAGAATGGAGGGATCGGAGTGAAACTTGCTGGGAAGAACAAGCATCTGCTCTAGATAAGTCCTTTAGACCATTGTACTGGATCCGGACACTTATGGGGGGGGGGCCGGAATTCCGGTGATGGTGGTTTTTTGGATTTTCACGATGAAACTTGGCAGGCATATCAGGGACCCAATCAAACTGACTTCAAAATAAAAATATTGTTGATCAGATAATGGTGGGGGAGTGGAGGGAGGGGAATCCGCAGGGGAATCCGGGAAATTGAGAAGTGTGTAACTTTCGAACGGATGATCGGATTGTAATGAAACTTCATAACTGAACAGAATATATATCTGTAATGTCCCGTTTAAAGTCTTGACCGGATTCGGTAGCCAGGGGGGAGTTGGGGGGGGGGGGGGAGACCGGAAATTTCAAGAAACGGTTAGAATGGAGGGATCGGAGTGAAACTTGCTGGGAAGAACAAGCATCTGCTCTAGATAAGTCCTTTAGGCCATTGTACTTGATCCGGACACTTATGGGGGGGGGGGGGGTCCCGGGATTCCGGTGATGGTGGTTTTGGGGACTTTCACGATGAAACTTGGCAGGCATATCAGGGACCCAATCAAACTGACTTCAAAATAAAAATTTTGTCGATCAGATAATGGTGGGGGGAGTGGAGGGAGGGGAATCCGAAATTTTCAGTCATGAGTAATTTTAGAATGGTTGATCGGATTCGAGTGAAATTTAAGAATTCAACAGAGGACATTTCTCCGATGATTTTTTTCATATCCGGACCGGATCCGGCAACTATTGGGGGGGGGGGGGAAATACGTGCCCCGTTTAGAATGGAGGGATCGGGATGGAACTTTGTGGGAAGAACAAACAGATGCTCTAGGTAAGTCATTTGCAGAATCGGATTGGCTACGTGCACCGCGGGGGAGCTGGGTGGGGTGGGGGGCGGGGGGGTGGACCGGAAATCTCGAGAAACGGTTAGAATGATGGTATCGGAGTGAAACTTGCTGGGAAGAACAAACATCTGGTCCATATAAATCTTTTACATAATTTGACTGGATCCGGACACTTGAGGGGGGGGGGAGGAGGGGTATCCCGGAATTCCGTTTTTGGGGGATTTTCACGACGAAACTTGGAAGGCATATCAGGGACCCGGTCAAACTGACTTGGAATAAAAAAAAATCCTCGATATGATAATCTTGGGGGGGGGGAGTTGAGGGAGGGGAATCCGGAATATTGAGTCATGCGTAACTTTGGAACGGGTGATCGGATTCGAGTGAAATTTAATAATTAAACAGAGGACATTTTTCTCTTGTGACCTTTTTCATTTCCGGACCGAATCCGGCAATTATCGGGGGGAGGGCGGAAAATACTTGACCCGCTTAGACTGGTGTGATCTGGATCGAACTTCGTGGGAATGACAAACAGATGCTCTGGATTAATCATTTACAGAACAGGATTGGCTCCGGTTATTGTGGGTGGAGTTGGAGGAGGGGGATGGGGGTCTGGGATTCCGGTGATCGCGCGTTAAGGTACTTCCAGATGTGCTAGGACGATGAAACTTCGCTGGAATATTGGAGACTCAACAACATTTGCTTAGAAATTGCTACTTCCCAAATCCGATTATTCCTTAAAGTACCAATCTTGACCGCAAAGTAAAAAAAATACTTTTAAGCAATATATGCATTTTCGTGATGCCCATCAGCCCATTAGCAGTTTTGCCTCAAGGGTTTTGCTTACAAATGAAGTTCCAGCTCCCTTATAGCGCGCATCTCAACCGCAAAGTCGAAACTTACTCTTGATCAATCAAATCATCTTGACACATGCAAGTGCCATATGAGCTTACAGCTCTTGTTGAGGAAGGTTGGTTGGTTGAAAAGTTTAAGGATAAAAGTGTTTTTGGGGTTAGACAACTTGGAAGGTTTTTGCGGTTAGGGTGGAATCACAGGGAAGAGTTTCTGTAATTAGGATTTGTGGGGGGAGAGATTTGTTTATTTGTTGGTGTTTTTTTTTTTTTTTTTTTTTTTTTGTATGCGATGGCCCTTGGGCTTTAAGCAAATAAATCATATCATATCATATCATATCATGAGTCTCCGGATTTCATTTCACCGAACATGCTAATTGTTTGGCTAGGCGTTTTAGGTTCAATTCGTTAAAGTCACCAAGAATAACAATCCTTGGATCACTGTTTTTGGATCGAATCTCGTCCACAGATTCGTGGAGAAAATCGATAAGCTCCACTTGTGTGGAGGCCGAAGGAGGATGGTAACACACACAGACAAAGATGGCATTCGTGGACTTCGGAAGTTCATCTGGCCGCACTGTAACCCATAGGCATTCAAGATTTGTTCTTTCTAGGGAAAGTCGCTCGGATATGAGTTTCTCATTCACTAGGAGTGCGATGCCGCCTCCAGAAGTTATTGTCTGATTTCGAATGCGGTTAAACACTTTGCTTTACCACAAATTAGGGATGTAGTATATCCCGCCTTCGAAGATCCACGCGTCCGGCTTACGCTATAATATTAGGTCTCTGACCCCGGCGGAGGATACGTTCACCAAGCTGGGAATGCTCCAGTCAACCTGGATACCCCCGTTAAGACAGGCCTGTCTGGTATTTCAACCAATTTCCTCGAATATATGACTGTTACGCTGAAATTCCAGACGAGGCGGCGTAGAAATCCAGCCCTGTCTGGAATTTCAACTACCTGCCTGTAGTTCCGGACTCAGATCAAATGGAAATTCGGAAATATCTGGAATTCCAAACAAGTGCCTGAAATTCCTGAATTCTACCCTGGAATTCCAGGAAAGAAATTATCATTACCTAGATTTCCAAAAATAACTTGTCCGTGAATCCTCGTAAGTCTTGTAATCCCGTGCTGCAGCCCGGAAATCGGTGCAAAATGTCTTGATCTCCAGGCAAAATGCCCGGAATCCAGGCTTTATCTGGATTCTAGGCTGTTTTTATGGCACTTGTAGCCTCTGGCTCAAGTGCCATATACCGATCACAATTCCGTCTGTCGGTCTGTCGGTCTGTCGGTCGGTCCGAGTTTTTTGTCCCACATATCCGAGTTAGGGTACTTCCAGATGTGCTAGGACAATGAAACTTGGCAGGCATATCAGGGACCCGACCAAACTAACCTGGAAATAATCAGTTTCCCGATCCGACCATATGCGGGGGAGTGCAGGGCGCTGGAAACTTGAAAATTTAGGGCATTTTGTCACTTTTTTCCGAGTTAGGGTACTTCTAGATGAGCTAGGACAATGAAACTTGGCAGGAATATCAGGGACCCGACCAAACGAACCTGGAAATAATCTGTTTCCCGATCCGACCATATGCGGGGGAGTGCGGGGCGCTGGAAACTTGAAAATTTAGGGCATTTTGTCACTTTTTTCCGAGTTAGGGTACTTCTAGATGAGCTAGGACAATGAAACTTGGCAGTAATATCAGGGATCCGACCAAACGAACCTGGAAATAATCAGTTTCCCGATCCGACCATATGCGGGGGAGTGGGGGCGCTCGAAACTTGAAAATTTAGGGCATTTTGTCACACTTTTTCGAGTTAGGGTACTTCCAGATGAGCTAGGACAATGAAACTTGGCAGGAATATCAGGGACCTGACCAAAGTGACCTGGAAATAATAAGTTTCTCGATCCGACCATATGCGGGGGAGTTGGGGCGCTGGAAACTTGAAAATTTAGGGCATTTTGTCACACTTTTTCGAGTGAGGGTACTTCCAGATGAGCTAGGACAATGAAACTTAGAAGGAATATCAGGGACCTGACCAAACTAACCTGGAAATAATCAGTTTCCCGATCCGACCATATGCGGGGAAGTGGGGGCGCTGGAAACTTGAAAATTTAGGGCATTTTGTCACACTTTTTCGAGTTAGGGTACTTCCAGTTGTGCTAGGACCATCAAACTTGGCAGGCCAATCAGAGACCCGACCAAACAAACTTGTAAATAATTAGTTTTCTGATCTGACCATTTGGGGGGGGGTGGAAGGCAGGGGAATCCGGGAAATTGAGAAGTGTGTAACTTTCGAACGGATGATCGGATTGTAATGAAACTTCATAACTGAATAGAATATATATCTGTAACGTCCCGTTTAAAGTCTTGACCGGATTCGGTAGCCAGGGGGGAGTTGGGGGGGGGGGGAGACCGGAAATTTCAAGAAACGGTTAGAATGGAGGGATCGGAGTGAAACTTGCTGGGAAGAACAATCATCTGCTCTAGATAAGTCCTTTAGACCATTGTACTTTATCCGGACACTTATGGGGGGGGGGGGGGGTCCCGGAATTCCGGTGATGGTGGTTTTGGGGATTTTCACGATGAAACTTGGCAGGCATATCAGGGACCCAATCAAACTGACTTCAAAATAAAAATTTTGCCGATCAGATAATGGTGGGGGGAGTGGAGGGAGGGGAATCCGCAGGGGAATCCGGGAAATTGAGAAGTTTGTAACTTTCGAACGGATGATCGGATTGTAATGAAACTTCATAACTGAATAGAATATATATTTGTAATGTCCCGTTTAAAGTCTTGACCGGATTCGGTAGCCAGGGGGGAGTTGGGGGGGGAGACCGAAAATTTCAAGAAACGGTTAGAATGGAGGGATCGGAGTGAAACTTGCTGGGAAGAAACATCTGCTCTAGATAAGTTCTTTAGACCATTGTACTGGATCCGGACACTTATGGGGGGGGGGGGGGGTCCCGGAATTCCGGTGATGGTGGTTTTTGGGGATTTTCACGATGAAACTTGGCAGGCATATCAGGGACCCAATCAAACTGACTTCAAAATAAAAATTTTGTCGATCAGATAATGGTGGGGGGAGGGGAGGGAGGGGAATCCGCAGGGGAATCCGGGAAATTGGAAACGGTTAGAATGATGGTATCGGAGTGAAACTTGCTGGGAAGAACAAACATCTGGTCCATGTAAATCTTTTACATAATTTGACTGGATCCGGAAACTTGAAGGGGGGGGGGAGGAGGGGGTTTCCCGGAATTCCGTTTTTTGGGGGATTTTCCTGACGAAACTTGGAAGGCATATCAGGGACCCGGTCAAACTGACTTGGAATAAAAAAAAAACCTCGATATGATAATCTTGGGGGGGGGGGAGTTGAGGGAGGGGAATCCGGAATATTGAGTCATGCGTAACTTTGGAACGGGTGATCGGATTCGAGTGAAATTTAATAATTAAACATAGGACATTTTTATCTTATGACCTTTTTCATTTCCGGACCGAATCCGGCAATAATTGGGGGGAGGGCGGAAAATACTTGACCCGCTTAGACTGGTGTGATCTGGATCGAACTTCGTGGGAATGACAAACAGATGCTCTGGATTAAACATTTACAGAACCGGATTGGCTCCGGTTATTGTGGGTGGAGTTGGAGGAGGGGGGGGGGGGGGGGGTCTGGGATTCCGGTGATGGCGCGTTAAGGTACTTCCAGATGTGCTAGGACGATGAAACTTCGCTGGAATATTGGAGACTCAACAACATTTGCTTAGAAATTGCTACGTCCCAAATCCGATTATTCCTTAAAGTACCAATCTTGACCACAAAGTAATTTTTTTTTTATGCATTTTCGTGATGCCCATCAGCCCATTACAAATGAAGTTCCAGCTCCCTTAGAGCGTGCATCTCAACCGCAAAGTCGAAACTTACTTTTGATCAATCAAATCATCTTGACCCATGCAAGTGCCATATGAGCTTACAGCTCTTGTTAATCTAAAAGCTAAAACAAAGCGTGAATACAAATCTTCAATTAAAAATGCTCGTTTGAATGGCTTAGATGCTCCCAGTGACAAAAAAGCGTGGCAAAAGGTCCTTCGTACAGATAAAGGTTCAGCTGTACCTCCTTCCGCGCTAACTATGGCTGACTGGACCAACCACCACCGTGGTCTATTCAGTGGTTGCAAAAACCAGATTCAGCAGCACTTTGAAAATTTACTTTTTAAATACCTACCAAGGAAAATATTTCAACCTTCTGTTCTTCCCGTTACTTGTTCTTCCATCGAAATTGCTTTCCGAAAATTAAGAAGAACTGGTTCTACAGATTCTGATGGCCTTAGTGCCGATTTTTTCAAAACTGAGTGTCCAGCTTTAACACAACACCTTCAGCTGCTATTTCAAATTTGTTTATGCCAGGGTTTGGTTCCGAATAGTTTCCTCCTGGGTACTATAACATCGGTGATTAAGCGAGGGAAAGACGCGGACCTTTGCAAAAGCTATCGGCCAATTACAGTTTCTTGTACCATAAGCAAAATCCTGGAATACGTCTTTCTTCCAGAACTAGTTGAAAAATGTAGCTTTGGTTCAATGCAGTTTGGATTCCGTTCGAGCGCCAGTTGTGCGCATGCTCATCACATATTGACAAAAATGATGAAACAGGCTACCCGCGACAAGTCTTCTATACATATATGTTCTATAGATATAGCTGGTGCTTTTGACAATATAACGCATTCTCAGGCCCTATTTTCTCTCATTACTTCTGGCGTGAATCTGTCTGTCGTCTATCTGTTAAAATTTTGGTATGGTCATTCTTCAGTAAGGTTCAAATGGCAAGGTAGCTTGTCAGAGATTATTTCTGTCCGAACTGGTGTTCGCCAAGGGGGAGTCTTATCTCCCTACATCTTCAAATCGGCCATATCTTCTTGTCTCGATTCTTTGCTTCCTGCTTACTTCTATAAAGACTATGCCTTCAGCTACATAGCCTATGCGGACGACTTGCTCTTAGTAAGCCGTAGCCGATCCACACTCACAAAAAATGTAAGTAAGCTGTCGTCAGAACTTCTGAAAATTGGCCTTGAAGTTAACCTTTCAAAAATGTGAGTACCTGCATTTCAACCCTTCGTCAAATTGTTCGAGTGCATCTAAAGCTTCTATATCTCTTGGATCGTTCATCGTAAAATCAACAGACTCTCTACGGTGGCTCGGCATAACATTCAAATCTTCATTGTCAAAATTTTGCTCATCGGTTGTTCAAGAAGTTTATAAGTCGATCCGTAGCGCCTATGGGCGCATCGTCCCCAACCGGGGGCGCTATAATCGTAAAGCTTTGGGAAATTTGTACAGCACCTTCTGCGCTCCTTCTATACTATTTCGTTCTGGCGTCACTCATGTTCTGCGAAAGAAGGAGATTAAAAAGATGAGATCATGTTATTTTAAATATGCAAAGCACCTCCTCCACTTGTCGAAATTATGTCATAACCATACATTGACGGAGAAATTCAAAATTCAAGACGCAAGTGTTACCCTTTTGGATGTTTCGTCATCACTTTCAAAATTCATGGACAACAAGGCCCAACCAGCACACGATGTCGTCCACTGCTTCCTGACCGAAGATTAAAAATTAAGTGTCTTTTTCTGTGTGTATATATGTGTTTTGTTTATTTTCTTTACTTTTGTCATTTACTCCGCCTTTTCAAAATGGCGGGTCATAAATAAATTACTTACTTACTTACATACTTACTTTCTTGTTGCAAGCCAATTGAAGTTACCTCTTTCAGTAGTTTAAATTGAATATAGCCAACTTTTGTTTTGTACCAGCTTGAAATTTTAACAACCTGAAAATGCTATATAAAATTTGCAACTGGAATTTGGTGTTTTCTTAACATTAATTTGTCTACTTACTGATGGCTTACTAACGGTGGCATAACTTGCGAAAAGTAAAATTATTTGTACTGTATTCTGGCAGATACAAATTAGTGAAAAACTTAAAGAAGTTGTATGCGACCTGCAAGGGTGTTAAATACCAAGACCCGGTAAATGCCAACACCATTAAGAAGAAATTCTAACTGAACATTTCTTAAAAGTCAACAGAGTGTTGTATTTAGCGTTTTCGAACAGCTGGGTCCTGGATGAAAACTGCAAGTGGTGGTTTTGTTTTTTGCTTGTGAAACATTCAGATAGAAATGAAAATAACTGGAAAATTACACACTTGACATTAGTGAACAGGTAACTGTTTTTCACGGTTTTTTTTTACACTAAAAGTAGGATAAAATGAACAAGAGCTGTAAGCTCATATGGCACTTGCATGGATCAAGATGATTTGATTGATCAAAAGTAAGTTTCGACTTTGCGGTTGAGATGCGCACTCTAAGGGAGCTGGAACTTCATTTGTAAGCAAAACCCTTGAGGCAAAACTGCTGATGGGCTGATGGGCATCACGAAAATGCATATATTGCTTAAAAGTATTTTTTTTACTTTACGGTCAAGATTGGAACTTTAAGGAATAATCGGATTTGGGAAGTAGCAATTTCTAAGCAAATGTTGTTGAGTCTCCAATATTCCAGCGAAGTTTCATCGTCCTAGCACATCTGGAAGTACCTTAACGCGCCATCACCGGAATCCCAGACCCCCCCCCCCTCCTCCAACTCCACCCACCATAACCGGAGCCAATCCGGTTCTGTAAATGATTAATCCAGAGCATCTGTTTGTCATTCCCACGAAGTTCGATCCAGATCACACCAGTCTAAGCGGGTCAAGTATTTTCCGCCCTCCCCCCAATAATTGCCGGATTCGGTCCGGAAATGAAAAAGGTCATCAGAGAAAAATGTCCTCTGTTTAATTATTAAATTTCACTCTAATCCGATCACCCGTTCCAAAGTTACGCATGACTCAATATTCCGGATTCCCCTCCCTCAACTCCCCCCCCCCCCAAGATTATCATATCGAGGATTTTTTTTATTCCAAGTCAGTTTGACCGGGTCCCTGATATGCCTTCCAAGTTTCGTCGTGAAAATCCCCCAAAAAACGGAATTCCGGGAAACCCCCTCCTCACCCCCCCTCAAGTGTCCGGATCCAGTCAAATTATGTAAAACATTTACATGGACCAGCTGTTTGTTCTTCCCAGAAAGTTTCACTCCGATATCATCATTCTAACCGTTTCTCGAGATTTCCGGTCCCCCCCCCCCCAGCTCCCCAGCGGTGCACGTAGCCAATCCGATTCAGCAAATGACTTACCTAGAGCATCTGTTTGTTCTTCCCACAAAGTTCCATCCCGATCCCTCCATTCTAAACGGGTCACGTAATTTCCGCCCCCCCCCCCCAATAGTTGCCGGATCCGGTCCGGATATGAAAAAAATCATCGGAGAAATGTCCTCCGTTCGATTCTTAAATTTCACTCGAATCCGATCACCCATTCCAAAATTACGGATGACTGAAAATTTCGGATTCCCCTCCCTCCACTCCCCCCGCCATTATCTGATCGACAAAATTTTTATTTTGAAGTCAGTTTGATTGGGTCCCTGATATGCCTGCCAAGTTTCATCGTGAAAATCCCCAAAACCACCATCACCGGAATTCCGGGACCCCCCCCCCCCCCATAAGTGTCCGGATCCAGTACAATGGTCTAAAGGACTTATCTAGAGCAGATGCTTGTTCTTCCCAGCAAGTTTCACTCCGATCCCTCCATTCTAACCGTTTCTTGAAATTTCCGGTCTCCCCCCCCTTACTCCCCCCTGGCTACCGAATCCGGTCAAGACTTTAAACGGGACATTACAGATATATATTCTATTCAGTTATGAAGTTTCATTACAATCCGATCATCCGTTCGAAAGTTACACACTTCTCAATTTCCCGGATTCCCCTGCCCTCCACCCTCCCCCCCCCCCAAAAAAATGGTCGGATCAGAAAACTGATTATTTCTAAGTTTGTTTGGTCGGGTCTCTGTTATGCCTGCCAAGATTCATGGTCCTAGCACAACTGGAAGTACCCTAACTCGAAAAAGTGTGACAAAATGCCCTAAATTTTCAAGTTTCGAGCGCCCCCACTCCCCCGCATATGGTCGGATCGGGAAACTGATTATTTCCAGGTTAGTTTGGTCGGGTCCCTGATATTCCTGCCAAGTTTCATTGTCCTAGCTCATCTGGAAGTACCCTCACTCGAAAAAGTGCGACAAAATGCCCTAAATTTTCAAGTTTCCAGCGCCCCAACTCCCCCGCATATGGTCGGATCGGGAAACTTATTATTTCAAGGTTCGTTTGGTCGGTTCCCTGATATTCCTGCCAAGTTTCATGGTCCTAGCTCATCTAGAAGTACCCTAACTCGGAAAAAAGTGACAAAATGCCCTAAATTTTCAAGTTTCCAGCGCCCCGCACTCCCCCCGCATATGGTCGGATCGGGAAACTGATTATTCTAGGTTAGTTTGGTCGGGTCCCTGATATGCCTGCCAAGTTTCATTGTCCTAGCACATCTGGAAGTACCCTAACTCGGATAAGTGGGACAAAAAGCTCGGACCGACCGACAGACCGACAGACGGAATTGTGATCGGTATATGGCACTTGAGCCAGAGGCTGCAAGTGCCATAAAAAGTAGGCTACCTAGTATTTACAGATTTTAAAATTGTTCCTCTTCCTAACAATTTTGCAGTGTGGTAAAGAACCTTGTAGACAGAAGTCGGTAAGTTTTAATACTCTCTATCAGTGAAAGAAAACAGATCCTGTGTGACGTGCATCGCCTATTAATAATAGTGATTCTAATTTCGAATCGTTTGGTCGGGTTCTATAATTGGCAAAAAAAAACTAAAAGAGAAATAGTAGACATCAGTTTCTGATATTAAATAACGGATTCACAAACGGGGAAACTGGATATGAATTCTGTGTTTTGGCAAATATTTTTCAGCTTAAGTTGAATAGTGTGGGTTTTAGTGTTTTTATGGCACTTGCAGCCTCTGGCTCAAGTGCCATATACCGATCACAATTCCGTCTGTCGGTCTGTCGGTCTGTCGGTCGGTCCGAGTTTTTTTGTCCCACATATCCGAGTTAGGGTACTTCCAGATGTGCTAGGACAATGAAACTTGGCAGGCACATCAGGGACCCGACCAAACTAACCTGGAAATAATCAGTTTCCCGATCCGACCATATGGGGGGGGGGAGTGCGGGGCGCTGGAAACTTGCAAATTTAGGGCATTTTGTCACTTTTTTCTGAGTTAGGGTACTTCTAGATGAGCTAGGACAATGAAACTTGGCAGGAATATCAGGGACCCGACCAAACGAACCTGGAAATAATCAGTTTCCCGATCCGACCATATGCGGGGGAGTGGGGGCGCTCGAAACTTGAAAATTTAGGGCATTTTGTCACACTTTTTCGAGTTAGGGTACTTCCAGATGAGCTAGGACAATGAAACTTGGCAGGAATATCAGGGACCTGGCCAAAGTAACCTGGAAATAATAAGTTTCCCGATCCGACCATATGCGGGGGAGTTGGGGCGCTGGAAACTTGAAAATTTAGGGCATTTTGTCACACTTTTTCGAGTGAGGGTACTTCCAGATGAGCTAGGACAATGAAACTTGGCAGGAATATCACGGACCCGACCAAACTAACCTGGAAATAATCAGTTTCCCGATCCGACCATATGGGGGGGAGTGCGGGGCGCTGGAAACTTGAAAATTTAGGGCATTTTGTCACACTTTTTCGAGTTAGGGTACTTCCAGTTGTGCTAGGACCATGAAACTTGGCAGGCATATCAGAGACCCGACCAAACAAAATTAGGAATAATCAGTTTTCTGATCCGACCATTTTGGGGGGGGGGGGTGGAGGGCAGGGGAATCCGGGAAACTGAGAAGTGTGTAACTTTCGAACGGATGATCGGATTGTAATGGAACTTCATAACTGAAGAGAATATATATCTGTAATGTCCCGTTTAAAGTCTTGACCGGATTCGGTAGCCAGGGGGGAGTTGGGGGGGGGGAGACCGGAAATTTCAAGAAACGGTTAGAATGGAGGGATCGGAGTGAAACTTGCTGGGAAGAACAAGCATCTGCTCTAGATAAGTCCTTTAGACCATTGTACTGGATCCGGACACTTATGGGGGGGGGGGCCGGAATTCCGGTGATGGTGGTTTTTTGAAATTTTCACGATGAAACTTGGCAGGCATATCAGGGACCCAATCAAACTGACTTCAAAATAAAAATATTAATGATCAGATAATGGTGGGGGAGTGGAGGGAGGGGAATCCGCAGGGGAATCCGGGAAATTGAGAAGTGTGTAACTTTCGAACGGATGATCGGATTGTAATGAAACTTCATAACTGAACAGAATATATATCTGTAATGTCCCGTTTAAAGTCTTGACCGGATTCGGTAGCCAGGGGGGAGTTGGGGGGGGGGAGACCGGAAATTTCAAGAAACGGTTAGAATGGAGGGATCGGAGTGAAACTTGCTGGGAAGAACAAGCATCTGCTCTAGATAAGTCCTTTAGGCCATTGTACTTGATCCGGACACTTATGAGGGGGGGGGGGGGTCCCGGAATTCCGGTGATGGTGGTTTTGGGGACTTTCACGATGAAACTTGGCAGGCATATCAGGGACCCAATCAAACTGACTTCAAAATAAAAATTTTGTCGATCAGATAATGGTGGGGGGAGTGGAGGGAGGGGAATCCGAAATTTTCAGTCATGCGTAATTTTAGAATGGTTGATCGGATTCGAGTGAAATTTAAGAATTCAACAGAGGACATTTCTCCGATGATTTTTTTCATATCCGGACCGGATCCGGCAACTATTGGGGGGGGGGGGAAATACGTGCCCCGTTTAGAATGGAGGGATCGGGATGGAACTTTGTGGGAAGAACAAACAGATGCTCTAGGTAAGTCATTTGCTGAATCGGATTGGCTACGTGCACCGCGGGGGAGCTGGGTGGGGTGGGGGGGGGATGGACCGGAAATCTCGAGAAACGGTTAGAATGATGGTATCGGAGTGAAACTTGCTGGGAAGAACAAACATCTGGTCCATATAAATCTTTTACATAATTTGACTGGATCCGGACACTTGAGGGGGGGGGAGGAGGGGTATCCCGGAATTCCGTTTTTGGGGGATTTTCACGACGAAACTTGGAAGGCATATCAGGGACCCGGTCAAACTGACTTGGAATAAAAAAAAAATCCTCGATATGATAATCTTGGGGGGAGGGAGTTGAGGGAGGGGAATCCGGAATATTGAGTCATGCGTAACTTTGGAACGGGTGATCGGATTCGAGTGAAATTTAATAATTAAACAGAGGACATTTTTCTCTTGTGACCTTTTTCATTTCCGGACCGAATCCGGCAATTATCGGGGGGAGGGCGGAAAATACTTGACCCGCTTAGACTGGTGTGATCTGGATCGAACTTCGTGGGAATGACAAACAGATGCTCTGGATTAATCATTTACAGAACAGGATTGGCTCCGGTTATTGTGGGTGGAGTTGGAGGAGGGGGAGGGGGGTCTGGGATTCCGGTGATCGCGCGTTAAGGTACTTCCAAATGTGCTAGGACGATGAAACTTCGCTGGAATATTGGAGACTCAACAACATTTGCTTCGAAATTGCTACTTCCCAAATCCGATTATTCCTTAAAGTACCAATCTTGACCGCAAAGTAAAAAAAATACTTTTAAGCAATATATGCATTTTCGTGATGCCCATCAGCCCATTAGCAGTTTTGCCTCAAGGGTTTTGCTTACAAATGAAGTTCCAGCTCCCTTATAGCGCGCATCTCAACCGCAAAGTCGAAACTTACTCTTGATCAATCAAATCATCTTGACACATGCAAGTGCCATATGAGCTTACAGCTCTTGTTTCATTAACTGTTCAATGTTGGTGATGTTCAAATAAGCAAATCTGTACCATAGTTTTTGTGACTTTTAAATACGATTTTCTTCCATTGGGGTGCGCTGTTTAGTTTGAATGCAATCTATTTGGCGAAATTGCATGCACAAGTCTACCACATACCCCTAATTTTTATGGCACTTGCAGCCTCTGGCTCAAGTGCCATATACCGATCACATTTCCGTCTGTCGGTCTGTCGGTCTGTCGGTCGGTCCGAGTTTTTTTGTCCCACATATCCGAGTTAGGGTACTTCCAGATGTGCTAGGACAATGAAACTTGGCAGGCATATCAGGGACCTGACCAAACTAACCTGGAAATAATCAGTTTCCCGATCCGACCATATGGGGGGGAGTGCGGGGCGCTGGAAACTTGCAAATTTAGGGCATTTTGTCACTTTTTTTTTAGTTAGGGTAGTTCTAGATGAGCTAGGACAATGAAACTTGGCAGGAATATCAGGGAACCGACCAAACGAACCTGGAAATAATCAGTTTCCCGATCCGACCATATGCGGGGGAGTGGGGGCGCTCGAAACTTGAAAATTTAGGGCATTTTGTCACACTTTTTCGAGTTAGGGTACTTCCAGATGAGCTAGGACAATGAAACTTGGCAGGAATATCAGGGACCTGACCAAAGTAACCTGGAAATAATAAGTTTCCCGATCCGACCATATGCGGGGGAGTTGGGGCGCTGGAAACTTGAAAATTTAGGGCATTTTGTCACACTTTTTCGAGTGAGGGTACTTCCAGATGAGCTAGGACAATGAAACTTGGCAGGAATATCAGGGACCCGACCAAACTAACCTGGAAATAATCAGTTACCCGATCCGACCATGTGCGGGGAAGTGGGGGCGCTAGAAACTTGAAAATTTAGGGCATTTTGTCACACTTTTTCGAGTTGGGGTACTTCCAGTTGTGCTAGGACCATGAAACTTGGCAGGCATATCAGAGACCCGACCAAACAAAATTAGGAATAATCATTTTTCTGATCCGACCATTTTGGGGGGGGGTGGAGGGCAGGGGAATCCGTGATTTTCAGTCATGCGTAATTTTGGAATGGGTGATCGGATTCGAGTGAAATTTAAGAATTCAACAGAGGACATTTCTCCGATGATTTTTTTCATATCCGGACCGGATCCGGCAACTATTGGGGGGGGGGGGGGGGGCGGAAAATACGTGCCCCGCTTAGAATGGAGGGATCGGGATGGAACTTTGTGGGAAGAACAAACAGATGCTCTAGGTAAGTCATTTGCTGAATCGGATTGGCTACGTGCACCGCGGGGGAGCTGGGTGGGGGGGGGGTGGACCGGAAATCTCGAGAAACGGTTAGAATGATGGTATCGGAGTGAAACTTGCTGGGAAGAACAAACATCTGGTCCATGTAAATCTTTTACATAATTTGACTGGATCCGGACACTTGAGGGGGGGGGAGGAGGGGTATCCCGGAATTCCGTTTTTTGGGGGATTTTCACGACGAAACTTGGAAGGCATATCAGGGACCCGGTCAAACTGACTTGGAATAAAAAAAAAATCCTCGATATAATAATCTTGGGGGGGGGGAGTTGAGGGAGGGGAATCCGGAATATTGAGTCATGCGTAACTTTGGAACCGGTGATCGGATTCGAGTGAAATTTAATAATTAAACAGAGGACATTTTTCTCTAGTGACCTTTTTCATTTCCGGACCGAATCCGGCAATTGTCGGGGGGAGGGCGGAAAATACTTGACCCGCTTAGACTGGTGTGATCTGGATCGAACTTCGTGGGAATGACAAACAGATGCTCTGGATTAATCATTTACAGAACCGGATTGGCTCCGGTTATTGTGGGTGGAGTTGGAGAAGGGGGAGGGGGGTCTGGGATTCCGGTGATCGCGCGTTAAGGTACTTCCAGATGTGCTAGGACGATGAAACTTCGCTGGAATATTGGAGACGAACAACATTTGCTTAGAAATTGCTACTTCCCAAATCCGATTATTCCTTAAAGTACCAATCTTGACCGCAAAGTAAAAAAAATACTTTTAAGCAATATATGCATTTTCGTGATGCCCATCAGCCCATTAGCAGTTTTGCCTCAAGGGTTTTGCTTACAAATGAAGTTCCAGCTCCCTTATAGCGCGCATCTCAACCGCAAAGTCGAAACTTACTTTTGATCAATCAAATCATCTTGACACATGCAAGTGCCATATGAGCTTACAGCTCTTGTTGTTATAACTTATGCAAAATTCTGGGTATATCTAGCATTTTGGTATATCCTAACTCAGTCATAGCGTGAGACTGGAAAAATTTCATTCTGCCAACCATCAAGCGAACAAACCTTTCAATAGGTGTTGATGTTTGCTTACTAATATCAGGGACCCATAAATTTCCTGTAATGACTGGCCATTCAGGGGGCTTGTCATTTTATGCTTCTATGTTGCTATGTTGCCCAAGCCTCACATAATTTCCAAAAATTCCGCTTGGGTCAAATCGGCGTTCTTGCTCAGATAGGCAAAATTTGTTGGGACTATTCAGCATGCCACCAGGTACATAAGCTAGGACAAAAGATCCAGGATACTCTTCCATTACAGAGAAATATTCCTAATTAAGCACAACAGCTGCGAAAAGTTTTGTCTATCTGGATAGTCAGGTATTTTATCCCCGTCGGCATTTCACGGACTATCTGACGCTCGGTCAAGAGCGCATCAAAAATCTCTTATTGACAAGCCCCCTGAATGGCGAGTCATTGCAGGAAACTTATGGGTCCCTGCTAATATGTGATAGATACGCCTGGTCAGTTCATATGGATACGCTGAAATCGCATCACATAGAATTTGTATTTGAGAAGGTGCAGGAGAAAAATCATATATTCTGTCTTGGAGTTCAGTTATGGCTGCTAGAAAAGACGATATTTGTATAACTTTCTATTCACTAGCCTTTCTACTGCATAAATCCTTGTATTTCTTAAAGAGAGAGGAAGACCTTGCCGCATGCAGAGTTATTGATGTACCAGTGAAAGTAGGACATTTCCAGAGTCCTGAATGCTAGATAAGTGTGGGTACGTAAGTATTTAATTTTATGAGCATTTTCACTTCGACTACCGCGCGATGCTAGCAAACTGATCCGGGTCTGGATGGGAGCTTTGCTACTATCTAAGGAAACATAACGTATCTGCTGGTGGGGAAATCTGTGTTAAGATATCAGTAAGAAACTTAACTCCCGTGCCACTTGTGCTTTGCCCTCTACCGGGTGTATTTGATAATTTATGTTTGTACAGTTAGAGAAAAGAATAAACGAACCTGAACTTGAACCTATAGTCAAAAAACAATGGCCTTTTCGAACAGTTAGACGATCTCATTATCCTGTCTGATAATATAGTCGTTGAAAAGTCAAAGTTTGTATTTTTCCTCTTCAGATAATAATGATCTAGAGTTGATTCTTCCCCAATAGTATGACAGTCAAATTTTTGGACTGTCTTTTATCGCAGTCGGGATGGGGGGGGGGGGGTCATCCGCGTAAGCGATGTAGCTCAGGGCATGGTCTTTGTAAAAGTAAGCAGGAAATAAAGAATCAAGACACGAAGAAATAGCCGATTTGAAAATGCAGGGAGACAAGACACCTTGGCGAACGCCAGTTCGGACAGGAATAATCTCTGATAAGTGACCTTTCCATTGCCATTATCCTGTCTATTGACAACAGACAGATTAACGCCAGAAGTTATAAGAGAATACAGGGCCTGAGAATGGGTGATGTTGTCAAAAGCACCAGCTATATCTATAGAACAAATATGAATAGCCGACTTGTCACGGGCAGCCTGTTTCATCATTTTGGTCAGTATATGATGAGCGTGTGTTTGGTCAAATGTTTAGTACACCCTATAAAGGCCTACTAATATCGACTCTGATAACTATTTTGCATTCGAACTAGTAATCAACGTCCAGGGGCTATGTGATAACCTGCAACTTGTGGTGAACACAACAACATCAGGTGTCGGGGGGGGGGGGCAAAGGTCATAAGCCCTAGATTTACATTTGCATTCATCCGCACCGGATCGAAGAAGGCGCTTCTCCCCATCCACTCCCTCAAATGAAAGAACAACTCGCAGCTAAACTAGGACATGGCTGAATACCCCAAAACTGGACCTCGTACCCATGGGAGGTTTCTGTCGCCATGGGAGGAGGTGGGATTCAACTTGGACTTAGATTCGATTCACCGATTCATACCCGAAAGTCGTCCGACAACTTTCGTCGAATGGAGAACCTGAACAGCTATGAACCAAGTACAAGTAAGTAGGTAAACCCAACGGTCACATTGTCCCAGTGAGTGGCGCCAGAAATAAGAAACGGTAGAGCACAGTACCACCTCGTCGCAAGAGTCATGTTATTAAGCCATTTTAGGCTGGATTAGCGCTGAAACCCATCCATATTTCGGCCGGTAAATGACATGTGCGGTTGACGGCACGACATCCGACACTTCCCGTGCTTCTCCTTAGAGTTCTCTCCTCTACTAAGGCTGCTCTTAAGAACCGCGCCGACAATCCAAGCGTCTCGGCGAGGAATAAAACACAGGAAAAATGTCTGTCATACTTCAAGGTCCAACAGCGTAACGATTCGTCAGCGATGGAAGCCGGTACTTTTAATGCCAAATGGCACTGCTCGTTCTTGTTCCCGAATTCCATACTGAATGATATTTCAACTCATTCGACGAACTGCTTTTTTAGAATCCTTATCTTTTTCCTTGTCATATCTTTCTCTTTTTCCTTGTTTTCTTGACCATTAATTCCCTATTGATGTTCCGGCAAGCCCACTGGAAGAGACGGCCGAGCTTGATATCGTATCCAAGTAGCCTGAAATGTGGCTAGCAGCCGTAGAAGCCGCACTGTTTTTGTTGTTGCTTCCGACAGCCAATAACTTCTACGTCTGTACTACCAATAATGATATTCTGATACTACCAGAAAGATTAGGTCACTCACGGAAAGGATGCTGGGAGGGAGAGCATCTTTACTGCCGCTTCCATGACCTCCTCCGGGGTCTTCATTGGCGGCACCAGTAGCTGCCGGTGGGAAAAACGGGATTTCACTCTCTTCTCCAACAAATCCACGACGTCAAGTCGTGTCGAGACTCCCACAACACAGAGGGGCGTCTGAAAAGGGGAAGGAAAGTATCTTAAACATCCAACAAAAGAGCGTGTGGTTGCCCTGGGGCAAGAAACAAGAGTTTCCTGCAAAGACTAAATTATCTGCACTGTGAGAGTTAGCTGGTCTGACCAGCAAAGAGTGTAAAGCTGAAAGTGTTAAGGGTTAGCTAGTAGAGACTGAGAGTGTAAGTATCAATTGTACTGAGATGATCGAGGGCGAATCGAGAACCAGGAATAACCCGGAAGGGTCAACCCCAAACATGATTATTTCTAACTAGGATACAACCAACTAGGGGTATTTATTTTATTTTATTAGTTTAGAAAAATGAGACGTTATAGTGTTGGCTCTCGATGAATTTGTCTGTTTGTCTGTTTATTTTTTATTTTGTTGCGTGGTGATGTGGAGGTCGGTTGTATTCGCGAGAACACCTGGTGAATTGTTTGGTTTTAATGCAAAGATAGATGTTTCCCAACCAACGGGACATAGAGCCCTTGGGATTCTGTTAATAAATAAATTTTGTTTTTTGGCTATGTTAGTATTACGTTAGTTGTGTATATATAAGTTTGTCAATAAAAATAACTTGAACTTGAACTTGAAACTTAAAATAAAATAAAACAAAATTTCAGCACATCAACCTGGAGAGAACACACAATAAAGTAGGGTACCCCACGAACAGCCAAATTGGCAAACTCTGCAGCACATGGGAACTCGCCATCGCCAGAAGGAGAGGATTCTCAGCACGCAGAAGTGATAGAGCAGATGCCCGCCTCACTTCACCAAAAGATGGAAGACCTTCAGCAACAAACATACCTGAAGAATTACAGTTCAAAGAGAACCCATGCAACCACCTTAGAGAATTCTTGTATAGGACCCGGAAAGCAATCTCATGCTTCAGGTAAGCCTGTTCACGATTGCGACTTGAACCCGCAACCTCTGGCTTGTTACGCTAACGCTTACCAACATGTTCCACTGGGGGGGAGGGGGGGGGGGTCGTCTTTAGATTAAGCTAACAGAAGCAGATCTCTACCCGGTTTAAAGCTTGGTGCAAGGAGAACGCGAATCTTCTCAGCTAGGCAACGCGGACAAAATTCGACTTGTATTCGGAATGGCGCGGCACGGTTTTTTCCGCTAGCGAAGCCGACCTGCTAGGGGATGCGAATCCGCGTTTTGTGGGCACCAAGCTTAAGAGAGAGGTCAACGGGTCCCATCCTAAGTGCTAATCATACTAATGCTTAGGAATCCCAGCTGAGTTGCTAGTTGCCTGTACCACGAAGTCTCCCGTAGATGTTATAGTTATTTATGTTGTCAGGCTGCCCAAATCTTCTTTATATTGGCGGCTTTTCAGGTCATATAACGCACTAGTCGCATCTCCAAGCTCAGGGGCGGTTTGAAGGGCTTGGGCGTGGGAGGTGACTACCTCAAAATACACGACTGGCAGATGTCCGGCAATTCTCAAGATTAATACCAGTTATAAACAATAGCCAAGAAACACAGCACCACATGCGGGAAACTGTACGAATTTAAATAAACATTAAAGCTAGTATTTCTAAGGGAGCGTCGTTCGTAATAAGAGGAATTCGCTTCCACAAGAGCCCGATCCGAAGCAGTTTCTGACGACTGTATATCAGACAGAATGAAACTGAGCATCGCAGGCGAAATTTTAAAGTAAGCTATGACTTTTTTCGGGCAAAACACTACTTCCCCCTAACAAAATCTAGCTTTTAATGTGGTCCAAACCCCGGAAGCTAAGCCTAAAAACTGAATGAAAAAACCAAAGTACGGGCCACAGAACGAATCTGCCCGTCTGTCTTTGTTCAGGACGAATCCAGAAAAATGTGAGAGATTTAGCTGGAAGTTGATAATTTGCTTTAGTTCGACCCTTTCCAAAAAAGAAGGACTATTCATCCATAAAAAAACTGAAACAGAGCAGACTTGTTCTGAATTAACAGTTAAACAAGAGCTGGAAGCTCATATGGCACTTGCAAGGCCGGGTCAGATGAAAGTGATGGTCAAAAGTATTTTTTTCACTTTTCAGTTAAGATGCGCCAAACTTGCAAGGTTGGGCCAGAAGATGGAACTGATGGTCAAAATCTTTTTTTTTTCACTTTTCGGTTAAGATGCGCACTTTAAGGGTGCTTAAAAATAATTTCTAAGCAAAACCGTTGAGGCAAAAAGGATCATGTGCTCATGGCGATCGTGAAAAAGTAAATTTTGCTTAAAAGTAGTTTTTGTATTTTACGGTTAAGATGAGTTCTTTAAGGGATGGTCAAATCGGAGAAGTGACGATGTCCAACCCAACCATGTCAAGTTTCTAATGCTCCAGCAAAGTTTTATCGTCCTAGCACATCTGGAAGTACCTTAAATCACGATCACCGGAATTCCGGACACCCCCCTACAGCTCCCCCCGCCCTCGGTACCCAAATCCGGTCCGATCCTGTCACTGATGCACCTAGGACTTGTGGCTGTACTTCCCACCAAGTTTCATCCTTATCGCTCCACTCTATGCGTGTCATTAGATTTCCGGTTCTCCCCTCCGACCCCCCCCCCCCCCAGTTCATCGGATTCGGCCCGGACTCGAAATGGGACATCTGAGACATTAGGTCTTTCAAGATATCAAGTTTCATTAAGATCCGATAACCCGTTCGAAAGTTATTTATGCCACTAATTTCCGGATTCCGCAGTCTCCCCCTCCCCCCACGATGGTTGGACCAGGCGAGTGACTCTTCCCAAGTTAATGTGGTTGAATCCTTAATACGCCTGCCAAATTTTAGCGTTCTAGCCCACCTGGAAGTACATACTAACTACGGATCGCGGGAATTCCGGACCCCCCCCCCCCCCAACTCCCCCCACAGTTTCCGAATCTGAGTTCTGTCAGTGACAAGTTCTGTCAGTTATGTATCCAGAGCTTGTGCTTGTTCTTCCCACCAAGTTTTATCCCGATCGCTCCACTCTGAGAGTTTCACACGATTTCAGGTTCCCCCCTCCGACTCCCCCCCCCCCCCCCCCCCCAGATTCATCGGATCCAGTCCGGATTTGAATCGAGACATCTGAGACACGACGAGGTCTTTCCAGATATCAAGTTTCATTAAGATCCGATCACCCATTCGAAAGTTATGCATGCCCCTATTTTCCGGATTCCGCCAACTCCTCCTCCCCCCACAATGGTCGGATCGGGCAAGTGACTATTTCCAAATTAGTTTGGTCGGGTCCCAAATATGCGTGCCAAGCCTCATCGTCCTAGCCCAGCTGGAAGTACCCTAACTCAAGAACAGTGGACCGACAGACCGACGGACCGACAGACCAACCGAAAAGTGATCGGTGTATGGCACTTGAGCGGAGCTGCAAGTGCCATAAAAACCATATAAAAATCAAATGACGTGTTGCAATAATCAGGCTCGTCACTACATCTTTTCTCGTTGCTCACGAAGCCGATTTGTTTATAACGTCGCATTGGAGGAAAATTCCTATCATCCAATCTTTTCTGTCAAAGAACCTTTGAAGGAGATAAGCAAATTCTTGAAAATGTACACCACAAGCAAAATCACCCTGATTGTTACTTGAATCGAGAGATTCGAGAGATTCGATCTTGGAAGCTCAAATCTGACAATCATACTTTTCATTCTGACAAAACGGGAATGCAATTCCTGAAGTCTCAAACGCTCGAGAACACAGAACCAAGACAGTCAAAGATCAAAGTTAACCTAGTTTCTTGGTAACCCTGAACCCTTACTGACTTTTCCGCACGCACTGCCAGCCCCCATTTAGCTTTCCTGGGTGAGCGCCTAGTTTAGCTGAAGTTGTGTGGTCGGGCGCTCTGCGAGCTCCCACTTTAGATCAATTTTTGTGGTAAGACAGTCCAAGATGGATCTTAACCCATTTTCTTGGTAACGCTGACCAAGGCTGACTCTGCGAGCGCCCACTTTAGCTTTTTTCCTTCTTCGAGGGGTGGGGGTGCCCCACTCCCCCTTATAGTGACGCCCCTGCCAATTCCGAATGCCTTTCTGGGCCCTCCCCAGGGACGTCTCTCCCTAGCTTGATTGTCTGTGTATCTTTTTTTATGTTTTTGTTGTTCATGACTTATGACTTTTGGCTGAAATAAAAATTTTCATTTTTGTTATAGCTCCACGAGAGAGCTAACAATATCACGAAAGACATACAACATAATTTATGGCAGCCGTTCTTCCTTGATTTATAGTAGTGTCCATCATAAACGTTGGATTTACCCCAAACTTCGCTCTCATCCCATCCAAAAGCTGATAAGCAAACAAAACATCCGGATTCAGCTTCCGGAAGGAAAGCAGAGCGAAAGGATCACGTCGTTCCATTATTTAAAATTATCCCTTTTAAAGAGGAATATCAGTATCCAAGATTGGAGAAAAGAAGAAAAAAGACACTATTCTTCCTGAGAACATTCCTTTTCCAGCTCTTACCCCATCCCCTTCACTACGGAGGTGGCTTTGTGCTTACCACCCCCCCCCCCCCCCCCTCCTGCCGAACAGGTTTTTGGTCGGTACCCGCGCTGTCCCGTAGATTTTCGGTCAATTCTAGGCCAGCGCCTGGGGCACAACCACTTGGCCAAAGAAAGACTGCTGACCGTAGCTGCCCACTCACTGGCATACTCTTAGTTCGTGGTGCTGAACTGATCAGCGACTTTCAAGGATATTTCAAAAGCTTCAAGCTTTTTTATGGCACTTGCAGCTTGGCTTCGCTCAAGTGGCATATACCGATTACTTTTCGGTCTGTCGGTCGGTCAGGCTGTTGGGGTACTTCCAGGAGGGCTAGGACAATGAAACTTGGCAGGCATATCAAGGACCCGACCAAACTAACTTGGAAATAGTAACTTCCCCGAACCGACCACAGTGGGGGGAGTGGAGGGAAGGGGAATACGGAATCTTGAGGACTGTACAACTTTCGAATGGGTGATCGGATCTTAATGAAACTTGATATTTGGAAAGGCCTCGTGTCTCGGATGTCCCATTTCAAGCCCGGACCGGATCCGATGAATGTGAGGGGGGTGGCCGAAAATCTTGTGACACGCTTGAGTGGAGCGATTGGGATGAAACTTGGTGGAAGAACAAGCACAAGCCCTAGATACATCAGTGACAGAACCGGACCGGATTTGGGCATTGTGGGGGGAGTTAGAGAGGGGCCGGAATTCGGGTGATCACGAGTTAAGGTACTTCCAGATGTGCAAGGACGATGAAACTTGGCTTGATCATTAGAGACTTGACATGATTTGCTAAGAAATAGTTAGTTCCCTGATCCGACGATTGTGGGAGCAGTGGAGGGAGGGGGAATCCTGAATCTTGACGTATGCATAACTTTTGAACGTGTCTCAAATCTCCTATTTAAAGTCCGGACCTAATCCGATGAATCTTGGGAAGGGGGGGATTGGAGGGGTGAACGGAAATCCTGTGAAACGCTGAGAGTGGGACGATCGGGATGAAACTTGGTTGGAAGAAGAGGCACAAGCCCTAGATACATCAGTGACAGAACGGACCAGGTTCGGGCACTGTGGTGGGAGTTAGAGGGGGGGGGAGGTCCAGAATTACGATGATCCTGAATTAAGGTACTTCCAGATGTGCTAGGACGATGAAACTTGGCTTGGACATTAGAGACTTGACAAGATTGGCTTAGAAACTGTTCTTCCTGAGTCTCAGAGTCTTCCTGAGTCTTCCTGTCCTTCTCAGATCCGACAATCCCTCTAAATAGGCTACTAATTCTAACCGCATGTACATCAAATACATTTAAGCAAAGTGCACATTTCGCCATGAGCCCATGATAATTTTTGCCTCAAGGGCTTTGCTTTAAAATAAATTTCTATCACCCTTAAAGTGCGCATCTTAACCGACAAGTCAAAAAAATGCTTTTGACCTAACGATATATCTTCATGATCCTCAAGGGCCCATGATCATTTTTGCCTTAAGGGATTTGCTTACAGGTGAGTTCCTTAAAGCACAAACAATTATTTCGAGCAAAATATACATTTTAATGATCACGATGAGCTTACCATCATTTTTGCTTCAAGAGTTTTCATTACAGATGAGTTTCTAGCGCCCTTAAAGTACGCATTATCACAGCCAAACGCAAAAGAAAATAATTTTTACGAACGATACATTCTCATGATTTCTAATTTAAGGGCACATGATCATTGTTATCTCAAAGGCTTTTTTTGCAAATGATCATAACAAACTCATGAATTGACGATTTCTTACTTTCATCCTCTTACCCAGCCTTGCTAGTGCCACCTGAACTTCTAGCTCTTGTTGTATAGGGTCCCTTGCATGCGATCCATGTTTCATCGTCCTAGCTGGCCCGGAAGTGCCCAAGCTAGCAAATGTAGGACAAAGTGAGTTCGCTATACGGCAATTGAGCCGAATGGTAGATCAAATTACAAGCGCAACTTAGTAAGTTCAAGTTCAAGTTTTTGGGATCCCAAAGCGTAAGTGGAGGGATACCTATGACTTCGCAAAAAGTTGTCCGTCGTTCCGTCAGTTTGTCAGCACGATAATTCTCGAAGGTAATGAGATATTTAATGAAACTTGGTGTGATGATCCTTTGTGTCAAGGGACAGGTCTAATTCAGAGATGGCCTCTGTAGCCCTACATTTAGGGGTGGGGTTCAAATTAAGGAGCGAACAAAATGTTTTTAACAGCTAATGAGATAGTCGATTTAGGGGTAAGAAGACATGCTGAACATGAATAAGAAAACCATTTCCTCACCGGAGCAAGTAGTTCACCCGGAATCCGGGCAAAACCGGAAAGTGTGTTAAAAGTAAAATTTGTATCTGAAGTTGATTAGTTGTTTGATTTAGGAGTAACAATACATGCTGAACATTTATAGATAGATAGATAGATTTATTTGCGCTAAAAAGCCACAAGGGCCATGGCAAATACAAAAAAAATAACAACAAAACAACAACAATGACAAACCTACAAAAATCCTTCCCGATATGACAGAGCGATCCGAAGGAATCTTCCAAATCTCTTTAAATCCCCAAAATGTTTACTTTTTAATTTTCTAACAAGTTCCTCCCTCGAGAAAAAACCCACCCTAAAAATTTCCTCCCTTAAATCCCTTAAACCCTCACAATCACAAATAAAATGCTCTACATCTTCATCAATCATCCCGCACAAAGGGCAGAAATAAGGACCAGACGAAACCCTAATTTTCCCAATATATTTTCTTCTTTGGCCAAAAGGCAAACAATCTCCTCTCAGACTAATTAAACATTTCAATTCTTCTGGAGATAACCCCGACTTAAAATAAATTTCTTCGCCCCAGGCCTCCTTAACCCTATTGTAGAGACTCAGGGACCCAGGAATCCAAACCTTACAACCCCACGCCTGCAACTCCTGGTCCTTTAATACTCTTTGGACTTCTTTCGCGACCTCACCTACCTCTAGCTGAACCCCCTTCCCCTCGTTCCACCTACCTGACAGTCCACACTCATTCAAAATAGTCTTAATTTGGCCAGGCCAAGTACCCTCACGTTCATCCTTTAGTGCCTCCAGGTATGCCGCTTTGGTCAACCATACCCTAGGAAGCGTAAGGATTTTTTCCCAAAATTTAACCATACGAACTAAACGAACACTACGAAGACTAGTAAGGCCTAAATCTCCCTTCAAAACTAAACTATTTAAAGTAATATTTACCCCTAGAACTCTTTTAAAATACTTAAGCTGGACTGCTTCAAGCTTATCCCCCTGAATAAAACCCCATATTTCAGATCCATAATGCATTGCTGACGCTACTTTCGTAGCAAACACCTGCTTGTAAAATTAAGGAGCGAACAAAATGTTTTTAACAGCTAATGAGATAGTCGATTTAGGGGTAAGAAGACATGCTGAACATGAATAAGAAAACCATTTCCTCACCGGAGCAAGTAGTTCACCCGGAATCCGGGCAAAACCGGAAAGTGTGTTAAAAGTAAAATTTGTATCTGAAGTTGATTAGTTGTTTGATTTAGGAGTAACAATACATGCTGAACATTTATATGAAAATCCGGAATCCGGCAAGAACCGGATTTTAAAAGAAACTGAAAACTTTCCACTTGAATAATACGTGTTGAAGGGCATGTGGTCTTTTTCTTCTTTTTTTCTTTCTTTTTTTCACAGTTGTACAGGTGGGGCTGAAACTGGTAAGGAGTAAGATTCTTGTTGTGTACAGTGTTCACGTTTAATTGTCTCTTATTTAAGTCATGGACTAGGTGGATAATTGTAAGTTATTGTGTTTAGTTGTTTATTTATTAGATACAAGTAGTATTAGTAAATTGCAGCACAAGTCCTTAGGACTTTCTTTTTGCTGCAATAGGATATTAGCCATGTTACTTTATTTTCTTTTAAATTTTTTTGTTAAAAATAAAAACCTACCAGCCCACCGAAAAATCTGCTAAAGGTAAACGTTTATCTGAAGTTGGTTAGATGTTCGATTTAGGGGTAAAAAGACATGCTGAATCCGCTTTTGAAAATCATTCTAGGAATCCGACTGAAACCTGAAACTTTATTAAAAGTTGAAAGTTTTATCTGAGTTTGATTAGAGGTTAGATACAGGGGTAAGAAGATATGCTGAGTTCGTTTTAAGCTTTAATTTTTCGTCGGACAAGTAGTTCGTCTGGAATCCAACCGAAATCGGCAATTTGGCAGAAGTAAGGCAGGTAGCTTTGATCGATTTCGTCAAAGTAGATCTGATATGTATAGGGGTAAACACACATGCAGAATCCATATCTTAACTTTGTTTTCTCAGATGATTATTCATTGGCCTTATTCTGTTTCTAAATTTAATAGTGAAAATGTTCAAGGAGTCTGGCGAAGACCTGATACCTACAAGACCAAATTATCTGAATCAAATATTACATTTTTGGGATCCCATCGCAACCTTCGGTGTTGTTTAATTTGTAACACTGAACTACAAATACATTAAACAAGCACTGTGGAGAATAAATATTCGTACATTCAACGCTTGTTAATAATTTTGCCTTAACGACAACAACTACGTAGATTATATAATGCGAGCCAAGTTTCATCAACCTAGCTAATCCAGAAGTGCCTGAACTAGCAAAAGTGGCCCAGGGCGACAGACATTGCCATCACATGGCACTTGACCCGAGTATACATTATGGTCTCTGGCCGGAATAAAATTATTGCATTACATAAAAGGCCACAACCGAATCCACCACGGATATGGGCAGCCTTCTCTAATACAAGCTCCCGGCCTCACATCTCGAAACCCAGTGGCATAAAAAAAAAATGTCTGCTTCGACTTCGGGATATTTTTTTTTCGGCAAGCCTCAGCTTTGTAATGGTTCCTCGAAGCCCCGTCCTCCCGTATTAGTTTTCCCCCGAAGGAACAAACAAAAATCCGAACTTCTTTTCGGCAGCGGAGGGTTGGCTACTTAGAGACAGGGACATAATCCATTCTTCACGAGACTCCGAACTGGTGCGGGCTCAGCGTTTCCTTGATCTGACCATAGCAAAAAAATCCTATTTCTTCCAGAGAAAGATGGCACATGAACACATGTCCAGGAACACTAACTGATGTCAGCATCTCGGTCAGCATGTGAAACCAAACCGAGTAGACTGATAGTAAAGATGAAGTATCTTTTCTTTCAGCAAAGTGTCTGCTTCGTTTCTCTAGTGTTTTTCCCGCACCGCAGAAAGCGGTGACGGGGTTACTTGAATGTCTCAAGTTTCGCTGGATACTGAGACATGCAGTTCCGGATCAACTAAAAAGAGACACGGCACGAGTACTAACAAGACAAAAGGTTTCGATGGGATCCGAAAAATCTAATTTTTGATCCAGACAATTGGGTCTTGTCTTCGCCAGATCAAGTCTTCGCCAGATCCAGTCTTCGCCAGGCTAATCATAAGAGAAAACCAAGTTCAGATATACCTCTATAAGCCATCTCTATTTTGACGACACTGAACAAAACTTCCTGATTTACTTCTGCCAAATTTCCCGTTTCGGCCAAATTCCAGGCGAACTAATTGTCAGCGTGTATCCTTATCACTATAAAAAACATCTAATCAACTTCAAAAAAAACCTTTAACGGGTAAAGAAATTATTGTCATATACAGACTCAGCGTCTTTTCGTACCACTAAATCTGTCACCTAATCAACTTAAAATAAAACTTTTGCTTTTAACAAATTTTCCGGTTTTGGCCGGATTCCGGGCGAACTAGTTGTCTGGGTAGAAAATGCTTTTCATATAAGTGTTCAGCATGTCTTCTTACCCCTAAAGCGAACATTTAATCAACTTCAAATGTAACTTATACTTTTCACCAACTTTCCGGTTTTTGTCGGATTCCGGACGAACTAGTTGTCCGGCGAGAAAATGGTTTTCACCATCGTGTTCAGCATGGCTTGTTTACCCTATAATCGGCTATCACGCTAGCTGTTTAAAACTATTTTGTTTACCCTGTTTACCCATGTTTAAAAATATTTTGTTTACCCTGTTTACCCATATTTTGTTTACCCCATCTGAACCCCCTCCCCCGGCCCTAAATGTAGGGCTAAAAAGCCCATATACGAACTTGACCTCACCCTTGATCCAAAGAACCCTTATCCCAAGTTTCATCAAAATATCTCGTTCCCTTAAAGAGTTATCGTGCTCACAGACAGAAGGACAACTTTTGCGATGTCATAGGTATCCCTCCACTTACGTTTTGGGATCCCAAAAAGAGGCACTAAAACTGAAAGGGCCCTATCAGGCTTCTGGGTGAGGGAAAGCCCTGGAGTTAAGTTTACTTGTCTACTTCTACTACTTGCTAATCTCTTTTCATTGGGATCCCAAAACGTAACTGGAGGTACCTATGACATCGAAAAAGTTGTCCGTCTGTACGTCCGTCTGTGAGCACGATAACTCTCGAAGGGAATGACATATTTTGATGAAACTTGGTGTGAGGGTTCTTTAGGTCAAGGGTAAGGTCGAGTTCGTAGATGGGCTCTGTGGCCCTATATTTAGGGGTGTTGGAGGGGGTTCAAATTAAGGGGCAAACAAAATATTTTTAAACAGCTAATGTGATAGTCGATTATGGGGTACGAAGACATGCTGAACACGACGATGAAAACCATTTTCTCCACCGGATAATTAGTTCTTCCGGAATCCGGAAAAACGGAAAGTTTGTTAAAGCAAAAGTTTTATCTGAAGTTGATTAGATGTTCAATTTAGGGATAAGAAGACATGCTGAACACTCATGCGAAAATCATTTTTCTAACCGGACAACTAGTTCGCCCGGAATCCGGACAAAACCGGAAAACGTGTTAAAAGCGAAAGTTTTACTTTAAGTTGATTAGAGGAAAGATGTATGGGTAAGAAGAAACGCTGAATCCGTATGTGACGATAATTTTTTACCCGGACATGTAGTTCGTCCGGAATCCTGCTGAAACCTGAAAGTTTGTTACAAGTTAAAGGAACAGAAAACTTGACTCGGGGAGCTAGCTGACATATCAAGAATGTACCCTTAGTCGATATTGAGAGTAAGAAAATTCTCGTTACGACCATTGCGGTTTCCGGGCAGTTTCCGAGAATTTGACTTTTGAGTTAGTAGAAAAAAAAAGCAAAAGGTTTGTGTGCCGGGAGTAGGAATCGAACGCACGACCTCTTGACTACTACCCCGATGTGTTAGTCAACACGGCCAAAGGCGAACTTTTACAGTGCATAAGTGCATAATTACAGTGAATAGGGAGCAAGGGCCTGCCACCTAGCTTTGGGAACACTAAGGAGGGGGTTCGAGATAACAAAGGAGGGGGGTCCTGTCAACAATAAGTCCCTGTATCTTTATCTAAGCCCCCCAGGTCGGTTTGATGGCCGAAAGTTGCGTAGTCAAGTTTTCTGTGCCTTTAAAGTTTTATTTGAAGTTGATTCAATGTTGTTTACAGGGATAAGGAGATACGCTGAATTCGTTTCTGAACTTTTTTTGCTGAAAAATGTCACGGAAAATGCCCACGGTTCAAAATGCCCATGACTCAAAATGCTAAGACTTAAAATGCCCACGGTTTAGAATGCCCACGATGAATTATTTGAGGTGTCGAGTCGATGGTAAACTGGAACATCTGGGGTGAGTTAGCACTGGAAAAATTAGACCGAGTATCGGAATGGCGATACTCGTATGTTGAACTGATATAATCTCAATTATAATATTCTGGAAAAAAAACAAGAGCTAGAAGCTCATATGGCACTTGCAAGGCTGGTTCGGAGGATGCAAGTAGGATTGGAAGGAGGATTGGTAGGAAAGGAGGATTGGTATGAGTGTTCTTTGACTCAAGGATAAGGTCGATTTCGTAGATGGGCTCTGTAGCCCTATATTTAGGGGTGGGGGAGGGGGTTCAGATTAAGGGGCAAACTAAATATTTTCAAACAGCTAATGTGATAGTAGATTATGGAGTAAGAAGACATGCTGAACACGACGGTGAAAAACATTTTCTCGCCTGGAATCTTGTACGTCTGGAATCCGAAGAAAATCGGAAAGTTTGTTAAAAGCAAAAGTTTTATTTGAGGTTGATTAGATGTTCGATTTAGGGAAAAGAAGACATGCTGAACACTCAAACGAAAATCATTTTCTACCCGGACAACTAGTTCGCCCGGAATCCGGAGAAAACCGGAAAATGTGTTAAAAGCGAAACTATTATTTTAAGTTGATTAGATGACAGATTTAGGGGTAAGAAGAAACGCTGAATCCGTATATGATACATGTATCGTCCGGAATTCCGCTGAAACCGGAAAGTTTGTTATAAGTTAAAGTTTTATTTGAAGATGATTCGATGTTCTTTATAGGGATAAGGAGATACGCTGGATTCGTTGCTGAACTTTTCTTTTGCTGACAGAAAGTTCGCTGGGAATTCGGCCGAAACCGGAAATTTGGAAGAAGTAAAGCAGGAAGTATCGATCATTATCGTCAAAATAGATATCGCTTATAGGGGTATATCTGAACTTGGTTGTCTCAGATGACTAGCTATTTGCTAATTAATCTGTTTCCAAATTTCAAAAGCAAATATGTTCCAGGATGCTGGCGAAGACAAGACCCGATTGACTGGATCAAATATTAAATTTTCGGGATCCCATCGAAACCTTTGGTCTTGTTACCCGTGTCTTCTGCGCCATACCGTGCCTCTTTTTAGTCGATCCCATGCAGTTCTGGTCTTCAGCGTTACTTATCGCAAAGAGGATGTCCCTGAAACGGCTAACACTCGAAATGCCCACCATCACAATGCCCACGACCCATAATGCCCACGGTTCAAAATGCCCATGACTCAAAATGCTCACGGTTCAGAATGCCCACGATTGAATTATTTGAAGTGTCGAGTCGATAGTAAACTGGAATTAGGGGTGAGTTAGCGCTGTAAGGGTTAGACCGAGTATCAGAATGGCTAAACTCGTATGCTGAACTGATATAATCTCAATTATAATATTCTGGAGAAAAAAAACAAGAGCTAGAAGTTTATATAGCACTTGCAAGGCTGGGTCGGAGGATGAAAGTAGAGATTTGCCAATTCGTGGGTTTGTTGTGAGCATTTGTAAGCAAGGCCCTTCAGATAAGAATGAGCTTGTGCCCATGGAAATCACGAGAATGTAGCCTGTTGTTTGATAAAAGTATTTTGTCTTTGCACTTGGCTGTGATGATGCGCACTATACGGGCGCTGGAAATTGATGATCCTAAAGCACTCTACTTTCCGGTTAAGATGCACACTTTAAGATGCTGGAAATTCACTTTCAAGCAAAACCCTTGTGGCACAAAGTCCATGGGCCCTCGGGGATCATGAAATGTATCATTTGGTTAGAGTTGTTTTTTTCACTTTGCGGTTAAGACACGCACTTTAAGGGAGCTAGAAGTTCATTGCAAAACCCTTGAGGCAAAAGTGATCATGGGCTCCTGGGGATCACGAACATTTAATTTGCTTAAAAGTATTTTTTTGTACTTTAGGGTTGAGAGGAGTACTTTAAATGATCGGATATGAGACTTGATCATATCTAAGCCAATACTGTCAAGTGTCCAATGTTCAAGTCAAGTTTCGTCGTCGTAGCACATCAGGAAGTACATTAACTCGCGGTCACCAGAATCCTCCCCCCCCCCCCTAGAACTCTCCCCACAGCGCCCAAATGCGGTCCGTTTCTGTCACTGATGTACCTATGGCTTGTGCTCGTTCTTGCCACCAAGTTTCATCCCGATCACTCAACTCTAAGCGTGTCATAGGATTTCCAGTTATCCCCTCCACCCCCCCCCCCCTCCCAATCGGATTCGGTCCGGACTTCATTTGGGAAATTTTAAACACGAGTACTTTCCAAATATCAAGTTTCATTAAGACCCGATCACCCGTTGGAAAGTTATACATGCCTCAAGATTCCGGATTCCCAATCCCTCCACTCCCCCCACGATGGTCGGATCGGGGAACTGACTATTTATTAGCCAATTTTGCCAAGTCTTTAATATCCAGGCCAATTCTCATCGTCCTAGCACATCTGGAACTTCTGGAAGTACCTTCAAACGCGATCACCGGAATTCCAGACCCCCCCCCCCCCCAAGTGCCCGAATCTGGTCCGGTTCTGTCACTGATGTTCTAGGGCTTGTGCCCGTGCTTTCCACCAAGTTTCATCCCAATCGCCCTACTCTAGGCCTGTCACAAGATTTCCGGTCCCCCCTCCGACTACCCCCACCACATTCATCGGATCCGATCCGGACTTGAAATGGGACATCCGAGACACGAGGTCTTTCCAAATATACAGTTTCATTAAGATCCGATCCCCCGTTCGAAAGTTATACTTGCTTCAAGATTCCCCATCGCTCCACTCCCCCACGGTGGTCAAATCGGTGAAGTGACAATTTCTAAGTTAGTTTGGTCGGGTCCCTGATACGCCTGCCAAGTTTCCTCGTCCTAGCACTTAGGGAAGTACCCTAACTCGACAACAGTGGACCTTCGCTCAAGTGCCATAAAACTGAATCCCACACAGCAATCTTAAAAACTGTTATTTTTTATTAAGGAACAATTCCTACCTTCATGATGCCGAGGGGTTACCCACTTCCCGGCACCTGCTTTACACCCTTTCCCGGCACAGGCAGAGGCAGAGGCACCGACCGAAACCAGTGCCGGCACCGGTTTCTGACCATAAATTAGGTGATTAATCTTTGAAACGCTTCTAAAAATACTTATTTTGATGTTTAACACGTGGCAACCCTTGCCGACTGATATCAGTCGGTACCGGCACCGACCGGGCACTTGTTGTACACTAAAAGACTTTTCTTCCGTACTTTCACGCAAACAATTCTGAACTGATCAACAAACAATAAAATATTTGTGTTCAATTCCTTTTCCGTGGTACTCTGTCCCTCATTGTCTCGTTGTCGGTCCAGGATCATTCTGGCTTCCACTTTGGACAGTTTAAGCCGCCGGCATTTTGAACCAGGACTATTTTGCTCCCAGTGGGTATTTTGGACTGTCGGCGTTTTGGACAATTTCGATTTCGGGGTCTTCGACCTCAATTGCGGGCATTCTGAGTCGTGGGCATTTTGAGCCGTGGGCATTCTGAATTGTGGGCATTCTGAATCGTGGGCATTCTGAACCGTGGCCATTTTGATCCTGGGCACTCTGAACGCGGGCGGTGTCAGAGTGGGCAATAAGATCGCGGTGATTTTGGAACCACCCGCTGAAACAGCTAATCCAAACGCAATCAGCCCCAATAGTGCACTGGGCGCCTCACTCATAGATAAAACGAAAACAAAGAAATTAAACGCAAATAAAAATAAATAAGGTGCGGCGAGAACTGATTAGGTTAGTACTATGAGCTCGATAAATATTCCTTCAGCCGATTCTCCCAAAAATCTATTATGTCAAGAAGTCTGATAACACTTATGACAAGGATGGACAAACAGCCAACACACTCCCGTCTTGAAGAACATCACCGACCTTTTTAAGCGTCCTCTATTCGGAAGACATATAATATCCAAACGACTATACATTACATTTTAGGAAAGTGATACTACCATAAACATTTGTAAACATTTCGCAATTTACATCCGGATTGCAAAAGTATTTTCTGCTGATATCGCGCATAATCCTGTTTAGACTGGCAAACTTAAGGCAGTGTACAATACCCCTCCCCATTGGGACATTTCGGATGCTGGCACCAGCTAACTCGATTGCCTGGCTCTGTGGGCTTTACCAGTTTAGTGGTGCGATTACCTACCAGATGGATTTGAAAGAGAGACAGAATATACTGGGAAAAGCGCTGTAAACACTCCAATTACCTTTAGAAAGGAAGGGGGAGGGGTTCTCGGAACTCAAACATTCGCTAATTATCACCCCAGGAAAGGAATGCGAGAGTTTTAACGAGATCCGTTGGGGGGGAGGGGGTCAAAGAGATAATGAGTTTTGAATGCTCCAAGCCAAGGCGTTTTTCGGCGGAAATGGAACATAAATGTAGCTGTAAACTTTTCCAGTCTATCCAGTCTATTCGAACATTTCATGTCCAGAGTAAGAATGGCAAATTAAAGTCGGTATAAAAATTTCTCAGCGGTTGTAACGTCGGTCGGTCTGTCCAACATGTGCTGGTTCGGGCACTTCCACGTGAGCTAGGACGTTAAGACTTTTGTACGCGTATAAAGGACCCGCGGCGACCCAATGCTCAAGTGGGGGGGGGGGTCGCCGGGGTTTTTTGCGAGGAGAGAACCCCCGGAGACCCCTCCCCCCCCCCCCCCACGCACACACGCGAATCCCCCCCCCCCCCCGGGTACCAAGGAAACATTCCCTTCCTGGACCTGATTACCCGTGGTGATATGGAGGGAGGGGGAATCCGAAATACTGTGACCCGCGTGGGTTGCAAAAGGAAGGTCCAATTCGAGTGTAACTTGATTGATGGTTGGAGCACACGCCCGAGATGTGTTGTTTATGTGTCCGAACCGAATCCGACGACGATGGAGGGGGGTTCCGGAAATGTTGTAACATGAATAGTGACCGCATGGATTGAGGGAGTGCGACGAAACTACGCTGTTAACGATCTGGACTGGATCCGGCCTCGGATAGTGTGTTGTTCCCAGATGAGCCGCATATTTTCCCCTCCCCTCCCGCCGTCCGTGCGTCGGTCCGAGAGGTACACTGGCAATCAGTTTTTGCCGTACCCTGCCACAGGATTACTTATTTCTTTTTAATTCGCTGTTCCGAGTTTTTTATGAAATTTCTGCCTAATAATACGCCTAAGCCAAATTTCAAGGTAATGTTCGCTTTTATTAGATTTTTTGTGATCCCAAAACGTAAGTGGAGGGATACCTATGACTTCGTAAAAGTTGTCAGTCCGTCTTTGAGCGCGATAACTCTCGAAAAGAATGGGATGTATTGATGATTGGTGCAAAGATTCTTTGGGTCAAGGGAAAGGTCGAGTTCGTAGATGGGCTCTGTAGCCCTACATTTAGGGCTAGGGTAGGGGGGTTCAAATTAAGGGGCGAACAAAATGTTTTTTAACAGCTATTAAATAGTCAATTTAGGGATAAGGAGAGATGCTGACACGAATATGAAAATCATTTTCTTGTCGGACAAGTAGTTCGCCCGCACTCCGACCAAAACCGGACAGTCTTTTGAAAGTGCAAGTTTTATTTTAAGTTGATTAGATGGTCGAATTGGGGGTAAGAAGACACGTTGAACATTCATATGAAAATCATTTTCTCGTCGGACAAGTGGTTCGCCCAAAATCCGGCTAAAACCCGATTTTTTTTTAAAGTAAATGTTTTATCTGAAGTTGATTAAATTGTTGTTATAAGGGTAAGAAGACATGCTGGACCCGTAAATGACAATCATTTTCTACCCGGACAAACAGTTCGTCCGAAGTCCGGCTGAAACCGGAAAATTTGTTATAATTAAAGTTTTGTCTGAAATTGATTAGAGGTTCGACGTAGCGGTAAGCAGGCATGCTGAATCCGTACATGAAAATTATTTTCTCGCCGGGCAAATAGTTCGCCCGGAATCCGGCCAAAACCTGATAAAAGGTAAATTTTTATCTGAAGTTGATTAGAGGTTCGATGTAGGAGTAAGGAGACCAGCTGAATTCGTGTTTGAGCTTTAGTTTTTTCCGGTTAGCTCGGAATCCGTCTGAAACCGGAAATTTGGCAGAATTAAGCCAGGAAGTTTCGATCATTTTCGTCAAAGTAGATATGACGTATATGGGTAAACACACATGCTGAATACATATCTGAACTTGGTTTTCTCAGATGATTAGCCATTGGCCTAATTCTCTTTCTAAATTTCAATTTTAAAAACGTTCATGAGTCTGGCGAAGACCGGATATCGACAACACCAAAATGACTGGATCGACTATTAAATTTTTGGGATACGAAACCTTTGGTCTTGTTTATAAAGAAAAGGTACGGTAGTATTTATAGTATTTAAGGTCTAATTCGTTATTATACGCCATATCAATTCTCTCTTTTGGGGATTCATCGTAGGCATTTTCAACCGTGGGCATAGTGGGCTTTTATGGTGGGAATTCATCATGGGTATTTTTAGTGTTAGCCCTCCAATTCGATTGAAAATTGATAGGTGGTAGGATCAAATGCTCCAGGTATGACATTTATGCGTCCAAATCACATACGGACAAGGTAGGGGGGACTTGTATAGGGTAACGGGAAATTAACTATTCCTGCGAAACTTGATGAATGGCTGGAACAAATGCCTTAAATGTGTTATTTTGGGCTCTTGGCGGGATAGACAGATTTAATGCATAAAAAGCCAACAAGGGTTATCGCACCAAAAACAACAAGAAAAAAATATATAAACATGAACACTGTGCCTATATTGGAAACTACAGGGATAAACCATTTTCCCGGTGTGCTGATCCTATCCGGAGGAACCTTCCAAACAGTTGAATAGACTGGAAACTTTTCTCTTTCACATTCTGAGTAATCCACTCACTTCCACACACTTACTCCAAACTGCTCTTGTCTCAACCCATTCAATCCCACACACTCTCTCACAAAATGACTCGACCTTTCTTTCTCGCATCCGCAAACGGCAAGAGTAAGGACCAGTTTAACTTTATACCAAATATATTTCTTCTTTTACCAAGAAGATCCGACTTCTGTGGGCACAGCTGGAGGAAGGTATCGAACCCCCCATGTTCAATTCGTGGGTCTGACTCCCATCCGGTGGGGGGGGGGGGGGGGGGTATTTGAAGGGATGTCCCAAAAATTATGTTTCACGCTTAGGACCAAACTCGTCAAGCGTTCCGAGAATTTGCCATATTAAATGTCACTTGTGCAAATGATATCGCAACGCTTTTTTCAATTGAATAAATTTGCTGTGAGACGTCACGTTTGAGTGTTTAGCAGCGTTTGAAGCAAATGCCCAGTTTCTGCACCACAAGATCAATCAGTAGTTTAGTTTATCGTGTTTAATCCTTCATTCAAATTACCAAGTTTGTTACAGAACTGCAAAATGGCAAGTTTTAATGAATTATGTGCCTCCACAATGCACAAGCAGGGGCTCAGAATTAATTTTTCACACTTGCTTCTTTACGTTCTGTCAGATAAGAAGCTTCCGGATCAAACTAGAACCAACACTAACTTTCTCCGAAACTTTCTTCGGGCAAATACAACATGCCAAATAAGATCAAAAGTTTTTTTAAAAATCGATCGCTACCAAATTAATCCATCGATCGGGTTCGTCAATGTTTTAGAAAGTTTTCTTTGGGAAAGCCCATGCTAGACAAACGACTACCCCAGTGCTGGTGGAAAGATTTCCTATAGGATATAGGCGGCCACAGAGAAGAGAAAGCGAAAATTAGCACATAGAGATTAACACATAAGATTAATATATAGAGAGTACTTACATGCAGGGATTGAGCGATGTCAAGGAAATTGTAGAGTAGGCTTTGTTGTTTGTGATGACAAAAACGGTCCATCTCGTCCATTATCAGAATTACCGACTTGGCATTTTCTCTACCGGATTCGCCGCTTCGCATCGTAGACAGTACGGTGGCAAGTATTTCTAAAATACAAATTGCAGAAATTAAGCCACCATTTTATGAAAGTCCAATATTCTCTTCGGGCTGAAATATATCTATGTTTTGCAGCTGGAAGCCTCAAGCAGACTTAAAGTTTAGATGAACAAAATGACGCTCTTAAAGTTGAAATGAAAGGGCTGAGATGCGACAATCTAGTTACCCTTCATCAAATTCACTTAAATAAGCTTGAAGGTCCGACGAAAACGTGTTACTTCGTTACTTCGCTGTTACGAATAATCGATTCTATCGAATGGACTTATTCTTACGGCCGCGCTTGTGCCTCTATGCTTAAAATATTTAGCAACTATCTAGCAACTTTCAATCCTGGAAATAGAGGGCGTTCCTCAGTCGTGATTTTGCGCTACGTGGCCATCTCTCAGACGTGATAATAAGCTTCGCTTTGTTGGCCATTGGAACCCACTTTGCTGACATTCAAATAAGCCGCGGCTGGATGAATTTGACGTGTCGTGCAAGAAGCGTATATTCTGAACGTCATTACTACAGACTGAGATGAAAAAATAAAATCCCTTAAAAGAGTTAAAATATTCAGTGTATTCGAATCCAAGATGGAAAATAAGTTGGCTTTTCAGTTAAACTTTAAGGTCCGTATGCAAACCCTGAAATTTTGATCCTAACCCAATGTTAAGCTTTGTTTTCATAAAAACCTACTTATGTTGTGCTAACCGTAAGAACCAGGATTCTTATACACGAATTGTAATACACGGCAACGCATTTTACGCAAGAAATAACAAAAAATGAAAGATATCGAACTGTTCGCAGGGATTAATTGTTTGCAAGTTACAAACAAAACTTTTGTACTCTGCAGAAAAAAGAAATTCTTTGCGCTGCAAGTCCCTAAGACTATGTGTAACTAATAAAAAAAAAATTAATAACTCGCAATCATCCACCTAGCATATAACTTCCCTACAAACACATGACCGAAATACAACCGAATAAAGAAGACCAAAGATATCGATGGGATCCCAACAATTTAATATTTGATCCAGACAATATGGTCTTGTCTACCCCAGATCCAGTCTTCGCCAGACTCCTTGAACATTTTTACTATTAAAATTCAGAAACAGGTTAAGGCCAAAATTCTAATCATCTGAGAAAACAGCATGTTTGTGTTTACCCCTATAAGTCATATCTGTTTGGACGAAAACTTCCTGCCTTACTTCTGCCAATTTCCCAGTTTCGATGTTCCTTCAGCCCAAGCTGACTGCGAATCATTTCGCAGCCAGTTTCGGCCGAATTCCGGAAGTACCTGTTCGGCAAAAAAAAGAAGCTAAAATCGAACTCAGCGTATCTTCTTTCCCCTATCGAACATCTAATCAACTTCAAATTAAAATTTAACTTAAAACAAATTTTCCGGTTCCAGCCGGATTCCGGGCGAACTATATGTCCGGGTACAAAATGACTGTCATACACGGATTCAGCATCTCTTCTTACCCCTAAATCGGATATCTAATCAAGTACGAAGACTTTTTCCAGTTTTGGCCGGATTCCGGGTGAACTACTTGCCCGACGAGAAAATGATTTTCACCATCTTGTTCAACATGTCTTACTACCCCTAAACCGAACATTTAATCAACTTCAAATAAAACTTTTACTTTTAACAAACTTTCCGGTTTTGGCCGGATTCCGGGCTAACTACTTGTCTGGCGAGAAAATCGTTTCCACCATCGTTCTCAGCATGTCTTCTTACCCCATAATCGACTGTCCCATTAGCTGCTTGAAAATATTTTGCTTACCCCTTAATTTAAACCCCCTCCCCCACCCCTAAATATAGGGCTACGAAGCCCATCTACGAACTCGACCTTACTCTTCATCAAAATATCTCATTCCCTTCGAGAGTTATCGTGCTTACAGACGGACGGACGGACGGACGGACAACTTTTGCGATGTCATAGGTATCCCTCCACTTACGTTTTGGCATCCCAAAAACACATAACCGAAATCCCTAATATTAACTCATTACAAGTTACAGCCACCCAACCCAATTAAAAGGAAAAAAATATTTCATGAATATTCATGCCACCGTTAATCAGTAAGCTCGTGGAGGGAATTTGAGATTCTGTCATTCCGGAATCGCAAGAAAAGAATGACAAGCGAAGAGCAAAGGGGTTAGAGACTCTGCATTTAACAAACTGAATCACTGTTTATGATACTTTGGCGAACAAAAAAAGTACCTATGGCATATGAGAAATGGACATAACATTGACTTTTTAAGCAGAAACAGCGCATTTTTTAGACCTTTTTTGGGGATCGAAAAACGTAAGTGGAGGGATGCCTATGACTTCGTAAAACTTGTCCGACTGACCGTCTGTTCGTCCTACTGTCAGCACGATAACTCTCGGAAGCAATGAGATATTTTTGACGAAATTTGGTGTGATGTTTCTTTGTATGAAGGGACATGTAGAGCTCGTAGACGGGCTCTGTAGCCCTACATTTAGGGGAGGGGGGTTCAAATCAAGGTGCGAATCAAATATTTGTTAGCAGCTAATGCCATAATCGATTTAGGGATGAGAAGATGCTGAAAACGTATATGATATCATTTTCTCGCCGGACAAGTATTTGGCATGAAAATGGAATCCGGCTAAAACCTGAAGAATGTTTAAAAGTTTGATTAGATAATCGATATAGGGGTACGGGGACATGCTGAATTCGTATATGAGCTTTACTTCTTTGCCCGACAAGTAGTTTGCCAGGAATCCGGCCGAAACCGGAAATCTGGCGGAAGTAAGGCAAGAAGTTTTGATCAATTCCGTCAAAAGTAGATATGACGTGTAGGGGTAAAAACACATACGTGCTAAACCCTCTTCTGAACTTGGTTTTCTCAGATGATTAACCACTGGCCTTAATCTCTTTATAATTTTAATTATAACAAGACCAAAGGTTTCGATGGGATCCCAAAAATCTAACATTTGATTCAAACAACTGGGTCATGTCTTCGCCATTCAGTCTTCGTCAGATTCCTTGAATATTTTTACTGTTAAAATAAAGTTCAAAATGGATTCAGCATTTCTCCTTGCCCCGATACCGAATCTAATCGATTTCAGAAACAACTTGAGCTTCAACCAAATTTCCAGTTTCAGCCGAATTCGTGATGAACCATTTGTCCAGCAAGAAATTAAGTTCAGATATGGATTCAGCAGACCAACTTATCCCCTCAATGAAAATCTTCTTAGCTTATAAAACATACATGATTTTACCGTAAATTCGAAACCCCTCCTCTGCCTCTAAAGATAAGACTAAAGGACCCATCTACGAACTTGATCTGTACTTTACCAGTGAATCCTCATTGAACAACATCCTCGCTTGAACAACATATTTCCTCGTTTGAGCATTATATATCAACCCCCTTCGACCTTCGATTACACTAGATCTCTCCGACGTCCATAGAATAAACAAATGAATGTCGTCATCCACGCGCAGAGCTATACTGGTTTGAGAATAAAGTGGTAGGGACGGCTATAGCCGAAAATTGGTCATCAAATTTTGTGTCCGGTTTTCGCCGGATTCCGGATGAACTACTTGTCCGGCAAGAAAGTAACTTTCATATTTGGATTCAGCATGTCTCCTTACCCTTAAATCAACTATCTCAACAGCTTTTAAAAAATATTTGTTTTGCCCCGTAATCTGAAACCCCCTCCCCCACCCCTAAATATAGGGCTACAAAGCCCATCTATGAATTCGACCATACTCTTGACCCAAAGAATCCTCACACCAAGTTTTATCAAAATATCTCATTCCCTTCGAGAGTTATCGTGCTTGCAGACGGACAGACAGACGCCGGACAGACGGACAACTTTTGCGATGTCATAGGTATCCCTTCACTTACGTTTTGGGCCCCAAAAATGTTCAAGGAGTCTGGCGACGACCGGATATTTATAAGACCCAATGTCCGAATCACATACTAAAGTTTTGGGATCCCATCGAAACCTTTGGTCTTGTTAGTATTGCACGGAGCCGGAGCTGAGGCCTGTGTTTCATGCCAGCAGAATTCAATTTCCGTGGACGAACAAAAATCTGTTCCGACGAAAGCTCGACACGCTTTGGAGACGGGGCGAGCTTAACCAGACGTCAGAGTAGCCGTACGGCTACGAACTACCGAGGTTAGGATTTGTACAAGTCAATATTCCTCTTGGTAACTGCAACGACCACTGTAATTTATGGACATACTGCTAGCGAGTCTAATTAGCTCGGTTTACGGAGACGATGAAGCAGTTTCAGTATCAGCTATAAGCACCAGAACATCCGATCAGAGAATCCTAAACAGGAAGCGAAGATAACCCCCCTAAGTCATTAATTATCAGGATTGCCACATCAAAATATTTAGAGAGTGACTTTTGGCCCGGAATGGTCATTTTGGTCGGAATCGCCTCTGCAAAACGACGCATCTTAATTTTATTTTCACGAAAAAACGGAATCCCTGCTACAAAAATGAAACATTTGGACGTATCTCTGAGTGATTCTTATGTCCCACGTAGGACAACAGCGACAAAAACAAAATGGAGTGACAAAAACAATATAGAGTGACAATTCCCGACTATCCGGCTGGTTTGAAGCACAAGTCGTGGCAAATAAACTTCAATTCCAATGTTCTAAAATACGAGACTCCTTCTAACTTCTGCTTAGTTTCTCAAAAATTAAAAGCCTCGCGCAGTCCTCTTGGTTATGATGAGAAACGAACAAACTTTACCAATGAGCTCTTCCGAAAAAATAGGCGGAGCCTAATCCGCCCCGAAAAGCGCCAAACACGGACAATGCAAGCATTGGTCAAGTACCGTCAGGGTAGAAAAAGACTGAACCCTGGGAATGAGATTCGATGGAATGATAATGGAAGAAGAGTTAATCAATAATAACGCCCCCCCCCCACTCAAAGCGTACCGGAAGATTTTATTTCGGGTACCCACCACCTTTTATCTCCCTCACTGTGGCCGAATCCGATCCAGACCTATAAAACATCTAGAGCATATGGATGAGCTGGAGGACATCCGGGGATCGGAGTGGAGGGATAGGGATAGGGACGTGGACAGGCTGGAATGACAAGCATAAGCCCTACATGTACCATTTACAGAACCGGACCGGACCCGGGCACTGTGGGGCAGTGGGAGGGGGACTCCCGAAACCCTGTGACACAAAGAACTCTCGAACGAGTAATCCGATTTGGACGGAACTGGCAAATGGCAAGAGCTCACGTCCTAGGTATACTATCTACAGGTCCAGACCAGATACGGCCAATATAGGGGGTGTTAGGGAGGATCCGGAAATATTGTTGTATGCACAATTCTCGAACGAGTAATGCGATCCGGATAGAAGTTGACAGTTGGCAAGGCTACATGTACTACATGTTATCTTTATTATTGTGTTGCCTAGTACCCCGATTTCAGCTTATTGCAAGAGAGTGGTTAGGGTCTAACCTGTGCGGTTTTTACGGAAAGTGTGCACCTTAGGCCGGATTGATGAATACGACATTACATTTTGGAAAGTTCCGCAGAACTCGCCTGGGGCCAAAAAAGGGTGGTTTTTGCTTGTAATTGAGCCAGAGCCTACAGTATGGGAACTCAAGTAGAGTTGTATAGCCTATGTCAGAGAGGACTATCTGAAGTTATACAGCGAAGCTTTCGTTTCATAAACCATGTTTCTGCTTTCGAGTGGAAAGCTCCGTTCTAGCAGGGAAGCAGACAGGCACTAGTTTTAAATTGAAGATGGGATAAAATCTATAAGTGCTAAATATGTTCCCTAGCCACGCAGCCAATATATCTTCTTTAAGCATCAGCTTTTTTAGCATCAGCAGCAATATTTAGCAACAGGACATTAATGGGTTTACAAGATCTGAAGATGCACAAACAGACATTTACATCGAAAGTGACACCAGTGTTTCATTATGGGGCTGAATTATGGGGATTTGATGCCGCCAAACAACTAGAGTCGATTCAGTTGCAGTACTACAAAAGAGTATATGGATTGCACCAGACAACACATTCCCAAGCTTTAAAAGGAGACCTCGGAATATTTTCGTTAGAAAATGTGGGCTAATCCAGATGCTTAGATTCTGGCTTAAGTTAGTTGGAATGCCAGAAACTAGATTAGTAAAGGCTGCGTATAGTGAGCTTCTTAAAATGGGTAAGAAAAGAACTTGGCCGTTCCAGATTAAAGCACTGTTGGATGAAGTAGGGCTATCATCTGTGTGGAATGATGGCCTTGGACCACCAACAGATCACAGTGGAATAATTAAGAAGGTGAATGAGATTTTGCAGGACCAGGAGAGCCAGCAATGGCGGGGCGCGGTTGAAAGATCAGAATCGCTAGGGTTATATAAATCCGTAAAATATATTTTTGGAGCGGAGTATTATTTTAAATTAAATTTGCCTAATAAGTACCTCAGATATTGGATTCAGTTGAGAGCGAATTGCCTACCAGTACATAGAAAACTTAAATTTTTAAAAGGAAAAAATGGAGAACCGAGTTTAGTGACACCCTGCCCTTTATGTAATGAAGGGAATGATGACTTGGAGCACTTTTTGCTGAAGTGTCATGAGCTTTCTGATTTAAGGGTGTCTTTGCTTGGGGGGATTTTGCGGCTTCCAGACATCTTGGATTGTACATCGGCACAGATAATATGCAAAGTGTGTAGATTTATTGATGAAGGAGTGAAGTTTCGTGACAATAGAAGTTGAATTTTTGTTATATTTTGTTTAATTTTGTTGCTTAATCAGTGTATAACCTGTTCATGTATATGGCCTCTGGCTTTAAATACAGATTATTATTATTATTATTATTATTTGATAGTGCAAAACGGATAGGTCAGCTGAATTTTATTAGAGCTATATTTCGGACGAGGAATTCACAAAGTAGAATATTTAACGCTAAGCTAGAATCTTTAGTTTGTTTCTCCACAAGTTCGTTTTTCCAACTTGAGCGGCTTTGAACCTGAAGAGGACCCTTGCTAAGAAGGGCCGAAATATAGCTCTAATAAAATTCAGCTGACGTATCCGTTTTAAACTATCAAATTTACAGAATAAAAAAGTGGAATTTTAACACGGGTCCGAAAGTGCTGCCATCTATTGTTTCTCTGTCCATTTTTGTTCGTGATTTCAGCTGAGTTTATCATTTCAATTCTTACACTTGTGAATGAGGAAGATAAATGATGTCAGACGGGCCTCTTAAACTTTAAAAGTTCTCTAACTGCTAAAGAAATTAGAGCTTGTACTTCGTCCTTTCTAAATGTTTATATTAGAAAGTTGGCCTACGTCAAACAAGTCAACTTCTGAACTAATATTGACAGAATTTTTTTTCAACGGCAATCGATAGACGTTGCTGAGCTGATCAAAGTATATGTCATCCGTTTTTTTGTACAAAAATTCCTTCTTGAGATACAACAGTTTGAAAAGTTCATAGGGGTTGACAACTTCCGTATACTGAAGTATATACTACACAGTAAGGTACACACTGAAACCAACAAGAGCTAAGAGCTCATATGGCACCTGTTACGAGTAGGTAATGCAAGAAAGTAGATGAGAGCGACCCCTTCAACCCCCCTAGGTTCGAACCTAGAAGTAGGATATCTAGTATTACTCGAGTCTGAGCACATCTGGCATCGCCTCGGATCGTCTAGGGCAAACAAAATTTCTACTTTCAAAGTTAAGATCCACTCGTTTGATCCCTAGACGTGCCACACTACTTCCGGTACCTCCTCCAACTCCCCCAACCGCGGCCGAATCTGGCTTGGATACATAAATGGATCATCCAAAGCATCTTCTCTAACCACCTATCAAGTTTCATTCGAATCTGAGCATTTTTTTTTAATTCCGGTCACCCCCCCCCCCTCCCCCACCGTGCCCGGATCCGTTACGGACCCTAAAATATGTCATCTACGGCAGATGAGGTCTGTACTTTCCAAGTTTCATTCAAATCAATCCCCTCGTTTGACACCTATGCGAGCCACAAAATTTTCGGGACTCCCACTCCAACTCCCCCCCCTGTTGCGGAATATGACTCGGAACACATAAACGTCGCATCTCTGACATCTCTTCTTCCCGTCCATGAAGTTTGACTCGAATCGGAATACATCTGCAAATTTCCGGTTCCCGCTTCATCCTCCTACCGTGGATGAATCCGGTCAGGAAGCCAAACAATAAACCTAGGCCGCATAAACTTAGTCCGATTACCTATTCAAAAGTTATGCATGTCACTGGATTCCAGATTCCCCATACCTCCACTCCCTCCAAGATGGTTGGATCAGAGAAAAGGCTATTCTCATGTCACTCTGTTCGGTTCCCATATGCCTGTCAAGTTTCATCGTCCTAGTACATCAGGAAGTACCGAACCCGCGGCACCACCAGAATTCCGGACCCCCCCTACAACTCCAACGACAGTTAACGAATCCAGTCCAGTCATGTCAGCGATATATCCAGGAATTGTGATTGTTCTTCCCAACAAGTTTCATCCCGATCCCTCCACTCAAAACGTTTCCCAAGATTTCCGGTTCCCTCCTCCAACTCCCCCAGAATTACCGGATCCGGTTCGGAATTGAACTGGGTCGTCTGAGGCACGAGAACTTTCCAAGTATCAAGTTTCATTAAGTTCCGATCACCCGTTCGAATGTTATACATACCTCAAATTTCCGGATTCCCCCTCCCTCCACTCCCCCCAGATGGTCGGATCGGGGTAGTGACTTTTTTCCAAGTTAACATGGTCGGGTCCTTGATGTGTGTGCCAAGTTTCATCGTCCTAGCTTATGCGGAAGTGCCCGAACTAGCAAAACCCGGACCGACAGACTGACGGACGGACAGAAATTGCGATCGCTAGATAGCGAAGAAACAAAACCGAAGTGTTGCTCTTGCTGTTGCTCTTGCTCTTTGGTATCAGATACCACGGTGACTGCAAAACCGACTTTAGACCGTGGTATCGAATATCATGGTATCTGCAAAAACGCAAACTATTGTTTAACACACGCTTTCCAGTCAGCTTTCGCTGAATAAATATTTATTCCCTTCTAGGCCACTTTTCAAAAACTTCGGCAGTCTGAAGTTTATAATCTTCGAAAAAAAAAAAACATACCACTGTTTCAGTAAAATTAAAACGGGACTGTCGCGTTTCCTTCTCGAAAACGAACTGAGCCGCTACAAAGCATCAATCGGATCAAGTAGAGGCTTTTACGGCCATCTGATAAACACCAAAATGAACTTTCAGGAAAGCTTATTGCCTGACGAAGACAATGTACGTCAAAAACCGTAAGAGCTTGAAGGGCAACGACGGTAAGCCCCGACATCTCGAGAAAATTCTCGTAGAGGTACTGTAAATGATACGCTTTTTGCTAGCGGGGAAAGTTCTCACGCTAGCGGTGATGACACAAAGTCTATGATTACAAAACAAAGAAGATCAGACAAGAAAACTTATATGAAATTGGGGACAAAGAAAATGATCTTCCACCATTACCGAGTTCTGGGGGCAAGACGAAAATAACGATATCGAAAAAAGAGATAGGTGGCTGATGGCGCAAATACGGGGCAAAAATAAAGGAGATGGGAAAGAATTCCCCCCTTAGGAAAAACGTCAAGATGGAAGAAGAACGACAAAATCTCCGGAGAGATCAGTTTGAAGTGAGCTTCGGTTATTAGATAAAAATCAATTCAAGTGCATAATGGCTTACAAGACTCGAGATGAGTGGAAAATCGTAGAAGCGTGCGGGAAAGCCGAAATTTTTGAGAGTCGGTAAGTAGATTAATTACAAATTCGGGAAACAATAGATATCGATTAGATAAAAACGATCTCGAACTGATTCCACATTGTCGTTGCACGTAGAACCCTTACTAACTAAAATTCTCGAATTCGTGTTCATTTTCGAATGGCGTGACGAGAATTTTCAGCGGTGGCACCGATACATGCATGCGAACAGCACGCTGGGACGCATTTGAATGGTCTAATTTTGGATAAGCACCATGCTAACTCTTGCGAATATGGTCACCATGGAGTTAAGATAATAATGAGACTAAGAAGGATATTCCTTCAGCCCAGCTTGACTGCGAATTGTGTTCGACGGCGTTCGATATGGGCTGAGATTTTATTTCAGCTAAAGTTCGGTCCTTCTCAGCAGGGGCCCTTCAGGCTGTAGCTAGATATACGAACCTGCTACAGAATACGTAAAGTTTCTAGCAACTAAAAACAAAAATTGTTTATGGTAGCGCCAAACGGATAAGTTAGCAGAGATTTGAGTTCAGCGATATTTCGGACCTTCCTAACAAGGGTCCTCCTCAGGCTTGGTCCGGCTACCCCTCCCCCCCGGTACCGACCTTCTTGGCAAAAAACAAACCTGGTACCCGACCAAGCCCCTCACACACACAAGTGTTAATAAGATAAAATGTATTTTTATGATGTGCCGCCATCACGCGTCTACATTTAACTATCGTGTCTATGGAAAATCAGTAAGTACTTGCGGTCGGAACTGCAGTTTCAGTAAGATTTTCTGCATTTCCTATATATTTCCATTCAGGGGGGGGGGGGGGGGGGGGTACCGAGGGGCTTTCGCCGGGGGGGGGGGTGAACCGGGATAATTCCGGACATTTCTGACAAACTTCTTCTAAAAACAAGAGCTAGAAGCTCATATGGCACTTGGTGAAAGTAGGAATTTGCCAATTCTCGGGTTTATTCCGATCATTTATAGGACGATGATTTCTTGTACTTATAGATCGTAGGGCTGGGAAATTACTTTTAAAGTTGCACCTCCTCAACCCACCCCGTTCATGGGCAACTGGGCCCAGATTGCCCAAGAAAGTTTGTGACCCGTGACAGGAATCAACAGGTACGAAGTTGAAACTTGACTGGCTTGTGAGCATTGTGGTCTTTTTTTGCTGTTTGAGGGTACCAAACCCCGCGCTCACTTAGTTCAGGGGCAGTGGGGCCCAGATTGGCCATTTTTTTTTTTTTTTTTGAATAACTGGAGATAGGGCGATGAAATTCCTTGTGCTTTTAGATCTTAAGGTTGGGAATATATAAGTGGAGTTCAAATACCTACCCTTCACGTTCATGGATCCATCAGTTAAGTTTTTACCCGTGACTGGAATCAAACTCTGAGCTGGTATACTTGAGATATACAGGTCTATAGGTCTAAGGTTGTGAGCATTGGGGTCTCTTTTTGCATTTCGATGTGTCCACAACCCTCCCCCCCCCCCTCTCACCCTCTCGTCCATGGACAACTGGGCCCAGACTTCCCATAAGTTAATGTTCGTGAATGACAGGACTCAAATTCAACTCTTGTATACGTGTGTATATATATGTATAGAAGTGGATTGTGGAAGGGCAACAAAGAAAACCACGCGACGTACTTAACGACTTAATGAGAAGTTAGGGTTTTGTCATATGGTTGATGATATGCCGTTCTTAATGAAGTTGTGACGAAGGGGATATTAGGCAGCTACGGTTTGGTCTATTGCACTTGTTATTACCTTGCTAACTGAAAAGAGGCTTAAAGGCCGGACAGGCTTGCTGGCAAGACATTCAGAATTGGAATTGGGACCATTCTTGCAAGAAGTAGGATGATATAAATTTGGTTAGTTCAACTTTTTGGTTATCGGGGATGTAAAATATCTTGGTTCTAACGCTGTTCAAAAATAAGATATGATACACATTTTGCTGTAACACTCCACGTTTGAGCGCTTGCGCACCTGTTGAAACATCCATCGGATGTATTTTTTATGCTGAAACACTGATTTATTCGACGACTACTTAAGATTTCCGTTAACAGTGCATCCTAAATGAAATCCTGGTCAGTCCCAAGAAATGAAACTTTAATGGGACTTGCCCTCCGACCAGTTTTGGTGTAATTGACTGCAGGGAATCCGTAAAATTATTGATGTGTAAGTTACGAACGGTTGGTCCGATTCCAGTGAAATTTTTTGGGTGGTGTACTGAAAACTTAGATATATAAAGTCTGCCCGAACCACTTGCAGCAGTGACTGGGGGAGTCAGGGGGGAGTTAGAAGGGGGGGGGGGCAGAAATTGTGTAAGCGCTCAAGAAAGCTGGACAGTACCGAGTTCATGCGGCATGAGTATGTTATTTCGCGTCCGGACCGAATTCGGTAACGGTGAGAGGGATGAGGGGGGTATTGGCAGATATGCTCAGAGTCGTATTCCGCCACAGTGGAGAAAGCTGGAGGGATAATTCAGTGAATTTTGTGGCTCGCATAGGGGTCAAAAGAGGGGAGCGGTATGAACGAAACTTCTCTAAATCTAGTAGTATGGAGATTGCATATTTCGGGGCCCAGACCCGATACACCACGGTTGGGGGCACAGGAATTCGCCGAAATATGTCAAAATTTGAATGAAACTCGACGCGAAATTATCGCTGACTTTTATACGTGCCCGAACAGGAAATGACCACGGCAGGTGGAGTTTGAGAGGGCTTCCAGAAATTGTGTGGCATGCCCAGGGAACAAACGAGTGGAGTACGATTTGGATGAAATTTAGAAGGTGTAAATGTCATATGCTCAGGATGACCCATTTTAGGGTCCCAAACGGATTCGACCTCACCGGGGGGGGGGGGGGGCAGGGAGTTTGAGGGGTACAGGAAATTTCAAGAGAATGCTCGGGTTCCATTAAAAATGTATGGGTTGGTAAGTCTCGATAGCGCATTTGTGTTCTCGAACCTCATTCTACACTGCATGTGAGTTGAGGGAGTTTTGTTACTTAGTCCTCCAAGGTATGACTAGATTTACTGCTGGCCAAAGGTGTGGCATAACCATCCATTGACCAATTTCTTTAATTGGTCACTAGAGACTTCGTTTATTTTAAACTACCGGGCCGAGACGTTCACTTGGTCTCGTGACTCGGTCGGATTGCACGACGAGACGAGCCCGAGTCCTGCTCCGCGAACGACGAGTCCGAGTCCTTGAAAAAGGCGTCTCAAAACGAGTCCAGAGTCTGAGTCCACCAGCTCTGACAAAACTTTAATTTCTTCCAAAATTCAAAGAAGGTTTACTTGTGACGGTCAAAAAGTCTCTTCTACAAGTTCCATCTTTCCGCAAATAGCTGTTATGATAATATTATGACGTAAGACCATTATGCAAAGAAATTCCAGCATTCAGTCACGCACTGGTATACTATCAGATGTTTGATAATATTCAGCACAAGAATGCTCAATTCAACCCATTCATACTTTTTCTCCAAGTTTTACAGAATGTTTCCGTATGACCTTCTGACGTTTCACGTGTTCGTAAACAACAACACCACAATATCTTTAGTGTTATATTTGACAAGACATACTGCTTAAAGGACACCTCACGCTGCATGGTGTTTACCCTCAGATGTTCTGAGATAGTTGACCAATTACAACTAAGCTATGCTTACAGAAAATTACACACGGCTTCGGCTGCTTTTAGTCCCTTTCCATGCCCCTTGCCCTGAACGAAAATCTTGACAAAAATTGTAAAACTGGTCTTCGGACGGAAACAGTTCCTTAGAAACAATGATAGGGAGCCTGACACGTCACGTAAAGAGAATAAATCGTGGCAAGCATCATAATCAGTTTATTGCTAATAGAGGAGAAAATCTCGGGAACGATTACTAACAGAGGAGAATCTCGGGAAAGAGAATGGATGGAAATACTACCGAAGTGGAAAGAATAACTATTATAAGTAAGACGTATCCTTCAAAGGACCCCACTTGGCTTTTCTGCCTTTCATATTATCCCTAGCTCCCTTCTGGAATTTTAAGCTACTGAAATCTCCACCTTCCGCCACTGTTTCGTTTTGTACAGACGATTTTTTAGCGCTTTTATAGTCGAGCCGAGTTTTGTCAGTCAGGCAATGCAAAGTTGCAGCAAGCTTCAAGGTCCGCCGACAACTCTTTCCCACATAAGGATATGAGAAGCTTTAAAGTATTGGTTTTGGGATCCCAAAACGTAAGTGGAGGGATAGCTATGACATCGCAAAAGTTGTCCGTCCGTCCGTCTGTAAGCATGAACTCTCGAAGGGAATGAAACATTTTGATGAAAATCGGTGGGAGGATCCTCTGGGTCAAGGGAAATGTCGAGTTCGTAGGTGGGCTCTGTAGCCCAATATTTAAGGGGGGGGGGGGGGGGTCAAATTAAGGGGCAAACAAAAATATTTTAAAAGCTAATGAGATAATTGATTTAGGGGTAAGGAGACATGCTGAATCCGAATATGAAAGTTATTTTCTCGCCGGACAAGTAGTTCACCGGAATCCGGCGAAAACTGGACAAAAAAAATTTCGACCAATTTTCGGCTATAGCAGTCCTTACCCCTTTATTCTCAAACCGCCATAGCTCTGCGCGCGTGGATGACGACATTCATTTGTTTATTCTATGGACGCCGGAGAGATCTAGTGTAATCGAAGGTCGAAGGGGTTGACAATGTTCAAACGAGGAAACATGTTCTTCAAGCGAGGATGTTGTTCAATGAGGATTCACTGGTCAAGAACAGATCAAGTTCGTAGATGGGTCCTTTAGTCCTATCTTTAGAGGCAGAGGAGGGGTTTCGAATTTACGGTAAAAACATGTATGTTTTATAAGCTAATAAGATATTCATTGAGGGGGTAAGGAGGTCCGCTGAATCCATATCAGAACTTAGTTTTCTTGCTGGACAAATGGTTCATCACGAATTCGGCTGAAACTGGAAATGTGGTTGATGCTCAAAGTTGTTTCTGAAACCGATTACAGGTTCGGTATCGGGGCAAGGAGACATGCTGAATCCATTTTTGAACTTTATTTTAAAAGTAAAAATCTTCAAGGAATCTGACGAAGACTGAATGGAAAAGACATGACCGAATGGTTTGAATCAAATGTCAGATTTTTGGGATCCCATCGAAACCTTTGTTCTTGTTCATTACGGAAGACACGGTAGAGCATCAAGTCTATTTTTATTTTGGTACCATTCCTATTTTCCTCGACTGGACGAAGCTGCAGAGACCTTCTTTCCCGATGATCTTACTATAGTTACGTTTTTGATCCAAGTTTTGTTCGCCGTTGGCTTAGCCGGTTGCTTAAAGGACCCCTCGCACTATTTACTCTTCAACTTACAATATTTTAAAATTTGAATACTTTCAAAACTACGCTGTGCTTTCAACAAATAACCCACGGTTTTGGCTTTTTTAAGCCTTTTCCAAGACCCGTTGACTTATAGCGAAAACAGGGAAACAATTTACATAACCTGTTTTTCTGATGGAAAAACTTCTCGCAGACAACCGTCGACAGCGTGATACACATCGAAGGTAGCAAAAGACGGCAAGTGAGAAAATAAGCGGGGTTTTGTTAGAGGGGTTAGTATGTACCCTACGAAATTGGGGTTTTCCGGGTTTAGAAATATATTTATTGATTATGGAAGTATGCTGCATTAGTATTAAAGGTAAGACAGGTCCTTTAATTAGTGTTTTTACGACTCCGGCGATCCTTGCCCGGTCGCCGTTTCTTCAACATTTCAAGCAAACTTCGAATTTGCTAGAGTTTCGAGGACAAAGAAATTGTGCCCGGTGATCAAGATCGGTATTTTAACAGAGACCTTCGAGTTCGACGGTAACTTCAAACTTCGATAAAACGCAACTTATGTTCTCAATCCCGATGAAATAACAAACCTGCATGGCTCTGGCCCTCGGTGATTTCGGACTGAAATCCAAGCTGGCGAGCAAGGGACCTCAACGCGAGGCGGCTGTCAGTGTGGATGGACCCCGATAGCCTGACAACAGCAGCTCTGTCGCTTGGGCACGCAATCTTAAGGACACTCTCGATTATCTGGAAAAAAGTTAAGCGATTAGCATGTAAACAGCAGGATGGAACTTTCTGATCAGTCGTGTGCTATTCTGGTGTGCCTTTCTCGTATGCTTTAGTTTCTTGTTCTTTTTGTTCTGTGAAGTGTTTGTTTTGTTTCTTTTATTGCTAATCCGCTTTGATTTTTTGTAGCGGGTCAAATCTAGATTATTATTCCTTGAGCCCAAGCTGACTTTGAGACATTTATTCAAAAAATGAAGACAACGGATACGTCAGCTATGATGCTTCATCAGTGATATTTCGGCCCTTCTTGGCAAGGGTTCTCGAGAGGCTCTCAATCTTCACGTCCAACGTCGAGGAAGGAAACAAACCTGTAATAAAAGAAAATGATTACAGGTTACAGGTTTGTGATTACAGGTTTTTTTCCTTCCCCGACGTTGCATGGACCTGAAGATTGACAACCTGACGAGGACCCTTGCCAAGAAGGGCCGAAATATCGCTGATGAAGCATCGTAGCTGACATATCCGCTGTATACATTATTTGATTAAATATATTATTATTATTTTTATTTATAACAGAGGACGTTATGGTTGTTTAACATTCATACATACAGTTTCTGGCTAAATGGTAAAACAAAAACAAAACACCCATTCAGATATTCTCAGGATCCCACAAGGAAAATGTTACCATCGGAAGTTCCTTGACGTCCAAGAAAAGCATTGTTCAAATAGATGTTATAAGGTGTATTACTGAGTATAAGGTGTATTAAAGATTCCTCGGGGCGCACTGTGGTAAGGTGAATGAGCAGAATAGACCCGCGTTCTATTCTCGCTTATGCAGAGCCAATCAGATCACTTGGTTGGTTGCACCAGCGGGCCGAGGAAAGGAGCAGCGCCGTCAGGGTTGCCACGGGACGCACTAAATTTCTACTTTGTTAGAAGCTGAAGAGACATCTTTTCTTCAAAAGAACACGTTTGTTCTTTTACGACTGCTTATTGTTAGTTCGAGGACCAATGCTGTCCATCCTTAATTTAGTAGCTTTTACAATATAATGGGCGTCAAATTGTGCTCGTGTACTTCAAGTAGTACCAAGAACATTTTTTCTGATCTTCAGAAGCCCAAAACAAGAGCTGTAAGCTCATATGGCACTTGCCTGGGTTAAGATGTTTTGATTAATCAAAAGTAAGTTTCGACTTTGCGGTTGGGATGCGCACTCTAAGGGAGCTAGAACTTCATTTGTAAGCAACACCCTTGAGGCAAAAATGATAATGGGCTGATGGGCATCATGAAAATGCATATATTGCTTAAAAGCATTTTTGTTTACTTTGCGGTCAAGATTGGTGCTTTAAGGAATAATCGGATGTGGGAAGTAGCAATTTTTAAGCAAATGTTGTTGAATCTCTAATATTCCAGCGAAGTTTCATCATCCTAAAACATCTGGAAGTACCTTAACTCGCGATCACCGGAATCCCAGACCCCCCCCCCCCCCCCTCCAACTCCACCCACAATACCCGGAGCCAATCCGGTTCTGTAAATGATTAATCCAGAGCATCTGTTTGTTATTCCCACGAAGTTCGATTCCGATCACACCAGTCTAAGCGGGTCAAGCATTTCCCCCCCCCCCCCCCAATAATAGTCGGATTCGGTCCGGAAATGAAAAAGATCACCAGAGAGAAATGTCCTCTGTTCAATTACTAAATTTCACTCGGGTCCGATCACCCGTTCCAAAGTTACGCATGACTCAACATTCCGGATTCCCCTCCCTCAACTCCCCCCAAGATTATCATATCGAGGATTTTTTTTATTCCAAGTCAGTTTGGCCGGGTCCCTGATATGCCTTCCCATTTTTGTCGTGAAAATCGTAAAAACCGGAATTCCGGGAAACCCCCTCTCCCCCCCCCCCTCAAGTGTCCGGATCCAGTCAAATTGTGTAAAAGATTTACATGGAGCAGATGTTTGTTCTTCCCAGCAAGTTTCACTCCGATCCCACCATTCTAACCGTTTCTCGAGATTTCCGCCCCCCAACTCCCACGGTGACCGTAGCCAATCCGATTCAGTAAATGATTTACCTAGAGTGTCTGTTTGTTCTTCCCACAAAGTTCCATCCCGATCTCTCCATTCTAAGCAGGTCACTTATTCCCCCCCCCCCCCCCAATAGTTGCCGGATCCGGTCCGGATATGAAAAAGATCACCAGAGAAATGTCCTCTGTTCAATTCTTAAATTTCCAAAGTTACGCATGACTGAATATTCCGGATTCCTCTCCCTCCACTCCCCCCACCATTATCAGATCGACAAAAATTTTATTTTGAAGTCAGTTTGATCGGGTCCCTGATACGCCTGCCAAGTTTCATCGTGAAAATCCCCAAAACCGCCATCACCGGAATTCCGGGACCCCCTCCCCTAAATGTCCGGATCCAGTACAATTGTCTAAACGATTTATCTAGAGCAGATGCTTGTTCTTCCCGGCAAGTTTCACTCCGATCCCTCCATTTTAACCGTTTCTTGAAATTTCCGGTCTACCTCCCCCAACTCCCCCCTGGCTATCGAATCCGGTCAAGACTTTAAACGGGACGTCACAGATATATAATCTATTCAGTTATTAAGTTTCTTTACAATCCGATCACCCGTTCGAAAGTTACACACTACTCAATTTCCCGGATGCCCCTGCCCTCCACTCCCCCCCCAAAAGGTCGGATCGGAAAACTGATTATTTCTAAGTTTGTTTGGTCGGGTCTCTGATATGCCTGCCAAGTTTCATGGTCCTATAGCACATCTGGAAGTACCCTAACTCGAAAAAGTGTGACAAAATACCCTTATTTTTCAAGTTTCCAGCGCCCTCCACTCCCCCGCATATGGTCGGATCGGGAAACTGATTATTTCCAGGTTAGTTTGGTCGGTTCCATGATATGCCTGTCAAGTTTCATTGTCCTAGCACATCTGGAAGTACCCTAACTCGAAAAAGTGCGACAAAATGCCCTCAATTTTCAAGTTTCCAGCGCCCTGCACTGCCCCGCATATGGTCGGATTGGGAAACTGATTATTTCCAGCTTAGTTTGATCGGGTCCCTGATGTGCCTGCCAAGTTTCATTGTCCTAGCACATCTGGAAGTACCCTAACTCGAAAAAGTGTGACAACAAACTCGGACCGACCGACAGACGGAATTGTTGTCGGTATATGGCACTTGAGCCATAGGCTGCAAGTGCCATAAAAATGTATCATAGTGGCAACACCGAACGCTGCATTGATAAGAACCTCTTCACCTTGTCTTTGAACAAGGGTTTGTATTAAGACGTAAACATTGCGTATAGCGTTATTACACCTATTTGAACAATGCTTAAGCCTCGTAATTCTGAGTTCGCATAAACCGAGTTTTGTTGAAGAATTTGAATACCTCGTGTTTTTATGGCAATTGCAGCTCCGCTCAAGTGCCATACACGGATCACTTTTCGGTCTGTCGGTCTGTCTGTCAGGTCACTGTTCTCGAGTTAGGGTACTTCCAGACGTGCTAGGACGATGAAACTTGGCAAGCATACCAGGGACCCGAGCAAACTAACTTGAAAATAGTCATTTGCTCGATCCGACCACCGTGGGGGAGTGGAGGAGGGGGAATCCGGAATACTGACGTATTTATAACTTTTGAACGGGGAATCGAATCTTACTGAAACTTGTTATTTGGAAAGACCTCGAGTCTCAGATGTCACACTTCAAGTGCGGAATAGATCCGGTGACTTTTGGGGGAGTTGGAGGGGGAACCGGAAATCTTGTGGCGTGTTCAGAGAAGACGGATCGCGATGAAACTTGGTGGGAAGAACAAGCACAAGCCCTAGATACATAGCTGACAAGACCAGACCGGATCCGAGCACTGTGGGGGGAGCTGGAGGGAGGGTTCCGGAATTCCGGTGCTCCCGACTTAAGATGCTTACAAATGTGCTAGGACGATAAAACTTGGCAGGTATATTAGAGACATCAACAAAACAGCTTGGAAATAGTCACTTCCCCGATCCGACCACCGTGGGGGAGTGGAGGGAGGGATAATCCGAAATATTTACGTATTTATACCTTTTGAAGGGGGAATCGGATCTTAATGAAACTTGATGTTTGGAAAGACCTCGTGTCTCAGATGTCACACTTAAAGTCCGGAATGGATACGGTGACTTTGGGGGGAGTTGGAGGGGGGAACCGGAAATCGTGTTACATGTTCAGAGTTGACGGATCAGGATGAAACTTGGTGGGAAGAACAAGCAGAAGCCCTAGAAACATAGTTGACAAGACCGGACCGGATCCGAGCACTGTGGGGGGTGTTGGAGGGACTTCCCGACTTAAGATGCTTACACATGTGCTAGGACGATGAAACTTGGCAGGCATATTAGGGACCCCATCCAAACTAACTTGGAAATAGTCACTTCCCCGATCCGACCACCGTGGGGGAGTGGAGGGAAGGGCAATCCGGAATATTGACGTATTTATAACTTTTGAACGTGGAATCGGATCTTAATGAAACTTGATATTTGGAAAGACCTTGTGTCTCAGATGTCTCACTTCAAGTGCGGACAGGATCCGATCACTGTGGGGGAGTCGGAGGGGGGGGCGGAAATTTTGTGACACGCTTAGAATATAGCGATTGGGATAACACTTGGTATCAGTGATAGAACCGGACCGGATTCGGTCACTGTGGGGGAGTCCGAGGGGAATCCAGAATTCCGGTGATCACAGTTTAAGGTGAGCTAGTTCCAGATGTGCTAGGACGATGAAACTTGGCTTGAACGTTAGAGACTTGACAAGATTGGCTCAGAAATTGCCACTTCCCAGATCCGACCATCCCTTAAAGTACTCATAATAATAATAATTCCTTTATTCTCCATAATAGCATAAGAAACACGCTAGCTTCGGATAGTCAATTACATGTTAATATACTTATTTACAACACACTTAAAAAACAGCCTCAGGAATTAAAGTTACGTACAAAATAAGGTACAAATGAAGACAAATAACGGTCAGTCGAATTTACAGGTGGCAGGCTTAGCTTTGGAAGACCGATTGACCGTGTAAACTGCCTAGTACAGGACTTCGGTCGTAAATCTGACACATATTCAGGCAAAATATCTCTGTGAGTTTCAGACGACAGACATTTGAACCCAAATTTCATCGTCAGGGCATGTCTTCTTTCTTTAAGGGTCGGTAGACATAATACACTAAGACTATCTTCATATGAAACATACTGGGCCCCTAAAATGATTTTGCACGCTCGCTTTTGGATACCCTCGAGCTTATCACTCAGAGTCGAGGTGAGGCCAGGGTGCCACACCGGGCAAGCGTATTCCGCATTTGGCCTAATGTAAGTGCAGAAAATAGACCTCAGTTGCTTGGGAGGAATCGCGAATCGACGTAACGCGGCAAACGACCGTAATAACAGAGCGCATTTCTGAACTATGGCCATGATGTGGGATTGCCATTTCAGGTCGCTCTCAACTGTAACGCCAAGGATTTTAACCTTGTCCTGAACAGTGAGGCCGATATCTTCAACAGGTGGCAATTGACGCTTTAAAAACGACACTCTCATCTTAGCCGCAAAGTACAAAAAATACTTTTAAGCAAAACCTACATTTTCATGATCCCCATGTGCCAATGATCATTTTTGCCTCAAGGGCTTTGATTACAGATGAATTTCTAGCGCCCTTAAAGTGCGCATCATCACAGCCAAGTGCCAAAAAAAAATTTACCAAACGATACATTCTCGTGATCTACAAGGGTCCATCGTCATCGTTACCAAGTCTTGCAAGTGCCACATGAGCTTCCAGCTCTTGTGTTGGTTTACGATCGACCTTCCTGATACTACTCATCTTTTACATGTAGTTTTTGGGATCACAAAACGTAAGTGGAGGGATACCTATGACATCGCAAAAGTTGTCCGTCCGTCCGTCTGTCCGTCCGTACGTCTGTAAGCACGATAACTCTCGAAGGGAATGAGATATTTTGATGAAACTTGATGTGAGGATTTTTTGGGTCAAGAGTAAGGTCGAGTTTGTAGATGGGCTTTGTAGCCCTATATTTAGGAGTGGGGAGGGGGTTTAAACTAAGGGGTGAGCAAAATATTTTAAAATATCTAATGGGACAGTCGATTATGGGGTAAGAAGACATGCTGAACACGATGGTGGAAACCATTTTCTCGCCGGACATGTAGTTCGCCCGGAATCCGGCCAAAACCGGAAAGTTTGTTAAAAGTAAAAATTTTATTTGAAGTTGATTGGATGTTCGATTCAGGGGTAAGAAGACATGCTGAACACGGCGGTGAAAACCATTATCTCGCCGGACAAGTAGTTAGCCCGGAATCCGGCCAAGACCGGAAAATCTGGTAAAAGTAAAAGTTTTATTTAAAGTTAATTGTATGTTCGGTTTAGGGGTAGTAAGACATACTGAACACGATGGGGAAAATCATTTTCTCGCCGGGCAAGTAGTTCACCCAGAATCCGGCCAAAACCGGAATATTGTTAAAAGTCTTCGCAGTTGATTAGATATCCGATTTAGGGGTAAGAAGAGATGCTGAATCCGTGTATGACAGTCATTTTGTACCCGGACATATAGGTCGCCCGGAATCCGGCTGGAACCGGAAAATTTGTTTTAAGTTAAACTTTAATTTGAAGTTGATTAGATGTTCGATATAGGGGAAAGAAGATACGCTGAGTTCGAATTTAGCTTCTTCTTTTGCCGGACAGGTAGTTCCGGAATTCGGCCGAAACTGGGAAATTCGTAGAAGTAAGGCAGGAAGTTTTCGTCCAAACAGATATGACTTAGAGGGGTAAACACAAACATGCTGAATCCATATCTGAACTTGGTTTTCTCCGAGGGGGTGCGGTGCGTCTGGCATGTTTGCCAGTTTTGCCACCAGTAATGTTATGTCTTTTTACGAAACTGAGCGGATCTCTTTATTCCTAAAACGTCGGTTATTAAGATTATTAGTTATGTTTGCCCATTTTCCAGCTGAGCCTGCTGCTCTGATGGATTGACTCGATGAACTGAGTCTTGCACGGGATGTCATGTTACGCGTGTTATAGATTTTTTCTGATCCCAAAACGTAAGTGGAGGGATACTTGTGACATCGCAAAAGTTGTCCGTCTGTAAGCACGATAACTCTCAAAGGGAACGAGATATTTTGATGAAATTTGGTGTGAGGACTCTTTCGGTCAAGGGAGAGGCCGAGTTCGCAGATGGGCTCTGTAGCTCATTATTTAGGGGTGGGGAGGGGTTTCAAATTGAAGGGCGAACATTTTTTTTTAAACAGCTAATGAGATAGTCGATTTAGGGGTAAGAATACATGGTGAAAATGAATATGAAAACCATTTTCTCGCCGGACAAGTAGTTCGCCCGAAATCCGGCCAAAACCGGAAAGCTTGTTAAAGTAAAAGTTTTATATAAAGTTGATCAGATGTTCGATTTAGGGATAAGAAGACATGCCGAACCCGCTTTTGACAATCATTTTCTACCCGGACATATAGTTCGCCCGGAATCCGGCTGAAACCAGAAAACTTGTTAAAAGTGAAAGTTTTGTTAAGCTGATTAGATGTTCGATACAGGGGTAAGGCCATACGCTGAATTCGTACAGTAAAAATGTTCAAGGAGTCTGGCGAAGACCGGATATCTACAAGACCAAACTGTCTGGATCGAATATTAAATTTTTGGGATCCCATCGAAACCTTTGGTCTTGTTTTTCTGTGAGTGTATAATGATGGCCCTTGGCCGAAACAAGGGTATAATAATACCTATTGCTCTACTTAAATACGTATTTAATTAGTTCTGGGAACACGGAACCGACCATATAGCTAGGTTCCCGCACGCACTACTTTACCCATCATGCTCAAAGAAGAGAATTGGCCAACATCCATGTTAGTTGCGCTTGGAAACCCTGCAACCAATCAATCAACCAATCAGTGTATATGCGAGGTGATATTACACAGCACATAAACTATTGAACAAAACACGCTAAGGCGAGATTATGACAGGACTGGTGATCTCACTGCGTTAACCCTAGAAACAGACAATATGATTATGTTTAAAACTTTAGAGTTGCACCAACAAATTGTCAAAATCAGGAGTTTGTAGACGCGTTCTAGTGCATATTTTGTTATAATTGTTTTTGTTTTGAGTCATTTAGTTTTGTCGTGTTGTTTTTGTTTTTTTCCTAGTACCCCGATTTCCGCTTATTCCTAGAAAGTGGCAAGGGTCTAACCTGTGCGGTTTTACTGAAAGTGTGCACCTTAGGCCGGATTGATGAATATGACATAAAATTTTGGAAAGCTCCGTAGAACTCTTGCCTGGGGTCAAAAAGGATGTTTTTTGCTTGTAATTGAGCCAGAGCCTACAGTGTGTGAAGTGAAGTGGAGTTGTATAGCCTATGTCAGAGAGGACTATCTGAAGTTATGTAGGCAAGCTTTCGTTTCATCAAACCATGTTTCTGCTTTCGAGTGGAAAGCTCCGTTTTAGCAGGCAAGCAGACAGGCACCAGTTTTAAACTGAAGATGGACTAAAGTCTAGAAGTGCTAAATATGTGCGGCAGTTCCCTGGCCCCATGGCCAATATATCTTCTTTGAATGAAAAATAGAAAAATTTACAGAACCAGAAAAGTGTCATTTTCCCACCATCTATTGTTTCTACCCGTTTCTGTTCGTAATTTCAGCTAGTTTATCATTCCATTTCTTACACTTGGGAGTGAGGAAGAGAAATGATATCAGATGGGCCTCTTAAACTTTAAAAGTTCTCTCACTGCTAAAGAAACTAGAGCTTGTCCTTTGCTCCTTTTTAAGTGGTGATATTAGAAAGTTGGCCTAGGGCAAAAAAGTCAACTTATGAACTAATACAGATAGAATTTTTTTTTTCAACGGCATTCGATAGATCTTGATGAGCTGATCAAAGTTTATATCATCCATTTTTTGGTACAAAAATTCCTTCATGAGTTTCAAAGTTTAGAGGGGTTGACAACCTCAACAGTAAGGTACAAATCGAAAACCAAAAATAGACCGATCCCAATCGTCAGACATGTAGGGTACTTGTAAGCAACAATCGGCTGTTAGACCATAATCATCTTCGGCGATGAGGGATTAGCAACTTTTGTAGTCGGTGTACCTATTCATCCTAATATTTCTTTCCGGTGTATTTGATCATGACAACAATTTGGCACCATGACTATCACGGGGAGATGGACTTGTAAGTAAGAATCCGTTGCTAGAAGGGGTTCATGAGGGGCTAGAAACTTGTGAAAATTGCTGCACGTTTTATTTGACCTCTATAATTCTGAGGGTAAGAAAATTAGTCTCCTTGGTATGTCACTGTAACTTAGAATTAAGTCTTTGAGGGGTTGACAACTTTAGTGACAACTAGGCGGTGAGGGGTTTCCGACTTTTCCTAGTTTGTTCACCTATTTTGTTTCCGGTATTTTCGATGATAAAAAAAATTTCGTTCGTGTCATCGTTCAAGAAGCGGTTGCTATAGCATTGTCATTTCCCTGAGATGCTACAATGGTCTATGGTGATGGTCTGTCACTGTAACATAGAATTAAGTGTTAACGCAACGGATACAAATGATAATGTAAAACAACGATTTAGTTTCGAAATAATTAGCTGAGTGGTATCTCAATCAATCATTTATTAGTACCAAAATATCCACTGGATAGCACAGGCCGACGACAAAGTTATCGTACACTACATGACAAAAGAGACAGTTAGAATACGTATATACAATTGGTTTGTCAAATTAATTAAAATACAACATCAGATATACGGTAAACACTAAAATACATTGTTGAACTTTAATAATTGTCTGTAGGCCTCTCGGTTATTTCTTTATGTTTTTGTAGCGTCGTTATAGTGTTGAATAAAATAAGGTACAAACGAGTGGAGATATCTTGTTGATGCCTTGACGGGTGGTTATTTTAGCTTTTGCTTCCCAGCTTCTAGATTTGAGCGTGTCCTCGGACGATTCTCGGTGGATTCTTCGTATTCTGGGAGAATAGGCCTATGCATTTCAGAATGGAGGCATTCGTACCCGAATTTCATCAGCGAATTATGTCGTCGTTCGGTTAAAGTTTCCAGTTTTAACAATGAAAGACTTTCATTATACGACGCATATGCACTGCTGAGTATTATTTTACAAGCACGCTTCTGGAGACTTTCATTCTTCGTTTCTTGGTCCTGAGTGAGTCCAGCGTGCCATACTTCGCTGCAGTATACGGTATTTTTCTACGGTATTTTTACGGTATTTTTATCCTGAAAAGTTACGGATAACTTTATAGTACCAAGAAGATTATATAAGATAATTTTTCAAGTTTTTACCAATCACGATGTCTACGACTGAAAAGGATAGAGTTGAACTGGCTGCAAAGTCAATTTAGTCCCTACTTCCGATATTCTTTTTTTTTTGCGTGTAGCCTAAGCAAAAATCGACTATTCGACCATAATCATCTTCGGCGATGAGGGGCTTGTAACTTTTGCTGGTTGGTGTACCTATTAATCCTATTATTTGTTTCTGGTGTATTTGAATTGAGAACAGTTATGTACTATATCACGGTGAGTAGGAATCGGTTTCTAGAAGGGATTTCGTTTTACACCGTCAAATATGATTCGCAGGCAGCTTGGGCTGATGGAATATCTATCACCGAAGTACGGAACTACAGATCGCCCATACATGCCGCCGAGAAGTATCCATCTTAGCTGCAAAGAAGAAGAAGAGACAGGTGACTCCAAAACTAAAATGCAGAACAATCTCTACCCTTTTGACGACGCAATCGAACAGCAAAAACAGCAGCCGTGTCCAGAATGAAATCACAGCACCAGCTTTAACTCCAACCAATTTTCAGAGATGAAGTTCACGAAATCAGATATTTAAGGAAAAATGTTTAATTGTTTTTCCACAAGTTCATTTTCCATCTTGAGCGGCTTGAGCCTGAAGAGGACCCTTGCCAAGAGTTGGCCGAAATATAGCTCTAATAAAATTTAGCTGACTTATCCGTTTTGCATCGTCAAATATGTTGTAGAAAATAGAGGTACATCGAATCCGAAATAAAAAGTTTCTTTGGATGAAAATAGATTATCTGAATATCGGAGCAACGAAGTAACGCATTTTCATTGGTCTTCAAGCCTATCGGGTAACTAGACTGACGTATCTCAGCCCTGTTCGATTAAACTTTGAAAGTTGCTAAGAGGATATTTTAAAGGTCGTTCCCTATGATGTGCTCTCGCTTGTAATGGTGGGGTTTGAATTTATAGCCATAACTTTTGTTGCTATGCTCTTTCTTAGGAGCGTTAATGTTTTGGAAATAAGAGGATTAACAACTGATGTCACGGTTAAGGCGTCGCAAATATCTGGCAATCGTTGTGCGAAATGTTCGGTACCTCAACTGGATTCTTTCCATGTTTGAGCGCTAACGCACTAGTTATTGAGTTTTAGGTCTCAAAATTTGTCAAAAGTTTCAGTTTAGTTTATCACTTACGTAATAATATTACGATTCCCCGTTTCAGTTTAGTTTATTACTTACGTAATAATTATTAAGTAATAATATTGCTTACGCACTAGTTTAGGTCTTAAAATTTGTCACGAAGTGATTCCAAAACTTGTTTCTCATAGTTGTTAGATTCGCTTTTCGACTTTTGTCTGTCGTTTCCCCGGAAAACAAGGTACCGAATTTTCCACTGTTCAGTCTTTGGAGTGAGGGACATACCGTTTTTTTAACTCGTAAACTCTTTCTTATTTTTTACTTGTGGGCCATGACTCCTCGGCTCGGTGACGTTAGAGTTTTCGCTAACTATAATATGCATATTATTTTCCTTAATTCGATTATTTTGTGGTTCAAACGCCCTGCGGCAACTACTTTGCGGCATTCGGCTGCCGCAAAGACGCGGCGTCACTGGCACAAAATATGAGAATCGTCCAACTTGATTCTGCGGCAGACGCATAGCTGAAATGACAGCAAAAACATCGTGTCGAGACACACTTTAGTGTCGCAAAAGTTTATTTTACGAACGCAGAGTTTATCGGACAATCGTCACCTTTGGAGACCAGGTATAGGCGACCCCCCCCCCCCCCCGGACATATGTAAGGTAAAAGCGTGACGGGGGCTCGCTAGCCGCTCGCCTCTTTATAAACTTTTCAGAAATGTGTATTGCATTTTTATTAACACTGAGTGTGTATGTGGGGGGGGGGGGGGTCGCCAGGGGGCTTTGATACGGGGGACTTTTGCCGGCTTCTTTTTGCCGGAAACCCTGTAGACCAGGGTGATGTGGTCATTTAGCGGACGCGATATGGTAGGCTAGACACAGTAAGGGATGTATTGCCTTTTTAAGTAAGTAAGAAGTAATTTAATTTACCCGAAAATTCACATGGAATTAATGCGGATTTTTAAAAACAAAACAAAAGGACTACCTGAGGAGACCGTTTCCCAGCCAAATTTACTCTCGTTCAAGCAACATTTTCTGGTACACCGTTCAGTTAATGTAAATCATTTTTATTGTCTCCTCGTTGTACACTAGAGGCATATTTATGTGAACAGTTACTTTAATCTGAACAGTGCAGGTGTTTTTCAGATGCCCTTAATTACCTACTTTGGCTAACTGGTAGTTAGCTTTTGACAGAGCAAGTGCATGAAAACCACTGTCAACAAACGTTCACATAAGCATACCTCTACTGTAACAGTGTATGGTGCAGTGTTGTTAAACAATAGTTCATTTGTTTGTAGGGAGAGAAGCTTCAGCTTAACCTCTTTTGATTAGTAAATAAATAGAGAAAAAGAGATTAGTACACAATTTGCAGCTCCCAGTATGATACTACTGGCCTCGAAGTAATGTTTGTTAATAATGTCTTTACAATGTATAATAATAGCTTTGAAATAAAACTGTTACACCACAAATATTTCCAAAAAGGTGCTATATACAGCACATGTCGGATTTTCGCAAGATCTGAGCCAAGATCACCATTATGGGGCAGAAAACTTTATTTTCAGAAGGAGTTCCTGTTTTTGCCCGGGAAGTGGAAGCTGAAGAATCATTAATACATTTTATAACTACTCAATACCCAGGGGGTTTTTGTTTCCTTTTTTTTCTGCCGGGGAGTGGTGTTGGTTGGCCTGGGGCTATGTCGCGGGGAGGGGGAGTTTTCCGGGGGCGGGGGTAGCTGGACTGGAACCCCTGTAGACCTGTATAGGGCGGTTTGGTCATTTTGCGGCCGTGGTATGGTTAAGGTGTTATAACCGGTACATATTGGATTTTCGCAAGATCGCCATTGTTTGGCATAAATAAACTGAGCTATTTTGGTAAGGAGTTCCTGGTTTTGCCTTTGTGAAAGCTGAAGAATTAGTAATACATTTTATAATTACCCAGTGCCCTGCTTCGTCTCTATCCCGACTAGTCACTCCCGTAATAGCTTAATCGTTCCGATAGTCTGTTTTGAGTACCACCAACTGACCATTACAAAGATACGTCATTAGCCCCACATTGGTCCGTTCCGGCATTTTTCAAAACGAGTAGATAACCGCCAGCTAACTCGAAACGAATAGAAGTCGACGAATCAGTTAAAGTTCATGTACAGACATGGACCTGTTAATATCAGTCCAATCTTCTGGTCTTGCTTCACGCAAATTCGCTGTCTGGTATCCGTCGCCGCCTTGACGAAAAAGACTTTTGTCATCAAATATTCCTCTTCTTAATGGCAACCCATTTCGATGAAGACAGAAATCAACAAGAGCTACGAGCTCATATGGCACTTGTTACGAGTAGGTGGTACAAGAAAGTAGATGAGAATGTCAATAAATCCCCCCTTCAACCCTCCTAGGACTGGACCTAGAAATTTCCGGCATCGCGTTGGATAATCTAGGGCAAATGTTTTACCGTACTCGTTTGATTCCTAGGAGTGTCGTACTGTTGCCAGTACGAGCCGATCCTGTCCAGACCTTAAAACATGTCATCTAGGACACATCTCTATTCTTTCCAAGTTTGATTCAAATCACTCCATCCGTTTGATCCCTACGCGAGCTACAAAATCCCCCCCTCCATCTCCTCCCACTGTGGTCGAACATGACTAGGACACATAAACTTTGCATCTTAGACATCTTTTCTTCTCCTCCTTCAAGCTTGACTCGAATCGGAACATATCTGCGAATTTCCGGTGTCCGCCTGATCCTCCTCCTATCCCGTTGCCGGATCCGGTCTGGACTCCAAAATACAGAAATAGGCAGCTCGGTACTGTCCAGCTTGCATCCCAGTCGGCCCATTCGTTCGGTTTTTGACATGTCACAAAGTTTACGGTCCTACACCCCACCCCCCCCCCCCCTCCAGCTACTCCAGCCAACGCCGTATGTGGTTTGGAGACATGTCACAAAGTTTACGGTCCTACACCCCCCCCCCTCCAGCTACTCCAGCCAACGCTGTATGTGGTTTGGAGACATGTTTTGCATATCTAGCTCATTAGTTGTTATCACCCATAAAGTTTCACTCGAATCGGACCACCCGTTCGCAAACTACGCAAGTCAGTCATTTCCGGACTCCCCTTCCATTAAATCCGCCCCCCCAAAATGGCCGGATCCACGAACAGAAATTTTCCTAGAGCATTGTGTCAGGTCTTTAAGTCTATTTAGTCGGGTCGCTAATATGCCTGCCTAGTTTCATCGTCCTAGTTCGAAGTACCCTAGCTTGCGATCACCAGAATTCCCGGAAACCCCTCCGACTCCACAAGAGAGCCCCGATATGATTCTGTTAAGAATCTGTTTACGGCTTATGTTTGTTCTTCCCACCAAATTCCGTCCCGATCCCTCGGTGCTAGGCGTTTCATGAATATTCCGGTGTCTCCCTTCACCCCCCCCCCCCCCCCCCACAAGTATCGGATGATCGGATCAAGCAAACGACTATTGTCAAGTCAGTTTTTTCGAGTCCCTGATATGCCCGCCCAGTTGCATCGTCCCAGGAATTGCCGAACTCACGGATAATCAGAAATCCGGACCCCCCCCCCCAACTCCCCCCATAGTACCTAAATCCGGACCGGTTATGTCAATGATTTATCTAGGACTTGTGCTTGCTCTTCCCACCGAGTTTCATCCTGCTCCCTCAACTCTAAGCGTTTCCCAAGATTTCCGGTTCCCCCCTCCAGCTCCCCCCGAAGTCACCGGATCCGGTCCGGATTGTATGTGGATCGTGTGAGACACCAGGTCTTTCCAAATACCAAGTTTCATTAAGGTCCGATCACCCATTAAAGAGTTATAGATGCCTCAAGATTCCGGATTCCTCCTCCCTCCACTCCCCCCACGATGATCGGATCATGTAAACGCCTATTGTCAAGTCGGTGTGTTCAAGTCCCTGATATGCCAGCCCAGTTGCATCGTCCTCGTACATCTGGAAGTACCGAACTCACGGATCATCAGAAATCCGGACCCCCCCCCCCAGAACTCCCCCCATACTGCCTAAATCCGGACCGGCTATGTCAATGATTTATCTAGGACTTGTGCTTGCTCTTCCCACCGAGTTTCATCCTGATCCATCCACTCTAAGCGTTTCCCAAGATTTCCGGTTCCCCTATCCGGCTCCCCCCGAAGTCACCGGATCCGGTCCGGATTTTATGTGGATCGTGTGAGACACGAGGTCTTTGCAAATACCAAGTTTCATTAAGATCCGATCACCTGTTCAAGAGTTAAAAATACCTCAAGATTCCGAATTCCCCCTCCCTCCACTCCCCCCACGATGATCGGATCAGCTAAACGCCTATTTTCAAGTCGGTCTGTTCAAGTCCCTGATATGCCAGCCCAGTTGCATCGTCCTCGTACATCTGGAAGTACCGAACTCACGGATCATCAGAAATCCGGACCCCCCCCCCAAACTCCCCCCATACTGCCGAAATCCGGACCGGCTATGTCAATGATTTATCTAGGACTTGTGCTTGCTCTTACCCACCGAGTTTCATCCTGATCCATCCAATCTAAGTGTTTCCCAAGATTTCCGGTTCCCCTATCCGGCTCCCCCCGAAGTCACCGGATCCGGTCCGGATTTTATGTGGATCGTGTGAGACACGAGGTCTTTCCAAATACCAAGTTTCATTAAGATCCGATCACCTGTTCAAGAGTTAAGAATACCTCAAGATTCCGAATTCCCCCTCCCTCCACTCCCCCCACGATGATCGGATCAGCTAAACGCCTATTTTCAAGTCGGTCTGTTCAAGTCCCTGATATGCCAGCCCAGTTGCATCGTCCTAGTACATATGGAAGTACCGAACTCACATTTCATCAGAAATCCGGACCCCCCCCCCCCAAACTCCCCTCATAGTGCCCCAATCCGGTCCGCTCATGTCAATGATGCATCTAGGACTTGTGCTTGCTCTTCCCACCAAGTTTCATCCTGATCCCTCCACTCTAAGCGTTTCCCAAGATTTCCGGTTCCCCTCTCCAACTCCCCCCAAAGTCACCGGATCCGGTCGGAATTTTACGTGGATCGTCTGAGTCCCGAGGTCTTGCTACGAAGTTTCATTAAGATCCGATCACGCGTTTAAGTGTTATAAATACCTCAAGATTCCAGATTCCCCCTCCCCCCACTCCCCCCACGATACTCAGATCGGGGAAGTGACTATTTCCAACTTAATCATTTGGGGTCCCTGATATGCCTGCCAAGTTTCATCGTCCTAGCATGTGTGGAAGTGCCCGAACTAGCAAAATCCGGACCGACAGACCGACGGACGGACAGAAATTGCGATCGCTATATGGCACTTGGCCGAAGGGCAAGCGCCATAAAAATAGGGAGCCCACGGAGAAATTTAGAAAATTTGAAATACTGTATTTTTCATATTTTCAAATAATGCATAAAACGGATGTGTCAGCTACGATGCTTTAGCAGCGATATTTCCTCCCTCGTCAGGCTGCCAATCTTCAGCGTCAATGTCGGGGAAGGAAACAAACCTGCAATGATTTCAGCTGTAGCTGATAAGCATCGTAGCTGACACATCCATATTATGCATTATTTGAATGTATGTTTCAAAGTCAGCTTAGGCTCAAGGAATATTTATTGTATTTTTCGAAAGTTCTCTAGGATTGTTCCAGCAAAAAGATATGATGACGAAGTTCTTGAATAGCGAGTGTTGGCGAAACAGTCACGACACTGACCTTCAGCCGAACGGCCAGAAATATAGTCATCCATTGATCTATTCTAGTACTATACTGAACAAACGCATAAATAGCAGGAGACAAGAACCCCAGAGGTTTTCTTCTTTTGTCTGCCATTTCCATCGATTCATGGGAATATATTTAACCGACCCTTCATGGCTCGAAATCGTCGCCCCATTAACCCAAGACCGTAACCTGTGGAACTCAACAGTCTGCCAGATCCTGTCGCCAGGGAGAGCTACATAGCTTGTGTCCTGATCCAAGTACAAGTAAGTACAAGTAAGAACCCCAGAAGCTGTCTTGTGAAGGGGGTTAACTAACTATAAATAACATTATACAAATCACATAATCACGCAATCAGTTTACGGTCCAAGGTTAAGAATAATCATCATAGCAACGAAATACTAACCAATAATGTGAAACCAGACGGGGGAAAGGTGGAACGAACGTTTGAAATTTCTGACATAAAAAGTAATAGCTGAGCTGTCCGAAAAAACAACACAGTTGGCACAATCCCTAATGTTTCTCCGAGTTTTGCAAGCACATAACAGCTGAATGAAGGCTGTTGGAAAAAGATAGCACTCTTCCTTTTCCTAACGATGCCACAGGAAGGAGAAAAATGCAACGAGAAAAGGTCCCTAAATGATTGGCAAAACCTTGCAGTTCCAACCGAGGCTCCAGCCTCTCCCTAGATGGCAGCCATTTGTCAAAGACTAAGCTGGTAGCCAGCCAATAAAGTCATTCGTAGTTCTAACACAGTTTTGCGTCTAGCCGGATCTGTTACGAAGTTGACCAAGACAGATGGTCCTCATTGGTCAATGTCGAAAGTGTGTTTGAAAAACACATTTCAGAAAACCAACTAACTTTTTAAGGGCTCGATGGCACGATTGGAATTTAGATTTGAGTTATATCCAGTATTCCGCACGGGATTTCTAAGGCATGCTCACTATGCCAACACGGTGTAGCCTTTGCACAACTGTTTTTTTAATTTGTTTTTTGCCGTTTAGGGTCGTTGCTTTAAAAACAGGGGTTAAGTAGCGTGCACACATAGTCCGAATTTCGCATTCCGGTGCGAATTTCCTTCTCCGCTCCGGAATTTTGACGCATCGCATGCGGATTCTGTCCGATAATTTCTTTCCGATTAGAGTAGAAAATGTTCTATTTTTTCCGGAGCGAATTTTAAACGCATGCGAAATTCAAACTTACATACATCTCCTGTATTTCATATAAACTACAAAATAGACATTTTTAATGAACAGAGAATTTGCAAACATTCGGCAATCAGTCAGCATCACCTGACGGTAGGCTAGGCAGTGGATTTTTCCAATCTGAGGCCAAATTTCCCGTCCGAATTCTCAGGATTCTCTGAAAAACGTTTCGGGCATAGTGACGCGAATTTCGCATGCGCGTTTTCGCGTGCGGAATCTTACAGGACTGTGTGGGCCTGGTGTGGGCACTTAGCTTTAAGGTACAATGTCCGATTTTCGCAGTCGGATGCGAATTTCATCCTTCGCTCCGCCATTTTGACGCATAGCGTGCAGGTCTCCCCGTAGAGATTGGAATTTCGAATGCTTATTTTTGCGTGTACAGTTTATTGGACTGAGTGTGCACGTAGTTTTAACCCTGTTGAAGCTTGGTTTTCCATAGGATTAATGAGTTTTTCTTCAGCCCAACCTGACTTGGAATAATATTTGAATCGTGCTGAAATTCGTTTCAGGGATATTTCGGCGCGTCTTGATCTGTTGCAGGTTCGTTATAGCCACATCCTGAAAAGAACCCTTGCTAAGAGGGTCGAAATATCGCTAAAATAATTTTCAGATAAATCTTGATCCCGATCTGACGCTCCTGCCCCGCCCCCTCCTCCCCAAATTAAACCACTTAGGGGAAGTTACTTTTTGGGGAGCTTTGCCATGAATTTATTCCCCCGCAGCGCCTCATCCCCCCACATAAAACCACTTAGAGGGAGGTAGCAGTGTTCCCAGTTCGGCGGTAGCAGTATTTTCAGATTATGGTCTGCAGAGCTGTAGACACAAAGCCGGTTGCTTCCAAGCCGAACGGAAGAATCGAAACAAGAGCCAGATTATTATCATTTATTCATTATTCCAAAACGATAGTAACCTACGCTGGAAGCTAGTCCCCATTACAAATAGTACGACAATGATGACACAAGTTATCTAAACTAGACCTACGTTGCCTGGTCAACGTGAAGTGTTGCAGCAACCTTTGATCGGCTTCGCCGACAAAAGTGTTGCGAGAGACTTTGGTTTTGTTTCTTCGCTAACGGTTAAATGCTGAATTTATCAACCCATCGAGGTTTTCAAAATGGCATGTTCCAATCCATGTAGAATATTTTTCTGAACTGATGACACAATGAATATCGGAACTAGGGAGTAAATTGACTTTGCAGACAGTTGAACTTTATCCTTTTCAATCGTAGACATCGTGACTTGTGGAAACTTGTAACATTATCTTACATAACCTAGTTGGTATTATAAAGCTATCCATAGATTTTTAGTTCAAAATACCATAGATGACACTCTACTAATTATTGCGAAAGTATACCGTTACTTTACATTATCATTTCTATCCGTTGCCTAAACACTTAATTCTAGGTTACAGTGAAAGACCATCACCATAGACCATTCTAGCATCTCATGAAAAATGACAATGCTTTAGCAACCGATTCTTGAACGATGACATGAACCAAACTTTTCTTTTCGTCAAAAACAACGGAAACAAAATAGGTACACATGCTAGGGAAAGTCGGAAGCCCCTCATCGCCGAAGACAATTATGGTGTAATCGCCGATTGTTTGTTACAAGTCCCTGAATTGTCTCACAGTTGGGTTCGCCTATTCTTTGTTTGAGTGTGGAGTAGTGTGGACCCTACCACTAAAGTTGTCAACCCCTCAAAGACTTAATTCTAAGTTACAATGGTATTCCATGGAGACTAATTTTCTTACCCTATGATTTAAAGAGATCAAATAAAATGTGCACCAATTTGCACTTGTTTCTAGTGAGTCAAACATGATTCGCAGTCAGCTTGGGCTGATGGAATAACTATTTCTACAACGAATATAGTATAGCTCAATGGTAAAGATTGCTGAAAAATAAACATTTTTTGTAAATTCAAAGTCTCTGTGTAAACTTTGTCTTGTCGGGACAGCATTTCATATTCTGACCGTCACAAGTAGGTAGAGCCCAAACTGAAAAATCCTTAAAATCCAAGATACAAAAATTTGCTGGCTTTTCAGTTGCATGCGTGCCTGTTCAACGCTGTGACAAGGAGATAGGCGTACGGTACGCAAATACTCAAAATATGGCCTCAATGTCCAAATTATTCCTCACCGGCTATAGGGAACGTGGGACCACTAGCCCATCAACCACTGAAAGGGAGGAGGTGGAACCCTCTCCGTAACCAGCTTCACCCAACTCAACTCAGCAAAAAGTTTTCGTAGTCGTAACCCAAAACCGCGTTCATGCTCGAGCTATTGGGCAACATGGCCCTAGTTACCCATGCGTTGAGGGAACGGACTGAGGTGAGATCAGAGCAAAATAACACTAGGAAGTAGCGCCAAGACTTGGCAAAATTGACACACACTCGAATAGCAGCGATACTAGCACAACTAGCGATAGAGAACGTCCCTACTGAAACTCATTCAGTCGTTCACCAACGCTGGCTCCGATGACTTCATATTCTGGACATTGCAAAAAACTGATACAGCCTCCATTGTTTCCTTGGTGTGTGCAGGCCGCACCTTTGCTTTCCTAGAAATTTCTAAACCCGCATGTTTGTCTCGCTTTAAATGCCTTAAGCGAACTGGGCGGCGATACGAGCATTGCCCGTTTGCAAAGCACGGAAAGTATAGGTCTCGGCGCTACTCCCTAGTGTTATTTTGCTCTGTGTGAGATACAACTCCCACTTCAAGCCCTAGGATCTCAAACTACACGAAATGATGAGCAAGTCGTACAATGTACATCTGAAATGTGTCAATCCCAGCACATGTTTGCACAGCAATGCTTTCGATTCGGACTTCAATTGAAATGATTTAGCCACAAAGGCTTGTCGGAATGAGAAATGTTTCGGTCAACTTTTGGGAATTAATAGGGATAGCCTATGAAGTGGTCGAAGAAAACCTCTGGGGATTAATGAAATATCCACGCGATTAGAAACAGAGATTATCTTTTGTACGACGGTTTTGATGTTGGTGTCTGCAATCGGTATAAGAAAAGATTAATGTAACACAGTCGAAATAATTCGACATTTCTGGTTTAAACCGCCAGTGATTTTTATAGCGTCTGTGCCAGTAGCTCTTCCCAATCATTTTTTGTATCCACTTCTTTTGTGTTAATTTCATTCGTTAAATTCTCATCTTCCCAGGACTCTGTTCCGTCAGGTATCGCAGTTATTGTTTGTTCACGATGTTTTTTTCAGAATTTGGCTAGACGGAAAAAGGAAATCTGGAAGCTAATGCCATCAAAAGGCTTACGATTTTCTTGAAAAGGATTTTTATATCAATCTTATTATTATGATATTATGATCACAGACAAGAAAAATGAAAAGGACAGAAGTGCAAAATTCTTGACCATTCATTCGCCAATATTAAGAGCCCACGCTATCACCGACTTCTCGAACAAAAATTTTGGCCAGGGAACAGAAAGTGACATGTTTCGATCAGCTGTTGTCGCACAAAGTTACTGGTACAGGAATCTCTGCCTCGACCGAACATTTTTCAAGAATCCGCCACAGTTTTAAGAGGGACCGTGTGAGCGTTCTAGGTGGTAACTGAGAAACGCGTTATTCTACGTGCCTAGACAGCGAGTCCAAATCAGCTGAAACAAAAAAAAAGTGTGACGGTCTTAACTGCCAGAACCGCGGTTAATTTCAAAGATCCGGACCTGTCCTGACTTCCCTAGACACATTTTATCAAGTGATTTGTTCCACTACTTCCTCTCCTCATCCACATTAAAGGAATTACAACTAATCAAGAACAAACAATCTGATGGACCCCCCCCCCCCCCGTCTCCCTATCTCTGTAATACGACCATGCGGAGTCGAATATTTCGCCATACCCTTTCCGATGCAAACGAGCGGAAGTTAGGAGCTACGCGGCACATAACGTTTCGTTACCTCTACAAATAGCTATATCCTGTGAAGCTCCGTGGAAGAAACTTTCATATTAAAAGCCCATTGGTTCTCTGGACGCGCTCCAGACGGGTCATCGTGCCTCCTGCACTTCTTCTGATGTTATGAGCAACGGCAAAGACGGAAGTAGACGGGTATCAACTCAAAGCTAGAGCAAGTACCTCTAGCTCAGCTCAGTCTTGTCAGGGTATCCACTGCCGGACTCCAGTACCACGTGCGCCGTTCGTCTCTAGTGACGATTCGGGAGCACACTTAATGTGGTCAAGCTCGAAACAAAGTACTCGGAGTCTGATAAAATAAAATCGAGAAGAATAAGAAAAGTCACCCAGACGAACTCCCTAAACTGAATAAAATCCTGTTTAAACCAATCAACAGCGTTACTTGTGGTGACGTTTGCGGCTAATCGCTGGGACACAGCGATTCTTCATCAGTACGAAGTGTTAGTCATCAAGAGTTTCAGCTAAATAGTTGGCAGAAACTATCTCTTTCAATATTTACTTTAAGGTTTTTACGTATATTTGACTAAAACGTTTTCACGGAAAAATCGTGTTCAGGAATCCAGTGTATGCAGTCTGGACAACAGGGTAATTTATAGCGGGTGGGACTGACTGACTCGCCAACAAAGGTTAATTCAGTTTTCCTTAGCTGCGAACAGCGTCACCTGGTGTCAGGGTTATGCAGAAAGAAAAGGTACAGTACCGTCAACAGTAACCACTCCTATCGACTAGTAATACTTTCCCTCCCCTCTTTCCACAATATCAACTATAACCCCTTTGAATTGCGAGTGTTCCGGAAAGTACCAAGATACAGGTTCCATTTATATTATCAAGCACAGGTCCCATGGTCTATAGTGGTTTCGTGTAGAAATACATAAAAAGAACTGGGTGATAAATTTGTCAAATTTACTTCTAAGGTCCCTTAAATTCATTCGCACCTGAAGCTTTACAGGCTATCCGGTCGCCAGGAAGCTACGATTACGAGAGAGTTTCCAGCAAGTCACGAAAACGGGCCAATTTGTTTTTATACGACTCTATCTCTGAGACGCTATTTAGTCTGAATATTAGGTTCCATATTGCATTCCAGGTCCGTCTTTCGGGACCAGCAGCGCTGTACTAATTAGGGCTTCAATGGGCCAATCGAGTAAGGAGGAACTGAAAACATTTCGCTCTCGAGTAGCAAGTCTCGCATGTTCAACGGAAGCTGTAAGCAAATTACCGAGAAGAAATCGGACAAGAAGTAGTTAATTTACTAACCGGAAAACTGACAAAACCAAGCAGCGTGAGCGCGGTTGGCAGGATTTGCAATTTAACCAGGACCGACAGAAACCTACATTTCTGATTTCAGAAAGCGTTTATTTGGCATAATACCCCGAGAATAAAATGATCAACATTTTAACACGTAAAAGACAGGATACACAAACCGTACAGTCTGGGTATCCAGAGCGGAAACCCAACATGAGTGTGGCAGTTATTCCAGATTTCCACCTTATAGCTATTACATATTTTTTAGTTCACCTGTTTCTGAAAAGGAACAGTAACGAAGAAGAACTAAGACATCTGGTAAACATCTATTCAACAATAGCTTTCTTAAAAATGTTTAAAACATCTAAAAAGAAATTTTAGGAGAGCATTTCCAAGGAGAATGTCTCCTTACTCTTATACCGAATCTCACATCTACCAAATTTCCGGATTTGGCAGGATTCCGGGCAATCCGGCACGAAAATACAGTTCAGAAATGGATTCAGCATGTATCCCGATCCCTGATTTCGTTTGTTTGTTTCGCCTCTTAGTTTGAAACACTCTCCTAAGTACAGTGCTACAGTGCCAATCGACAAACCTTTCCTGTACTTTGACCAAAAGGACCGCACACCAAATTTGAACAAAATATTTCAAACCCTTCGAAAGATAGCATGCTAACACGAGGACGGAAAACTTTATGAAGTCATAGCTATCCGCCGCTTACGTTTGAGACCTCAAAACATGTAGCCTACAAAATTCCATAGGAAACTGGCTTAAGTCGCATCAAAACAGGGGTCAGCTCCTGCTTGCCAAACCCAGGCATGAAACCTTCAGACAGATATATAAATGAATGGAGAGACAGAAAACATTGGCAAAACATTGGCTAAATTTATTATCTGCTGATATTGAAACATCAAAGATATCACACTGTTATTTATTCACTGATGATATACTGTGTGCATAGAAGAAAACTAAGGATCCCGGCGTCAACAAAGCGCATCCAGGTGGTGAGCAAAAGGATTAGCCACTTGCGAGTAGCAACCTGAAGTAAGTGAAAGTATGAGCTGTTTCCAGCGTTTATGGCCATCTCGTGAAGGAAAAGTTTGCTGGTATAAAGATGTACACAGAGAAGTCGATTTCGATCAAATCTCTATTAGGCTAAATCATTTCAACATTTAAAATCTTGTATTCAAGTCCCTTTTTTAACGTTTTGTGGGCCATATACTGGTGAACTTTATGGCGTGTTTTATTGTTATTTGTTGTGTATATGGCAGGGAAGTTTTTCAAATACATACACACACTACATGTATAGTCTAGAAAAAGAAAATCTATCACTGACACCCCATGTATACAGGATTTGCATCATATAGGCCTATATACGTATAGGCCTAACTACCGTACTTACTGTTGTCTTTCCACATCCTGAGGGTCCAATCACCAAAACGGAATTACTTTCGGCTGACTTGACAGTATTTGAAATAAGATTGTGTAACGCAGACCAACAGGGGTGTTCCGATGGCTCATCGCATTCTGGGTTGTAACTGTAAAAAATATCTCACTAAAACACGATTTCCAGACCCGGCAACTGACTTGGTCCCTCACACCTATGCTAGAAAGGAACCAAATGGACTTTGGAGCTTAAAGCAGAAATGATCTTTTTCACGATGAAATGGCTCGGAAATATCGTTTTCAAAGATACCGTTACTTTCCACGAGAGGTAGCGATTTTGTTGTTAGCGCTTGTCGACTCTATCCAGCCTCCCTCTCTCCGAGCGGCGGCTGGATGCAAAATATTTGAAAACTAAGTAAGTAACTTGAAAACTAAGTCAGTTAAGTAAGTAAAGAAATTTATTTTTTACCCACCGTTTTTAGAAAGCGGAGTAAATGTAGAAAATAAATAAAACACAAACATACACAAAAAGACACTTAATTTCAATCGTCGGCCAGGAAGCAGTGTAGAAGGTCGTGCGCTGGTTGGGCTCTGTTGTCCATGATTTTTTATAGCGACGAAGAAACATCCAAAAGGGAACACTTGCATCTTGAATTTTGAACTTCTCCGTCAAAGTATGGTTATGGCATAATTTCGACAAGTGGAGCGGGTGCTTTGCATATTTAAAATAACATGATCTCATCTTTTTGATCTCCTTCTTTCGCAGAACATGAGTGACACCAGAACGAAATAGTATAGAAGGAGCGCAGAAGGTGCTGTACAATTTCCCCAAAGCTTTACGGTTATGGCGCCCCCGGTTGGGGACGATCCGCCCATAGGCGGTACGGATTGATCTAGAAACTTCTTGAACAACCGAAGAGCAAAATTTTGACAACGAGGATTTGAATGTTATGCCAAGCCATCGTAGAGAGTCTGTTGATTTGACGACGAAAGATCCAAGAGAGATAGAAGCTTCAGATGCATTCGAATGATTTGACGATACAGGTACTCACATTTTGAGAGGTTATCTTCAAGGCCGATTTTGAGAAGTTCCGACGACAGCTTACAGAACTGAACACACCTTGGTTAAAAAGCGGGAAAACCGAGCAAACCAAAACAAGTCCAAAACAGAAGATGGACATGATGGTCTACCATGTCTTTCAAAACGAAAAACAATACTTTGAAGCTTCTCGTGTCCTTATTTGTGAAAGAGTTGTTGACGGACCTTAAAGCTTTCGGCGAACTTTGCGTTGCATGACTGTCAAAAACTCGGCTAGGCGATACGATAAAAAGGCGTAGGTACAGAACTAAGCAATGCGGAAAGGAGGGGATTTCAGAATATTATAATCCCATGAGCGAGCTAGGAATAATATGAAAGGCAGAATAAGCAAGAGGAGTCCTTTAAGCATTCATCCTCTGTCGTGGGCTAAAGTTGTTAGGCTGTTCTACTGACAAAGATTCCTTTGGCCAAAGCTGAGGGCAGGCCGCACTACAGCGATAGCCCATCCATCACCCTACTTTAAATTACCGTAAACCGTTATGCTGATAGCCCTGTGTGCAGCATATTACAGCTTGGAGACAGAATTCTACTAACCTCAATAGCACAGAAGCATCCATCTTAGTATACGGTTTTCCAAAAAATATTTGCAGAAGTAATCAGGACTGCTTGGCTAGTGTCTCTTTCCTAAAAACAACAAATTTCGCATTAGACGACACAAAGATAGCCTAACAGCAAAAGATGTGGGAATTATCTTAATGAGATGGATTGCCTAATACTGGTATATGCCAGATTTATATTTTTAACACAAAAAATTGCTTGTGACCAGAAACAGCTTGAACCCACTCTGAAACCAGGAAGAGACTACAATATTAGCAGCCCAGAGTATGATGTAAGAAGCGAAAGTTTTGCTCACACTATGACCTTAAAATTTTGACCAGAAAGTTATGAGTTTTCTACTAAATCTGACTGTGCCTTTACCATTAGGTCAAGTTTCAGCTGAGATGCTAACTAAAGATTTAGATGAATGAGTAACTTCAGCACATTTCTTTTGTGAGTGATTAAAAGTGCCCTAGCCTTTAAACGGACTATACCAGTATGGACTAATACATATTTCTGACTTTCCAACAGCGTAATGTATATCTAACAGTGGATTCCAGTATACCAACGTTCACACACCCTAGTAAGTGATAAGATTCAAGTTTGCTAGCTGACCCAAAACAGATCTTGGGCTCTATTTATAAAAGGCTAGGTTGTAGTTTGCCTGCTAGACTTATTCTATGCTGCCTGTACCAGCACCAGGCAAAAGCAATGCTGAGCTATGAGTAGTCTTTCAATTATGTATTAATTATATCTGTGACCTTTCTACGGCATTTTCCATTCCAAGAAATTCCAAGAAAACAAAGTGAAAGACACAAATTAAAACACTAAACGAAACAAAGCAAATAAACATGTTTGTATCCTTTACATACACTTTAAAAACACACTAAATACACTATAATATGTTATTTTACTGTGAACACTGCCATTTCCATCCATTTACTGTGACGAATGTCAACTACTATGCTGTGATCAACTACTTCGTGTGAAGGTATTTTGCAGTTTTGCAGCAGGCCTGCTATGATTTTCTTTCATTCTTTTGTCTCTGGTCATTGGGTCATTCAAGTACAGTAGAGGTATGCTTATCTGAACGTTTGTTGACCTCAGACTTTGCCATTTTCATCCACTTGCTGTGACTGTCCATGCTTTAGTGTAACTTGTGATTTTGATTTTAGTTAGTACCCAGACTTTGGGCGAATAGTGAAAATAAAGTAGGCTAGTGTTAGTCTGTCCATGTTTATATGAGACAAAGTCAACTATGAGTTAGCCAAAGTAGGTAATTAAGGGCCTCTGAAAACATCTGAATAGGTATTTTGGATCTTCGTTCTTTAGACAAAAACTGCAGTGTTCACATTTAAGTACAGTAGAGGTATGCTTATGTGAACACTTTTTTAACTGTTACACTACCTTGCTTTTGTCATTTGCATATAAAACAGTAAAATGGAAAAGAAAAAATACAAACTTAATACCAGTTAATAGCCAAGTATTTCAGGGTTTTCCTAGCACAAAGTTGAAATAGAAATTCAATACACTTTCTTTGATTTTGAATTTCAAAAAAATCTTCTTCCTCTTTTGACTGCATCTGGAGGTTCGACCGCCATCTTTTCCATGGAAGTTCTGTTCCACTCAGCAAAATTTTCAAATTAACAAAGGAAATCAGGTGATAGTTCAGTCACTTTCATCAGTGAATTAGCAAAATATTCAAAAAGTGCAAATGGCGTGACTGGTTATCATCAGTATTTATTGAAAAAAATGCCTTGTTTGGGTTTTAGTTTTTTCTTTGGCGATCGTTCACATTTACCAGACGTTCACATAAGCATATGTCTGTTGTAACTGTTCAAATGAACCTAGCTCTACTGTACTCTTCTGTCAAGTTTTTTATACCTTCTGCACAGCTTCTGCAATCTCCAATATACAAAATTTTTATGAAAAGATCCAGTTGGGCTAGATGTAGACTGGATGTAGAAATATGATCAAAAAGATAAACAGGCTAGAACCTGGCTAGAACAGGACCTGACCTGACCTTGTTTTTATACTACCTCAATGTTGCCACAAAAATGTTGAAATGAAATGTACATGCTGTCCTGACAATCAAGAGGCAAAATATGACTTTTTACACAGTCCTGTAGCCTGATCAATGTAATTGTGAGTAAAGACAAATCTTGATACGATGCTAATTCTTAGGCTTCGTCCACGGCACGATATACAACATAAATACTTTATTATTTCTTGGTTGGGAATAACCTGGGGTTTTACTTCAGTATTTTCATGACCTATCGGCTACTTTCACACATTCAAATTTCAAACATCCCGCCTGCTTGTCCTGTTCTTGAATGTGACTTTTCTAGAGTTGTACTAAACGACTGCAAAAACCTGAGCAACATTTCTTTGTTTTTTGAGAATTGAGGACACATCTGTATTTTTAAAAAAATACAATTTTATTACCAACAGTCTTCGTAGTACCGTCCAGGTTTCATCTCATCTGATCCCTACATTCTTCCAGGATTCCCCTCAAATCCCCTGCCAATCCCCCAACTGGTTGGAGGCGGTTCGGATATTTGCATCAAACATCTTGCGCATTCACTCCTGCCATCAATGGATTGACAATCGAGTTGGATTACTGTCCTTAATTTACATGGTTCACAGGCAGGGGCGTCGCAAGCGGGGGATGCAGCACCCCCCCCCCCCCACCTTTTTGAGATTCGGTAAAATTTTGGGCCTAAAATTGTTCGATATATTTACGGGGATTCGGTAGTTATACAGAATCCTAAATAGGCTATCTGTACAAATCTCTTCGCTATAATGATCGTGATTCGGTATATTTGCCAGTATTCGGTAGTTATCTCGAATTTGGTGAGAGAATTTACTGAAATCATTTAGTAATTGTTCGATGCCGGAACTATTCGGTATATTTATGGAGATGCCGTAGTTACACAGAATCCCGAATAAGCTATTGGTTCAAAATTATTCGGTATCATGATTGGGATTCGGTAATTTACTCAGTATAATTTTCAGGACTAGGAAGTTAACCACGAATCCTGACTTTGTTCCAGTTTCGACGAAAGTATACCGAGTATGAATATTGTTCGGTAGTCTTTCGATGCCGAAATAATGGTAGGATAACCGGGATACAGTAGTTATACAGAATCCCGCTTGCGCACGCATTATGTCTCGCTGAACAGACAGCTGTGCCGTCTAGAAGGGTAAGGCCTGGTACCGAAGTGCCGGGCTGGTCTGCAAATGTTAATCTGCAGTACGCGTGTAATTCGGGAAAATTTTGGCTTTCGGTTTGGCGTAAAGCTGGCTGTCCACGAGGCGGTTGGGTGAATAAGCTTCCAATTCACAGTAAGCGGCAATTCGCGAAAGAGCTTTCACTACACCGCAGTGCTATTATTCTCTCTTCATCTCAGGCTGTCCGTAACCAGCCGAATAAGCTTTGGTTTTCGTTGGCTAAAGAAACGTCTCGCGAAACAAAGTCTTCAATATCTCGTGATGATTGGATTCAGCATTATAGAAATGAATTTTCGGCTCCTGATACCCGGCTCCAAAAAAGTTTCGGTGCGAAACTGGATGCTTTCTTCTCGCGTAAGCGGGAAGAAAACAGTCCGGGTATTAAAATTACGAGGTGTTCTATCCGTACTGCTATCAGAAAATTTAAGAAAAAGAAATCGAGTGGTTGTGATGGTATATAAATTCCGCACATGCTGCTTAGCACAAGATGTTTTTTTAGCACCTTGCCCTTCTTTTTCAGATAATTTTTAATCTGGGTATTTTGCCAGATTCTTTTTCTATAGGAACGCTAACCCCTGTGCCTAAAAAGGGAAAGCCACTTTCCCAGTGATCGTCATTCCGACTTATAACTGTAGCTACAGTTTTTTGTAAGTTATTTCAGGCACTTATTGTTGATGAACTGCGGTCAAAATGCACAGTTCCAGACCATCAATTCGGTTTTTAGCCTGGTCTAGGATGTGGCCACGCTCTTTCACCACATAAAGTTTTGACCCTTTCTCTACCCAAAATAGAAAAAATTGAGTTTTTTTGAGAATTTCGGGGATGCCCCGAATTTTACCACATTTTGGTTGAATGATACTGCGGAAATGCCGCTTTTTGACGAGGCCGGCACCGCGAAGCGGTGCCGGTCGAGTGGCAACACTGCTCACTGCGCATGATGTCGGACGGGCCTTCGACCCGCGGATTCATGAGCAGATTATTCTAAATATGGGTAAGGTATCGATTTTAATTACTTTTCATATTCCTCTATCCCATTTCGAGGGAGAATAAACAACAAAAGTGATATGGGCCTAGTAGGTGTTGACCCATGCATGTTAGACCCTCTGTATGATATGTATCAAAATTTGAAAGCTGAGCTTAAGCTACCGGCAACACTAAGCCAGAGTGTGAATCCCTCTGACGTAGGTGACGTCAATGACGGCATTGACGTCACCTACCGCAATCAACAACAGCATCGTCAAACCGCAATCTAAGTCAAATCTGGCATGTATTCTGAGAGGTATTGACCTATCGTTAATAGGTGATTAATTAATCTGAGCCGCCTCCTTCGCGGTTTAGAGGAGAGTTTTGCCCAGTTGCAAGGGGAGTAGGAAAAATAGGCCTTCAGTTTAATGAGGAGAAATCAGAAGTGATGTTGTTTAATGCTAAGCCAGGGTCTGGTGTTGATGTTAGGCTCCTATTGGTCGGTCTGTGCTTGAAACACGTCCCCTTTGGCAGAGTCATCTGCATAAACGGATTTCTTTCGCGTATATCGGCGTATGATCGGCGGATTCTGGCCCAGCTGTACAAGGCAATGGCACTACCCCACTATCTGTACCCAAGTCCTTTTTGAAGGACACCCAAAAGGAAGATAAGAAAAAGTTGCGGTCTACATATTACAAATATGCGGAGTACCTCCCACGGCTTCCACCATGGACTAGTAACCGTTTTGTGACAAGTCGGTATGGGATTATTGAACATAGCCCAGATCGCCAGATACAACTCTGATATTGTCTGTTATAATTGCCAGGAATCGGAAGTTACCACGAATCTCGAAACACAGAAGAGGTCGAGTTAAGCACTCGTCGCAGATGATCTATGAAGTCATCGATAGTCCTTAATATTATTTTGGATCCCAAAAAGAATATATAATCATAAATATTTCGAAAATTCCGCCTGCAGCACTTTTCGTAATATTCTCTGTTTTGTGGAAGGGCGCGTCATTTGACGGGGGTTTTAAGCCAGTTTTAGGATTGAGATTTCGAAACATTAAAAGCTAGAATTTGGATGCAAATTAAATTTGGCAGGAAAAAGCAAAAAAAATGGATTTCGAAAATTTTCGCCTGCGGCGCTCTATTTAATTTTCTATTGGCTATAATAGATAGAAGCTGTTACTGCAATCATTCCCAGCAATATATTCTCCAGGTGGGCTTCGCCAAAACGCCGCCTAATAGTTGGCTTATCGTCTTTCATGCTGCCCTTTATTGTTGCTCTTCCTACGTAATCGTTTCTGTTGCATGATTTAAAGCTCGAATTCTTAGTTCTATGATTCGCTAAAATGTTTGAAAGATTCGGTAAAATTTTTGCTCTGCACCCCCTCCCCCCCCCCCCCCCACCACCAAAAATGCACTTGCAACGCCCCTGTTCACAGGTTTCTGGATTCCCTCTTCCGTGACCCCCACAGGGACCATCGGATCCGGGACAAAGTTTCGTTGAACATTTGGTAGAGTTGCTTCTTCGCGTGCCATGTTTCATCGTTCTAGCTTACGTGTGGAAGTGCCCGAATTAGTAAAAGTAAGACAGAAAGACTGAGAGGAAAGCTCGGGGAATCGAAGGGAACGGCGAGAATAGAGCGAGTCAATCCACGCGTTCTCCGCGAACAGAAACAGCGAGAACACGGGGAATGCTTCCAAAAAGGATTTTGTTCGAAACAAAAAATATGCAGTTGACGAAACTAGTCTGGATCCGCTTTACAGACGGTCTTGTGAGATCCACCGCCGCAACTGCTGTTTTGTTTATTCCGATTGTTTTTAATTAATTTTCCATTGCACCAACACCAGCTAAAACTATTCCCCTCCGAATCTGAAAGGGAGTCCTTTTTGATGATGGTGATGATAATCGGAGCATTTCCCGTCTGGGGACTCGCGAGAATACGGGGAATGACTACCGAGGACAAACAAAAACGCGGAGAAGATTGCACTATGCCCGACGAAACTGATACCGGAAAAGGGAAGAACTTGACACGGCGAGGCATAGGACTTTTTTCTTTAAGACGAAGTTGTGGGCGTTTGGTAAATATCCTGAGTGTATTAATTCTTAAAATTTGTTCCAACTGTTTCTTGGTTGCTTACAGTTCTGAAACAAAGTACGATCTATACCCTGGTTTGCTTACAGTTCTGAAACAAAGTATAATCTTTACCCTGGTTTAGCACAAAAGAGGGTTGGTCAAGAGGGTTGGTCAAGATGCAAACACCGAACATTATGATGCGAGGTTTATTTTCTCATAAAATTTAAATCCTTCTAAAAATAGTTGCGTTTTTGCAGATACCACGGTATCTGTTACTACGGTAACTGGTTCTGCAATTAATCGTTTTGCAGTAACCGTGATATCTGATATACGGTTGCTCTGCAAAAACTACAATTGCTGGAAATGCGCTTTTCGAAGTCATCCCGAAAGAAAAACTGATATTCAGTCACATCACTAAGTGCCAAACTTCTTTCCCACCAATTTGACAAAAAGATGAAAGTGAAATGACTTTTCAGACACTACGATCAGTTACCACGGTCGGACCGTGGTATCTGGATATCAGATACCACGGTAACTGTAAAAACGACTATAGACCGTGGTATCAGATCCCATGGACACCATGGGATCTGCAAAAACGCAACTAATGTTTCAAATTCAACTTTGTTTCAAAAAATGGGTATTCAGTCAAGACAGGGTAGGTAAAATAGTAAAATGTTTTCATGGACAAGCTTACAATGTCAACCAAACGACCACAATCAAATCTTAAAGTTGAAAATCATATACCTTAAAAGTTGCATGCTAAACTTCTGTGTCTTTTCCGTTTTCGTTGGTTTGGGTGCACTCTTTATCAGGCCTCTATGCACTACGCTCTTTGAGCCAGTTTGTTTGGAAAAAATTTAATTGCAAAAATTTGATTGAAAAGATAAAAACAACTGGAAAATTGCTAAAAAGAAGGCAAACACCGACGATGCTACGAGACACCCCGGCGATAAATCCGGCGCAGTCCTGATTCGGCAAGGCTTTGGGGTCCGGGGAGGAGAGCAACTATTCATTTAGTAACTTTTTCGATTTCATCGAAGTTTTTCTATGTATCCAACTCCAGTTGAATCTTCAAACTTTTCAATCAGTGACTCAGAATAAGCCAATAAGCACTAAAAGAACAATTTAAATATTCTAATTCACCAACTCTAGACTGACTCCATATATACTCTAGTAAAAAAAAAGAGTAAAGTAATGCATCGGTTTTTCCATAAGATCTTGAAGATTTCAAGTAGGGCTATCATAGCCATAGGCGCTAAATTCGGGTAGCCTGCCGGCAAAAACAGTAGACAGTACAGTAGTAGGGGGACGCTTTCGCGTTGGTGGCTGTACAGCTGAAAGGGGGACCAATCCACTCAGAAATGAGATAATCTGTCGAGCTTTGAATGGTTGAGGAACACGGGTTCCATCCATGCGGTAACGCCCATTCGGGCCCATTCAGCCAGTCTAGTACACTAGCTCCTTTTCAGGCACGGTGCTCAAATGTCTAGCACCATGCCTGGGTGCTAGACGTTCAAGCACTGTACCTTGGGTTTCATGCATGGTGCATGGATTTCAGTATACAGTGCAAGCATGAAAAACACAGTTTCTGTCATCACAACTGAGCACCAACTCGGACAGGGTTGAAATTACTACCATGAATTAGAGAAATCAAAGATAATCCTTATCAAGACTTTCTTCTATCCACATTGAGCTCAATGCTGCCCTCAGTTCAATGGGATCCATCCATCGAGCTGGATGCCCCTTCAAGGGTGTTCATTTGTACACTCGATAATGACTACAAGATTGACGCTGGATTGACGGCATCCATGCGAAAAAGTCTGTCATGCATCCATGCAATAATGTACCCTAGCCTAGCTAGAGTTAGAGCCAGAGCTATGTTTATTTGAACTCCATTAAAGAATACAAGCAGCACTGAGCAGAAACAGTAACTTGAATCAAATGAAGAACAAAATGTGGCAAAAAACAGCTTTATTCTGCTCTGCACCCTTTCCCATCTAGATTATGGGTTATGGCTTGGTTACGGCATCAAGCATTATGTAAATCTATCACTCTAATCCCTTTTTTACGGCAATGCTCAAACTCTAGCCTAGGTCTTGTCTAGGTCACAGGGTGCACATGGTACTCATACCCCCAGAGGTGTCTACCACAACTACTAGTGTACAGCACTACTACTAGTGTACAGCACATTCGTAACTAAATAAACCAAGATATTCCTTTAGCCCAAGCTGACTGCGAATCATATTTGACAATGTAAAACGGGCAATGGTCGAAGAGGACCCTTGCCAAGAAGAGCTGAAATATAGCTCTAATGCAATGTAGCTAGACAATGAAATTGTTGAATACTGGTACCCAGAGGCTTTACTAGCCAAAATGTTTGGGGGGGGGGGGCAAGGCATTTACCAACGGGTTCGTAATTTTTACTGACTGTTTTTGCAGAAAAAATTACAATTTTGAAAAGAAGTTGACTGATTTTCAGAAAAACCAACTGTTTTAACAAAAAATCAACTGATTTTCAGCCCCCCCCCCTCCCCCCCCCCCCCAGTCATGATGCCCCTGCTGGTACCCCTCTGGGTAATAAGGTCAGTCGAACCCTTGATTTTTATGCCAAATCTAGTCTACCATAAACTTCTGATTTTTGGATACGCTATTTAAAGTTTGGCATATTCTTAAATTACCTTAAATTGCAGCTGGGACGAAAATAAGGATTTCTCCTGTAGAATTCGCTAATGCTGGATACCCTGTGCAAAATGCTGGATACCTTTTGGTAACAGAAAGGAATTCTGATTGGTTGATTTCTGAGCTTTACTCAAATCACCAATATTTTATCGGGGAATATCCAATATTTCGCATAGTGTATAGGCACAGGTTATGCCAAACGCTAGATATACCCAACGTTTGGCAGAGGGTATAAAAAATCAAGGGTTTGTGCGAGACTGGTACACAAATGTATGAGTACCATGCTCTCCAATGCCGTTTAAAAAGAAATTACATATCAAACCAAAGATTTTTGATTTCATTCTTTATGTGAAAAGAGCTTGAACTAAGCTCTTAACTTGTCATTCCCATTTGAATGTTAAAGGGGCAGAAAACAAAACCAAGTTGGCCCGAAATTTGGTGTTTTGGAGTATACTGATGGTGTGTTTTTAAATTTTGGTGTTTAAAGAGGCAAATCCCACCTTTATCCTACTGTATGCTTACTACATAAACTATATATTCTCTTCAGTTGACTATATATTTTATTGAGTAATGGTAGTTTGTGGGAGAAGTTTGGGGTCTTAAAAAAGTAGTGATTGGCAAAGAAAGTTATTTGGTTTGATGGAGTTGAGCCCGTAGTTCCATACTTTTTTTTAATTGCCTACCATTTATTTTGCTTGTCCATGATTTGGGTACCAGTAAAAGACTATTCAGTATATTTGGTGGAAGGAGAGGGGTTTCCGAATTAAGGTGGGAAAAAAGAAATCTAAAGAGACTGTCAATTTAGATGTAGGGAGACATGCTGAATCGGTACCTGAATTTTTTTTTCTTACCAGACAAGTAGTTATACTGGAATCTGTGAAAAAACGGAATTCGTGAGAAGAAAGTTTTGTGTAAAATTGGTTACAACGTGGAAATAGGGGTAAGAAAACACTGGGCTCTTTACCACTTGTTGGACCGCTATCTGCCAGAATCAAGAGGTTTTGATAGCTGCCACTATCTGCTTTGTTATCCTGCCTGGTTGATTGTATGGACGGATTCCGGCAAAAAACGGAAGTTCGGTAGGCCTTGTATCACGTCCTTAACACATATTCCGAGTTTCGGTCTTGATTTAGCTCCAAAGTAGAAATTCGCTGAATTCAGGGAAGTTCGTTAGCACTGATTTCATGCTTAGTGGAGTGAGTATTAGCTGTAGGAAAAATCTGCCCACCAGCTATTTTGAAATAACTTGATTTGCATATTGCTTGGAATTATCTCATTGTTGCTGGTCTCTCGGAATATCACCCAGACAGACACTTGTCTGTCAGAGTATATAACATATCTGTCAGAATATACAATGCATTTCTTGATTGCAGTTTTGAATGAATAAGGGTTTATAAAAAAAAAAAAAAATAGAATCTTCAAAGCCCAGAGGCGAACCTGTGAGGGACTAAATACCCTCAAAACAAAACATCAACAACAACAAAAAATTCGACAAATATAAAAAAAAGGAAAGAAAGAAAGAAAGCAGCTTGACTTACCCGGTCTGGGTCGCCCAACCCCCCCCCCCCCCCCAAAAAAAAAAAACATTTTCAACCAGAATCACTACTAACTATAAAAAAAAAAATAACGAAAAACACAACTTAAACGGCTGAGAATAACGCATCAAATTCATATACAGCAAAACAATGAACCTTTAACATGTAACGAAAATCCAATAAAACACTACATGACCTTAACTCTGTCGATAAGCCTTCCCATACTAAAGGCCACAAATGTCTAATGCTAAATCTCGATCTACTAGTTATTACAACCGACCTGCGAATCAGCTGCGAACTACGAGTTCCATGTTCATGAAAAGATGATGCACGAGAAAGATACTGAGAAAAGCACTGGGGTAAAACTTCATTGTAATGTTTGTACATAAATAAAGCGTCATAAAACTTACAAATTCCCGCAAAAGGTAAAATGTGAAGCTCCTGGTAACGGTGTTACAAACAAGACCATAGGTTTCGATGGGATCCCAAAAATTTAATATTTAATCTAGACAATTTGGTCTTGTAGATATCCTTTCTTTGCCAGACTCTTTGAACACTTTTACTATTAGGATTTAGAAACAAAAAAAGGTCTGAAAACCAAGTTCAGATATGGATTCAGGATGTGTGTATTTACCCCTAGGCTATACGTCATATCTACTTTGACGAAATTGATCAAATCTTCCTGCCTTACTTCTGCCAAGTCTCCAGTTTCGACCGGATTCCGGGCGAACTACTTGTCCGGCAAAAAGTAAAGCTCAAAAACGAATTCAGCGTATCTCCTTACCCTTACATCGAACATTTAATCTACTTCAGAAAAAAACTTTAACTTTTAACAAATTTCCGGTTTCAGCCGGATTCCGGGCGAACTATATGTCCGGGTAGAAAATAATTGTCAAAGGCGGATCCAGCATGTCTTCTTACCCCTAAACCGAACATCTAATCAACTTCAGATCAAACTTTAACTTTTAACAAATTTTCCGTTTTCAGCCGGATTCTGGACGAGCTATATGTCTGGGCCGGGTAGAAAATGATTTTCAAAAGCGGATTCAGCATGTGTTCTTACACCTAAATCGAACATCTAATCAACTTCAGACAAAACTTTTACTTTTAACAAATTTGTCCGGTTTCGGACGGATTGCGGGCGAACTACTTGTCCGGCGAGAAAATGGTTTTCATATTCGTGTTCAGTATGTCTTTATACCCCTGAGTCGACTATCTCATTAGATGTTAAGAAAAAATATGTTCGCCTCTTAATTTGAACCCCCACCCCACCCCTAGATGTTGATCTATTCATCATTTCAGAAGTCTTATTCTTCGTATCATTCTTTTGAGCATTTTTTCATAGAAGATTATCCCCAAACATTGAAGTTGGTGCTGTTTGATCTCGACCAGGAGTTCAAGGATTCAACCCCTTTCAGATCCCTTTATTAAATACAAGTATCTATGAACTCGACCTCTCCCTTGAGCTTAAGAGTCCTCACACCAAGTTGCACCAAAATATCTCATTCCCTTCGGGAGTTATCGTGCTTACAGACGGACGGACAACTTTTACGGACGTTGTAGGCATCCCTCCACTTACGTTTTGGGATCTCAAAAATAGGCCAACTAGAGAATGAATTCTGGAGAAGTGCTGATTTTTGTGGGTTCTAAGGTTTGCTGAAATTCTTTTGAGTTTTCCCCAAAATGTCCATTTCTCTGGCGGTCCGATGCATCACTTTTGTACTCAAACAACTAAAGAGCTTTTCTTAGCTAAGTGTGTCTAGAATTCTGGCAGCAAGATGGTGAAAGAAATCACTGAAGCATCACAGTTACAAGTAGAACTTAATGCCGCTGGAGCAAAACTGGTGGTTGTTGACTTCACAGCCAGCTGGTAAGCTTTTATGGAGTTAGCCTTCTATAGGCTGTTTAGATTAGAAATGTTGAGCAGTATGCAATAGCCTTTCAATACGCCGTCATAGGATGTACTGGACTGGCCTATATGAAAGCTGTGTGAAAGTTGTAAGTTGAAGCAGGGCCATAATTCGGAAAAATACTTAACTCTCCCGTTGTAGGGTACGGTAAGTAGCCACTGCACATATTCGTATTCTCGCTACATTATTTTTCAAAGATTCTGGCATTGTCACAAAAGAAGGAAGTCTTGGTTTTGCTGTTCTCACCAGAAAACTGAAAAACTAAATTTGCTCATGTTGCTTTATGGGTCTGCAGTTTCTTTTGTAGAAATTCGGTTTCGGACGTCGTCTGCGATCGCGTTTAGCTGCTTTTTTGCTGCGCGGTTCCCCCGCCAAAAAAAAAAGAAGAATGAGCAATCTTGTTTGCTCCCAAATGTGGGCCAGTCTGGAGAAAGCTGCAACTAGTCCAAGCAGTCGAGCCCGTAACCCGTGGCCAAAGCCAGATAACAATAGGGATTAGCGTCAAGACCTGTGCTTTCGATGCATTGGAAACGGGCCTTACTCGTAGCGCCGCCCATTACGCTCGGGACATTTAAAGCGAGACAAACTTGCGGGCTTAGAAAATTTCTAGTACAGATAACCTGCGGTCAGCACACATCGAGGAAACAATGGAGGTTGTATCCTATTTTTTGCTGGGTTTGGAATATGGAGGATATCAGAATATCAGAGCCAGCATTCGTGCACGACAGACTGAGTTTCAGTAGGGACGTTCTCTATCGCTAGGGATGCTAGTGTCGCTGATTTTCGAGTGTGTGCCACTCATTTTCAAGTTTTGGCGCTACTTCTTAGTGTTATTTTGATCTGCCCGTGACTCCAAAGATCATATGAGCTGTTAGCCTACTTATATAGACTTGCCTTTTTTTTCTCAGGTGTGGGCCATGTCAAATGATAGCCCCATTTGTAGAGGAGCTTGCTCGGAAGTACCCAAGAGCTGTCTTCTTGAAGGTGGATGTAGACGAAGTTCCAGACTGTTCAGGTGCCTACAATGTCTCAGCCATGCCAACTTTCATATTTTTTAGAAAAAGAGTAAGTAATTTATGCCAGACATTTAATTTGAAGCATCGGAATTTAGTTCCACTAAACCCCGACCAGTTTTAACCATGTTGTAATATTAGTAACTAATGCTGCGAACCAGTTTGTTCATTGAGTAACTAAAATAGGTGATCAGATACTAATTAGTTGTTACGGTGGTGCCATCTGCACCCCGCACTACCCACTTGGGCCGCCGTTACGCAGCGCTAATCCCTTTCCGTTCGGTATCTTTAATCTTCTATACTGCCGTGATTCTTGCATTATTTATTAACTCATGTTCATGACTCATCCGGCGAGTATGAGTCATCACCTTCTTCATACTCCTTTTCCGGGCCTCGACCGGGCAACAAGCCTTTTTACATAAAGGTTGTTTATTTTGTAAGTACAGTTCATTACCAGTTCATACTCCTGACCGAAGATTAAAAATTAAGTGTATTTTTCTGTGTGTATATATATGTTTTGTTTATTTTCTTTATTTTCGTCATTTACTCCGCCTTTTCAAAATGGCGGGTCATAAATAAATTACTTACTTACTTACTTACCAGAGAATAAAACCTTTTGTTTATTTACGGACCTTAGGTCATTGTTATGAGTCTTGTCTAAGGCTCCGGAGAGTGGGCTGGCCTGTAAGGCCTAGTGTATGATGGGTGGTTTATAGCCTATTGTGGTTGGTACGCAGACCTTAGGGTGAATCGCCCGGGGAATCCACAATGAACCCATGAAGTCTGCACGTGTGGTAGGCCACCAGTTGCCCTGGGCTGTCCTGACTCCGATGACTGTATCCAAGGACATTTACCATCTGTGTCCGGCCTACTGCACGCGTCGCCATAACATCAGGTTGAGAGTGCTTCTTCACATACAAATACAGTCGTCGTAATATAGTTACTCAATGAACAAACGGGTTCGCAGCATTGGTTACTAATATTACACATGCTGTAAGGGAATCTTGGGGAACGGGAGAAACGAAAGACTGATTGCATCTTCGTTTCTTCCATTCCTCAGCTTTGTCCCTGACGGTCGACAGCCTGACGAGGGCCCCTTGCCAAGAAGGGCCGAAACATTGCTGCCAAAGCATCGTGGCTGGCGTATCCGTTTTATTTATTGTTTGAATATATTTTCCCAGTCAGCATGGACTGAAGGAGTATTTGAAGCTTTCACAGCACCTTCTGCGCTCCTTCTATACTATTTCGTTCTGGTGTCATTCATGTTCTGCAAAAGAAGGAGATAAAAATGAGATCTTGTTATTTTAAATATGCAAAGCACCTGCTCCACTTGTCGAAATAATGTCATAACCGTACATTGACGGAGAAGTTAAAAATTCAAGATTCGATTGTTACCCTTTTGGTTGTTTTCTTGTCGCTATAAAAATCATTGACAGCAGAGCCCAACCAGCGCACGACTTTCTCCACTGCTTCCTGGCCCAGGATTGAAAATTAGTGTCTTTTCTGTCTTTATGTGTCTCATTTATTTTCTTTCATTTACTCCGCTTTTTTGAAATGGCCGGTTATAAATAAATTACTTTCATACTTACTTACAGTTCTTTTTTCTTAGGTAGTTCTTGATAGGCATCAAGGGGCCAATCCAGTACCTTTGGAAGAAAAGGTTAAAAAGTTCTATGGATTTGATGAGGAAGAGCTAGAGGGTGGACACGTAAGTATCATTATTTGAAGAAATAAGGTCTGCTTTTTCAGACATGCAGTATATTAGTAAGATTCAGCATTAACCGTCATCATCGAGGGCACGCGCACAAGCTTGCAAAATCAAGATTCCACAAGGAGGTTTTTAAGTGAGGTTTCGGCAACATAATTGTTGATCCTTGGAACAGCCTTACCGAAGATGCGGTTAATGCTGAATCGATCAATAGTTTCAGGTGCATTGTTGATGAGATTTTTAGTTCGACTACTCAAAATGTCTTAGAGTTATTTAGAGGCGAAAGCCTTTTCTCTTGCTTTGTATTATTATTATTATTATTAGTTTTAGTCGAATTGATCTCGAATTGAAGTCGGATAAGAACATATTGCATCGTGAAAGGCTTTTGCCTCTGCTTATCTCGAACAATAATAACAATATAATGCAGCAGAAAAGGCTTTCGCCTCTTAATAGCTAATAAAAGTCATTATACTGAACAGAATTAAATTCTTATCTATTGTACGCTTGAAACTATTGATAGATCCAGCATTAACTGCATCTTCGATACGGCTGTTCCATGGACCAACAATTTTGATACCACAACTCCACTTATATTCGTCCTTCTGAAATCTTTATTTTTGCCCAGTAGGATGAGTTGCCGTAACTTTCGTTGATTGATTTGAACGTCTCATTCAAGTCTCCTTTAGTAGTCTGTAAGCGATGGAAGAAAGGCACAACTTGGCTAGTCTTACATGATAGATTCATGTAGACCTGAACTTAGTAGTCGGGTTCTTTCATAAGCCTTGATGTCACAATTGTAATAAGACCTCACTGTGGTGTGGCCGTTTTCGAACGATATTTTATTGTACAACGAGCTTTCACATTGGATTGGACTTGCCGCTTTTGTCAGGTACATCATGACTACATTATACATACTAGCTTTACTACTTATACATACTTACACAAACTAGCTTTAATGTTGCTTTAAATTCGTACAGTTTCCCGCATGTGGTACTATGTTTCTTGGCTATTGTTTATAACTGGCATTAATCTTGAGAATTGCCGGACATTTGCCAGTTTTTGACAAATTTTGGTTTTTGGGAATACATTCATCCATTCATTTGCCAGTCGTGTATTTTGAGGTAGTCACCTCCCACGCATACGCCCTTCAAACCGCCCCTGAGCTTTAAGATACGACTATGCCTCTTCAGTTTTCAACGCTTGCAGGTATCACAAGTTTTATTATTACACATGCGACGAAAAGCTGAAACGGACGGCTAGATACGCCCCTGAATACATAACATCATAATAAGGTGATTGTACATAATAAGACAATAGTCATACATCGTCGGTGTCAAGCGTAAACCACGTATCTCCCTTTTCCAAAATTTTTCAGGAGGTGAAAAAAAACATAATAACTTTTTCTCGTTAGTAGTGCAGCCCCGTATGTTAATCCGAGATACGTGGTTTCCATCTTGGTTGTATCTCCCAAACTATGAGTCGGAGGCAATCGAGATACGCGTTCGACTCAGAATTTTTCGGCGAATGTCAAAAAGTGGAAATCGCAAATTTGACCAGATACGTGGTTTCCGCTTGACACCGACGACATAAGAAGGCAATAGTCAACAGTCATAGCCAATCAAAGTAAAACATTAAACAGTAAAACATTGTGGGGGATACGATTGTCCTTTTCAAAACTTCGACAAACGCTGGTACAAAGCTCTTTCTGTAACGCTCGGTTCATGTACTGATGGGGTTCAGAACCGGGACTTTTTGTGCTTTACCTTGAGGTAATCTAGGTTTATGGGCAATATGGGGCTGGAAATAGGTGCTCAAAACTTGGGTGGAAACGCGGATTATTCCCGAAATTAGTACAAAGAGTAACACGTCGGACTGCTAAGGTGGGGAGGAGGAATTCATTGAGAAGGAGGATATAAGGCACTTTGCCCTGGCAGTAGATAATTCTCAAGGCTCTCTTCTGAATAGTTTCAAAGCCTATCAGACTGATCTACCGTCAGGCCAAAGTGCCAAACCGGACAAGCATACTCAAGCAGTGGACGGATGAAAGCAATGTAAAGGCGGAGAACATGTGATTTTAGGCATGGGATTTAGGCAGATTTGTAAAATGGTTTGAGGAGAGTCAGAGACGCGCTAGCGTTCGGTGATAGGTGATTCGTTGATCGGCTGAACTATCGACTTGAATAGAATTATAGACTACAGAGTTGAGTTAAATAATTTATCCATAATACACTTGAAACTATTGATCGATTCAGCATCAACCGCACCTTCGGTAAGGATTTATTCAAACAATGTTTACAACGGGTACGTCAGCTACGATTCTTCATCAGCGATATTTCGGCCCTTTTTGGCAAGGGTCCTCGTCAGGCTGTCAATCTTCTGGTTCAACTTCGGGGAAGGAAACAAACCTGTAATAACCTTTATTACAGGGGAAGGGGAAGGAAACAAACCTGTAATAACCTTTATTACAGGTTTGTTTCCTTCCCCCAAGTTGAACCAGAAGATTGACAGCCTGACGAGGACCCTTGCCAAAAAGGGCCGAAATATTGCTGATGAAGAATCGTAGCTGACGTACCCGTTGTAAACATTGTTTGAATAAATGTTTCAAAGTCAGCTTGGGCTCAAAGAATATTTATTCGGTAAGGACGTTAGCAGTTGATGAAAATTTAGCCTGGTTCCTGAATGATGACTTAAAACGTAATTGAAACACATCAAACCATGCCCATGCATACAATTTTTTTCTGCGTAGTGTTTGTCAGTATATCCGCGTGTGCATCGATTTAGTAATACTTTAAAGTACTTCTCTTGCTAATTCTGCCTTTTACAACATACCTAGCTCCCTTATGGAACTATAAGCTTCTAAAATCCCCACCTTTCTCCATTGTTTCATTTTGTGCCTATGCATTTTTAGCGCTTTTTCGGCCGTGCCGACTTTTGCCAGTCACAGAACGTAAAGTTTGCCGGAATCTTGAACGTCCACTGACAACTCTTTTACACATAAGGATATGAGAATCTTCTGTTTTTTACTTCATTTGTTTGCTTTAGTTTCCGTCTTTTTGGGATCTCAAAACGTAATGGAGGGATACCTATGACATCGCAAAAATGTCCGTCTGTCCGTCTGTCTGTGAGCACGATAACTCTCGAAGGGAATGAGATATTTTGATGAAACTTGGTGTGAGGATTCTTTGGGTCAAGGATAAGGTCAAGTTCGTAGATGGGCTCTGTAGCTCTACATTTAAGGGTGGGGGAGGGGGTTTCAAATTAAGGGGCAAAAAATATCTTTTAAAAGCTATTGAGATAGTTGATTTAGGAGTAAGGAGACATGCTGAATCCGAATATGAAAGTTATTTTGTTGCCGGACAAGTAGTTCACCCGGGATCCGGTGAAAACCGGACACAAAACTTGTCGACCAGTTTTCGGCTACAGCGGTCCTACCCCTTTATTCTCAAATGATTATAGCTCTGCGCACGTGGCCGGCAATCATTTGTTTGTTCAGTGACGTCATCGAAGGTCGAAGGGGGTCTCTAAGGTTTTATACAGAGGCGAAAGAGACATGTGGTGAATGTGTTTATTTAAAGCGGGTTTCGATAGGGAGGAATTGAAATTATTAATTAGTATGCGTGCTGATATTTTACCGCTGGGAGATAGGAGGAGGTACACGGGTAGGCCGATTGGGAGAATTGGTGCTTACTTCTGCCCGATCTGTGGAGAGCGAGAGTGTGTGCGACATCTTATTTGTGATTGTAGGAAATGTAGTAGGAATTGTAGGAATAAGTGAAGGGTTGCTCACTGAAAAAGGTCTACTTAGTAGGGGAGGGGTTCCTCACTGGAAAAAAAAAGATGTACTGGATAAGTGAGGGGTTGCTCAATGGGTGTACTAAAGTTGTTTGAGAAGGGGCTGGGGTGAGCCGGTCCCAGGTACTCGTGACCAACCCCAGGTGCACGCGAGGGGTTAGAAATCGGGTGTACCCGTTAAAGGAGTACTCAAGGGGTTAGACACTTGGGTGAGCCAAGCGAGGGGGTTGATTCATGGTGTACCAAAGAGGGAACTGCTAGGGTACGCGAGGGGCTACTCACTGAAAGGAGGGTGAACTGGGTGAGTGAGGGGTTGCTCACTGAAAAAAGGTGTACTTGGTAAGGGAGGGGCTACTCACTGGAAAAAAGATGTACTGGATTGGTGAGGGTTTACTCAGTGGGTGTACTAAAGTTGTTTGGGGAGGGGGTGGAGTGAGACGGTCCCAGGTACTCGTGAACCAATCCCAGGAGCACGCGAGGGGTTAGGAATTGGGTGTACCCGTTAAAGGAATACTCGAGGGGTTAGAAACTTGGGTGAGCCAATCCTAGGTGCTAGGTGTGTGTGAGCCAGTCCTAGGTGCTCGGTGAACCAGTCCCAGGTCTACGCGAGGGGTTACTCACTTGCAAAAAAATCAGGGGTTAGGAACTGGTCTCGAGGGGGATTGCCCGGGGGAATTATCGTATTTTGAATTTTGTTTCATTGACGGGTAAGCTGGCAAAATTTGCAAGGTTCGGCTCCAGCGTCACCAGATCTTTTGTTCTGCATGCAGTTCGCCGGGAATGCTGCTAAAATACGAGGAATTTGGTAGAAAAACAACAACACCATTCTAAAATACCTTTTTGAGGTCGATTAGATATGAGATATTGGAGTAAACATGCTTGTTGAATCCGCATCTGAACTTGGTTTCCTCATTTGATTAGTTGTTTGCCCGTAAGCAAAAACTTCAAAATGGTAACATTTTTGTTGCAGGCTACATATTCAAGCGGTTGATTATGGATAAATAGCAAAAATGTTAAAGGGGTCTAGCGAAGACTTGGAAATGTACAAGATTCTATTGTCTGGTTCAAGAAGTCTGATAAACATTAAAATTTTTGGGATCCCATCGAAACCTTTGGTCTTGTTAACCACGGCGCGTTCAGTTTTAAAATGTTTTGCGCCCAGCCGCCGCAGCCGCCGCAGAACAGAAAGACTTGATGGAGTCGACAAGCGCTAACAAGAAAATCGCTAAATTCAGGTGGAAAGTAATGGTATTTTCGAAAAACGTTTCTTCTAATCCATTTCATAGGTCATTTCTGGTAAGAGTTGTGCTATACGTTTTAGATGGACCTCGGAACTTTCATCCAGAAAAATGGATGCGAATGCCTGAATGAGTCAGACGATCATCCCATGTTGGACTTGCTGGAGGGAGGCTATTTGGAGTCAGACTGCGACGAACAGGTATAAAACCTTCTTAGACTAAAGACTTTAGACCACGTCTGTAGAGGTCCCGCTCAATCGGTCCACCTTTCCGGTTCGGTAACTGTCAAGCATTGTCCTAATAGGTGTAATAAGCTGAATAACGCTATACGCGATGTTTACGTCTTCATACACACGCCTGTTCAAATACAAACCAAGAGGTTCTTATCAATGCGGCGTTCGGTGTTGCCAATTTAATACAATTTTTCGAGCTCTAAAAATATCCGAAAAGGTTCTTAGTACTCCTTGAAGTACACGAGTACAATATAACGCAAATTATACTGTAAAAAAGCTATTAAAATAAGGGATGGACAGCATTGATCCTCGAACTGACGAAAAGCAGTCGTAATAGAACAAAAACGTGTTTTTTTAAGAAAAGTTGTTTCTTTAGCTTCCAACAAAGTAGAACTGTTGTGCATTCTTTGGCAACCCTGACGGCGCTACGCCTCTCCTCCGCCCGCTGGCGGAACCAACCAAGCGATCTGATTGGCTCTGCATCAGGAAGAATAGGGCCGAGCTCTATTTTCCTTATTTACCTTATTACAGCGCGCCCCGAGGAAAAGAGGAATCTGTAACAAGGCTTATACGCGGTAATACACCTTACAACACCTATTTGGACAATGCTTCAGAGGCGCTCTAGCGGTGGGATGTTTTCTGTTTGTAGGAAGTTCTTAAAGTTTAACCGAAAAGGGCTGGGATAGGACAGTCTAGTTACCAATCACTTATTCAATCAAAGAGGCTCGAATACACGATGCAAATGCGTTACTTCGTTGTTCTGCTATTCCCGAATAATCGATTTTCAGATAGTGGAATTTCCGTGTGATTTGTGGTACCTCTATGCGCTTGCCTTTTTGTTGTAGGCGTTACGAGGAAGATTTATGATTTTTTCTTTGTTCAGGCACTAAGCAATCTTCACCAATCTCACCACTGCCCACTGAAAAGCCGCGTTTGTGTTGAGATTAAAATTTCCCGCATCATGGTAGAATTTTCGTTGTGGGGACGGCTGTCAGAGATGGGCGAATCCGAATCCGGATTCGAATCCAGGATTCTTCCTTATGGCCGGATTCGAGTCCGGATTCGAATCTTCTGCTTGTCAGGCTGGATTCGGATTCGGATTCCAAACGCTCAATCTTACGAATCCGCTCAAATTCCTAGACTTCATTTCCATTTTCCGTTTTCCCAATTTTCACACAGTGTGCTTAGGCAATCCAACTTTTTGGTCTCACCACCAAACATCCTCAGTAATATATCACGTTATCTGATACCTTAGATATCAGTGCTTTTTGTCACCTTTGATTGTTAAGCCATGACCTATGGACATCGTTATATTTTTGTTAAGGTCGGATTCGAATCCTCAGCATGAAATGGTGGATTCGGATTCGGAATCGGATTCGTACATAGCCCTGTATTCGAATTCGGATTCGAATCCTTTCATGATCGGATTCGCCCATCTCTGACGGCTGTAGATCATAACTAGAGTATATAGTGGAAAATAAAAAATCCCTTTGCAGAATCCAAATAATTCAGTGTATTCAGTTAAATGACACAAAAATAAGATGGCTTTTCAGTTAAGCTTTAAGAAGTCGTCCGCAACTCCTCGGAACGAGCTAATGACCCGGAATGACGCCGCTCGCTGCCCTACTAGGTTTTCGCGAAATGAAGCCCCTGACTGAGCCCCAAACACCACTTTCCTCTTGAGTTTAGAGTCTGTGCACTTGAGCTCCGTGTATCTCAGCGCTCCATGATTTGAGCGCTGATGTCGTCAGAATGAAGACTGGTGTGAACATACGGACTTATTGTCATCGTGATTACTGATTGTCCTCAAAACGATTACAATCGTCATCAAGCTTTGGTGCGGCCATCCCTTCCCTCAAAGCGTCTGTGTACTACCAAAGGATACGGAATAAAAATTTGTTTTTAAAAAATCGATAGCTAGAGGGGATACTCGAAGAAAGGAAGAATAGGGGAATCTGGAATTAGGAGTCGCCCTACCCCTGTATTACTCCGGGAGGTTTCACATGGATTCGACCAGACCAGAAAATCTGAAGAGTGAGGCGCTTGAAAAGCGAACCAGAGCTTAAAGGAACAGAAAACTTGACTCAAACTTGACTCGGGGAGCTAGCTGACATATCAAGAATGTACCCTGAGTCGATATTGAGAGTAAGAAAAATTCTCGTTACGACCTTTGCAGTTTCCGGGCAGTTTCCGAGAATTCGACTTTTGAGTTAGTAGAAAAATAGCAAAAGGTTTGTGTGCCGGGAGTAGGATCCGAACGCACGACCTCTTGACTATTATCAAGATGTGTTAGTCAACACGGCCAAAGGCGAACTTTTACAGTGCTTAAGTGCGTAATTCAAGTGCATAAGGGGCAAGGGCCTGCCAGCTAGCTTTGGGAACACTAAGGAGGGGTTCGAGATAACAAAGAAGGGGGGTCCTGTCGACAAAAAGTTCATGCATCTTTATCTAAGCCCCCCAGGTCGGTTTGATGGCCGAAAGTTGCGTAGTCAAGTTTTCTGTGCCTTAAAAAGGTTTTAAAAATATGAGTAGGTTAATGGTAAAGAAGAAAAGATATTTAATGGTTGTACAATTTGGTAGGTAAAAGTTAATATTGTTAGGAAAATAAAAAAGGGCAGATTTCGGTTGTAGATACAGACAGGAGGAAGGGTTTTTTGAAAGAGGGAGTGAGTTTTTATGAGAATGTTTAATAGAAAAATTAAAAGTTTGAAAAGAGAATTTAAATTTAGAATTGATAAAGTATAAAAAGATAGTAGGTTTAAGACGAAAGTGTGACGTTAAGTGACGTTAAAGGAGGGTAACTGTTAGATAAATTTTGTATTAACGTCACTGAGTTGGAGGTGGAGACGTAGCCACTTGTTTTAGTTCGATCTAAAGCAAGAATAAATGAAAAAGAAGCTACGCGGGAAAAAAAAGAAGAAAAAAAGCGAACCAGAGCTTGCTGGCTTTGGAAAGAAAAAAACAGCTTGGATTTTAGAACTGACCCGTCTAATTTTGCATGAAGGTTGATCAGACAGACCAGTGGTATTTTGTCTCTTTCCCCGCTCAGCTTGAAGCGATTGTAAATATGTGCATGTTTTTTAGCTCATCTTGTTCTTCACATTCAACCAGCCAGTTAAGGTCTATTCCTTAAAAGTCAAAGGCCCAGCTGATTGTGGTCCAAAGACCCTGAAACTCTATATCAACCAACCAAAAACCTTGGATTTTGATTCCGCTGAATCGAACCAAGCAACACAAGAGCTGACGTAAGTTGATTCTATTTTGGCTTTCCTTTTTCCAGAGTCGTAGTATTTGACCCCTTCCTTCGACTTGCTTTTCTTCCAAGTACTTCCCGTTTCAGTTGCGAGATCTGGTGTATATAAGAACTAATTGTGGCGCTGGAATGAGGCTCTTACTTAGAAAAAAAATTAGAGAAAAACTTTGATATAAGAAATCTAACTAAATTAAAGCTCTCTACGACCAAAAATGTGCGATTTAGATGCATGATATCTAGTTTGTTTTTCTTTTTTAACTAGTTGACCGACTCCTCGTCGACGACATCGTCTGGTAGGGAGTACACGGGACGGCCACTCGGGTCCCAAATACCGAACAGGTGACGTCAGTTGGAATGAAGAGTTTTGAAACATAGTCCCCGTTGATAGCTGCGTATTTTTGCCGAACACAATGAAGTTCTCAGCCGGAAGGCACCATGCTACGATTTAAATAATTTGTAGGCCAGTAAATGTACAATGGCTATGGTTCCCTTCTCTTGCATTTTTGCAAGTAAGGCAATCAAACAACACTCTTCGTGGACCCGGATCTCCTCAGTGTCAGTGCATTCGTGGGTCCTAAATAAACAAAAGCTACAAGCTCATATGGCACTTGTTACGTGTAGGTGGTGCAAGAAAGTAGATGAGAACGTCTCAAATATCCCCGTCAACCCCCCTAAGTTCGGACCTAGAAGTAGGATATCTAGTTATATCGTAAATATTCGTTGAGCCCAAGCTGACTTTGAAACATTTATTCAAATAATGTATACAGCGGATACGTCAGCTACGATGCTTCATGGGCGATATTTCGGCCCTTCTTGGCAAGGACAGGCAAGGGTCCTCGCCAGGCTGTCAATCTTCAGGTCCAACGTCGGGGAAGGAAACAAACCTGTAATAAATAACTGAAAGTTCTACCAACTATAAATACCTTATTCCGGCAAATTATTTGATACCGCTGTAGGGAAAAAACTAGTCCTGAGATTTAATTTTTGACACGGCCGCTGTTTTTGCTACACAATTGGGGCGATGACAGGAAAAGTTTTGTTCTGTATTTTGATCAACTTCGGTAATGTTATTAATAAGGGACTGAAAGCTTAAATTGGTATAAATTTCCTTCCCCGACGTTGGACCTGAAGATTGACAGCCTGACGAGGACCCTTGCCAAGAAGGGCCGAAATATCGCTGATGAAGTATCGTAGCTGACGTATCCGTTGTATACATTATATGAAGAAATAGTCATATCGTAAAATGTCATCTGGGACATGTGATATCCCTATTTTCCCAGTTTAATTCAGATCTCTCCACCCGTTTGACCCCTATTCGAGCCACACAATTTTAGGGACTCCAGCTGCCCCCACTGCGGCCGTATACAAGTCGGACTCATAAGTTTCGCATCTCAGACATCTCGTATTCCCTTCCATCGACTTTGATTCGGATCAGAGCATATCTGCAAATTTTCGGTTCCCGATCCGCCTCCTACCATGGCCGGATCCGGTCCCGACGCCAAATAACAAATCTAAAGGCGTATTCTTGCCGTTCCCCGAGGACACCTCGGGGAATCTAATTGAAGGGCGAGAATAGAGGGAGTCACTCCACGCGGACTCCGCGTACGGAAAACAACGAGAACACGGGGAATGCGTCCAAAATGGATTTTGTTCGAAAAGAAAAATATTCAGTTGACGAAATTAGTCTGGATCCACTTAATTTTTGGTTTTGCTTATTCTGATTGTTTTTAATTAATTTTACATTGCACCATCACCAGCAAAAACTGGTTCCCCTCCGAATCTGAAAGTGAGTCCTTTTTGATGATGGTGATGATAATCGGAGCATTCCCCGTCCGTGGGGACTCGCGGGAATACGGGGAGTGAGTCCCCGGGACAAACAAAAACGCGGGGACTCCTCAAGTGGAGTCCTTGGGGAACGGCGAGAATACGCCCTAAGCCGCATAAACTCGGTACTGTCCATCCTGCACCCCATTCACTTGTTCTTTGTGCATGTCAAACAGCTTTTGACATGCCCCCTTAAAATCCCCCAGCCATGGCTGCACGTGGTTCGGACACATGTTTTGCATATCTAGAGGCCCTATTCTCGTCGTTCCCCGAGGACTCCACATGAGGAGTCCCCGCGTTTTTGTTTGTCCCGGGGACTCACTGCTCGTATTCTCGCGAGTCCCCACGGACGGGGAATGCTCCGATTATCATCACCATCATCAAAAAGGACTCCCTTTCAGATTCGGGGGAGAATAAATTTTGCTGGTGTTGGTGCAATGTAAAATTAATTAAAAATAATCAAAATAAACAAAACCAAAAATAAAATGGATCCAAACTAATTTGTCAACTGCATATTTTTTTCTTCAAACAAAATCCATTTTAGAAGCGTTCCCGTGTTCTCGTTGTTTTCCTGGGCCGAGTCCGCGCGGAGTGACTCCCTCCATTCTCGCAGTTCCTTCGATTCCCCGAGGAGTCCTCGGGGAACGGCGAGAACACGCCCTAGGTCATCAGTTCGTATCGCCCATAAAGTTTCACTCGAATCGGACCACCCGTCGTCAACCTACGGAAGTCAGTAATTTCCGGATTCCCGCCTTCCCTCATCTTCCCCACAAATGGTTGAATCCAGGAACGGAAGTTTTCCTGCAGCATTGGGTCGGGTCCTTCTGTGCATTTCTAATACAAAGCAAGAGAAAAGGCTTTCGCCTCTAAATAACTCTTAAGAAATTTTGAGTAGTCGAACTGATCAGAGTTAAAAATCCCATCAACAACAATTTGTTCGGGTCAATAATATGCCTGCCGTGTTCTGTCACGAATGTATCTAGGGCTTATGATTGTTCTCCCCACAAAACGTTTCACGATATTTCCGGTGCCCCTTCCACCCCCCCCCCCCCCCCAACAAGTATCGGATCTGGTCCAGAATTGAAATAGAACATCTGAGACGATAGCTTGAGTTGCCAAGTTTCGTTCAAATCCGATCACCCGTTCAAAAGTTATGCATGCCACTAGATTTCGGATTCCCCATTTCTCCACTCCCCCCACGATGGTCGGATTGGAGAAACGACTATTCTCAGGTCAGTCTGTTCGGGTCCCCGATATGCCTGCCAAGTTTGATTGTCCTAGTACATCAGGAAATACCGAACTCATTGGATCGCCGGAATTCACCCCCCCCCCTCCAACTCCCCCCACTGTGACCCAAACCTGGCCAGTTTATGTCAGCGATATATCCAGGTTTTTGCTTGGTCTTCCCACCTAGTTTCATCCTGATCCCTCAGCTCTAAGCGTTTCCCAAGATCTCCGGTTCCCCCCTCCAACTCCCCCCAAAGTCACCGGATTCGGTTGTCTGAGACACAAGTTCTTTCCAAAAATCAAGTTTTGTTTAAATTCGATCACCCGTTCGGAAGTTGTACACCCCCAGATGGTCTGATCGGGAAAGTGACTTTTTCCAAGTTAATCAGGTCGGGTCCTTGATACGTGTGCCAAGTTTCATCGTCCGCGCTTATGTGGACCGACAGACCGACGGACGGACAGAAATTGCGATCGCTATATGGAACTTTGTCGAAGGGCAAGTGCCATAATAAATATGGCAGCGATCCAACTGGGAGACAACTGATGGATCAGATCTCCCTGGGTTCCTACCCCGCCTCCTCAGGAGTCGAGTGTGCGAGCTAGCCCATGGTGATTCCTCTAAAAACAAGAGCAGAAGCTCATATGGCACTTGTAAGGCTGCGGGTCAGAGGATGAAAGTACGAATTTGCAAATTCGTTGGTTTGTTGTGATCATTTGTAAGCAAATCCTTGAAATAAGAATGATCATGGGCCCTTGGAAATCACGAGAATGTATCCTTTGGTAAAAATTATTTTATGTTTGCACTTGGATGTGATGATGCGCACTGTAAGGGTGCTAGAAATTCATCTGTAATCAAAACCCTGAAGCAAAAATGATGATAGGCTCATCGAGAGCATGAAAATTTGTATTTTGCTCAAAAGTATTGTTTGTACTTTTATGGAATTCACTTGTAAGCAAAACCCTTGAGACAAAAATGATCATGGGCCCTTGAGGATCCTGAATATTTATCGTTAGCTAATAAGTATTCATTTGACTTATCGATTAAAATGCGCACTTTAAGGGTACTATAGAAATTCATTTCTAAAGCAAACCCCTTATGGCACAAAGATCATGGGCCCTCGGAAATCATGAAATGTATCTTTGAAAAGTTTTTTTTTGTTCACTTTGCGGTTATGATGCGCACTTTAAGGGGGCTATAAATTAATTTCTTAGCAGCCCTTGGGGCACTTGGATATCAAGTAAATGTATATTCACCTTAAAAGTATTTTTTGTACTTTGCGGTTAAGATGAGTGAGGAAGGTCGGATCTGGAAAGTGACAATTTCTAAGCCAATCTTGTCAAGTCTCTAATGTTGAAGCCAAGTTTCATCTTCCTAGCACCTCCGGAAGTACCTTAACTCGCGATCACCGGCATTCCGGACCCCCCTCCAACTCCCCCCGCAATGGCCGAATCCGGTCATGTTCACTGATATATCTAGCTCTTGTGCTTGTTCTTCCCGCCAAGTTTCGTCCCGATCGCTCCACTCTAAGCGTATCACAAGATTTCCGGTTCTCCCCTCCACCCCCACCCCCACCGCCACACCGCATTCATCGGATCCTGTCAGGGCCTGAAATGGGACATTTGAGACACGAGGTTCTAAATATCAATTTTCATTAAGATCCGATCACCCGTTCGAAAGTTATACATACCTCAAGTTTCAGGATCCCCACTACGATGGTCGGATCAGGAAACTGACTGTTTCTAATCCAATCTTGTCAAGTAATTTTCAAGCCAGATTTTATCGTCCTAGAAAATCTGGAAGTACCTTAACTCGTGATCACCGGAAAGTCTTGACCCCCACCCGCTCTAACTCCCCACACAGTGCCCGAATCCGATCCGACTCTGTCACTGATCTAGGACTTGTGCTTGTTCTTCCCACCAAGTTTCATCCCGATCGCTCCACTCTAATCGTGTCACAAGATTTCCGGTCCCCCCCCTCCAACTCCCCCCAAAGTCACGGGGTCTGGTCCGGATTTGAAGTGTATCGTCTCCCAGAGGAGGTTTTTCCAAATATCAAGTTTCGTTAAGACCCGATAACCCGTTAAAAAGTTATACATATCTCAGTTTTGTTTATGTGGAAGTGCCCGAACTAGCAAAACCCAGACCGACCGACCGACGGATGCAAGCTGGACAGTACCGGGTTTATGCTGCCTAGATTTGTTATTTGGCGTCCACACCGGATCCGGCCACGGTAGGGGGGGGGGGGAGCGGGAATCGGAAATTTGCAGATAGACTATCCTTCAATCCCAGTCAAACTTGATGGATGGGAAGTGGGAGATGTCAGAGATTCGAGGTTTATGCTTTCGAGTCGTATTCGTCCGCAGTAAGGGGATTCCCGGGAATTTTGTGGCTCGTATAGGGGTAAAACGAGTGCATCGATTTAAGAAACCTTGGAATGCAGAGAGATTATACGCCCTAGATGACATATTTTACGGTCCGAAACGGATCCGACAACGGTGGGGGGCGGGGAGTACCGGAAGTTTCCAAAAAATGCTCAGATTCGAGTGAAACTTGGTAGGTGTAACAGAAGAGGCTTTAGATGATGCGTTCCCGTGTCCGAACCAGATTCGGCCGCTGTGGGGGGAATTGGAGGGAGGTACCGGAAATCATGTGGCATGTCTAGTAATCAAACGAGTGGATTTACTGGGCTGAACCTTGGCAGTTAGAACCGTCATTTACCCTAGATGATCCGAGGCGACGCTGGGAACGCTCAGACTTGAGGGAAACTAGATATCCTGTTTCTAGTTCGAACCGCAGTTTTGGATGACGGTTGTGCCGTTTTCATCAACTTTTTTTGTACCGCCTACTCGTTACAAGTGCGATTGAGCTCGTAGCTTTATTTTTATGGCACTTGCAGCCTTTAGCTCAGTGCCATATACCGATCACAATTCCGTCTGTCGGTCGGTCCGAGTTTTTTGTCCCACATATCCGAGTTAGGGTACTTCCAGATGTGCTAGGACAATGAAACTTGGCAGGCATATCAGGGACCCGACCAAACTAACCTGGAAATAATCAGTTTCCCGATCCGACTATATGCGGGGGAGTGGGGGCGCTCGAAACTTGAAAATTTAGGGCATTTTGTCACTTTTTTCCGAGTTAGGGTACTTCTAGATGAGCTAGGACAATGAAACTTGGCAGGAATATCAGGGACCCGACCAAACGAACCTGGAAATAATCAGTTTCCCGATCCGACCATATGCGGGGGAGTGGGGGCGCTCGAAACTTGAAAATTTAGGGCATTTTGTCACTTTTCCAAGTTAGGGTACTTCTAGATGAGCTAGGACAATGAAACTTGGCAGGAATATCAGGGACCCGACCAAACGAACCTGGAAATAATCAGTTTCCCGATCCGACCATATGCGGGGGAGTGGGGGTGCTCGAAACTTGAAAATTTAGGGCATTTTGTCACACTTTTCGATTTAGGGTACTTCCAGATGAGCTAGGACAATGAAACTTGGCAGGAATATCAGGGACCTGACCAAAGTAACCTGGAAATAATAATTTTGCCGATCCGACCATATGCGGGGGAGTCACACTTTTTCGAGTGAGGGTACTTCCAGATGAGCTAGGACAATGAAACTTGGCAGGAATATCAGAGACCCGACCAAACAAACTTAGAAATAATCAGTTTTCTGATCCGACCATTTTGGGGGGGGGGGGGGTGGAGGGCAGGGGAATCTGGGAAATTGAGAAGTGTGTAACTTTCGAACGGATGATCGGATTGTAATGAAACTTCATAACTGAATAGAATATATATCTGTAATGTCCCGTTTAAAGTCTTGACCGGATTCGGTGGCCAGGGGGGAGTTGGGGGGGGGAGACCGGAAATTTCAAAAAACGGTTAGAATGGAGGGATCGGAGTGAAACTTGCTGGAAAGAACAAGCATCTGCTCTAGATAAGTCCTTTAGACCATTGTACTGGATCCGGACACTTATGGGGGGGGGGGAGGGTCCCGGAATTCCGGTGATGGTGGCTTTGGGGATTTTCACGATGAAACTTGGCAGGCATATCAGGGAACCAATCAAACTGACTTCAAAATACAAATTTTGTCGATCAGATAATGGTGGGGGGAGTGGAGGGAGGGGAATCCGAAATTTTCAGTCATGGGTAATTTTGGAATGGGTGATCGGATTCGAGTGAAATTTAAGAACTGAACAGAGGACATTTCTCCGATGATTTTTTTCATATCCGGACCGGATCCGGCCACTATTGGGGGGGGGGGGGAAATACGTGACCCGTTTAGAATGGAGGGATCGGGATGGAACTTTGTGGGAAGAACAAACAGATGCTCTAGGTAAGTCATTTGCTGAATCGGATTGGCTACGTGCACCGCGGGGGAGCTGGGGGGTGGACCGGAAATCTCGAGAAACGGTTAGAATGATGGTATCGGAGTGAAACTTGCTGGGAAGAACAAACATCTGGTCCATGTAAATCTTTTACATAATTTGACTGGATCCGGACACTTGAGGGGGGGGGGAGGAGGGGGTTTCCCGGAATTCCGTTTTTTGGGGGATTTTCACGACGAAACTTGGAAGGCATATCAGGGACCCGGTCAAACTGACTTGGAATAAAAAAAAATCCTCGATATGATAATCTTGGGGGGGGGGGGGTTGAGGGAGGGGAATCCGGAATATTGAGTCATGCGTAACTTTGGAACGGGTGATCGGATTAGAGTGAAATTTAATAATTAAACAGAGGATATTTTTCTCTGGTGACCTTTTTCATTTCCGGACCGAATCCGGCAATTATTGGGGGGAGGGCGGAAAATACTTGACCTGCTTAGACTGGTGTGATCTGGATCGAACTTCGTGGGAATGACAAACAGATGCTCTGGATTAATCATTTACAGAACCGGATTGGCTCCGGTTATTGTCGGTGGAGTTGGAGGAGGGGGGGGGGGGTCTGGGATTCCGGTGATCGCGCGTTAAGTTACTTCCAGATGTGCTAGGACCATGAAACTTCGCTGGAATATTGGAGACTCAACAACATTTGCTTAGAAATTGCTACTTCCAAAATCCGATTATGCCTCAAAGTACCAATCTTGACCGCAAAGTAAAAAAAATACTTTTAAGCAATATATGCATTTTCGTGATGCCCATCAGCCCATTAGCAGTTTTGCCTCAAGTGTTTTGCTTACAAACTAAGTTCCAGCTCCCTTAGAGTGCGCATCTCAACCGCAAAGTCGAAGCTTACTTTTGATCAATCAAATCATCTTGACCCATGCAAGTGCCATATGAGCTTACAGCTCTTGTTCCATGTAGCAATCACTTTCCCTTTTCTTCCTTCATTTGCATATTTGTAGTGTCTTGGTGACTCTATGGCACCTTCCAGACATCCGGAATCTGGTGTGTCCCAACACCCCGGACTTCCAGACGTTTTTGTCCTGGCTTCACCTTCCAGATCCGTCTCGACGAAAACGGCTGTCTGGAATCCGGAAAAAAAATCTGAAGGTGAAGCCTGGCTTTTACCAGTCGGCTGCATGATACATGAATTAGTTCCGTTGACTGCCGTTGGATTTTGCGATGATAGAGAACGGTCGAGGGTCTCCTGGTTGGAAACTTGCGTAAAAGTGCGAACACACGATCAGGATATCCCGGCCGGATTTTCATCATAAAGTTGGAAAAATTTCAACTTTTCAATATGGAAGTGGTGATGGTGACGAAAATCCGGGCAGGAATTCCAGCCCGGGAGCGCGCGACCCTGGTCGTGTGTACAAGGCACAACTTGTTAGTAGGTGTACGATGCCAATGCCCTTGCGAATGGTCTGCAGTACGGTACAGTAGAGCCGACTGATTGGTATTTTACGGGCTGTTTTTTTTAGAAAAACGACTGTTTTCAAGAAAAAAATACAGTTTTGAAAAAAATCGACTGATTTTCAAACGACTGTTTTCATGAAAAAAATAAAATGTTTTGTCGAAAAATTGCGGCGCTTCGCACCGACTCGGTTATTTTTTACCGACTGGCCGACAACATTGGGGGGGGGGGGGGTATTTAAAGTATGTTACTTCGGACGGCGCAAAAGAATCTAGCAACTATTTATGCATAGTAACGACCGAAAATAATAACTTATGTAAAATAAAGTCAAATTGAATCCACATACTAATTTGTATCTCCTGCTCCGTTAATTTTGCGTCCTGTAACGTCAGAATTGCGTCGTCCGAAGTATTTCTAAAGTTTTATATTTGATACCGAAGTATCCAAGCATACCGGAAAGGACACTCGGAATAAACACTAGCAGAAATTAAATTAATCTTATTCTTAGTGTTTATAGGTTTGAGAAACTGGCTCTTAGCGGACATGAAGTTCTTAATTTATCGTTCCCATTTGGATGTTTTACAGGCAAAAAATTTGGAGAAGTGTTCAAAGAAGCATACATCTACTTTAGAAGGAGAGTACACTGTAAAAAAAAAATCTTGCAGTATTTGCTACTGGGATTAATCTTGTCTCTACTGAGATAAGATTATCTCTAATTCGGATTACTCTTATCCCAGTACGGATAAGATTAATCCCAGTAGCAAATACTGCAATTAACTTTAATCCTTACTCGGAGAAACTTTTTACAGTGTAAGTCGAGATTCCGATAAATTTATATAATCGGTCAACCCATTCGTGACGGGTTCCCGTCGCGTCCAGAATCCTTATAAGTAAAGCCGCGATTTCCCGTCTCTTTTCAGCTTGACACCGAAGGATCTTGAAGGAAATCCAGTCAGTTTACGGTACGTGAAATTCCAAAACGTCCAGAACCTGACAGTTTTCGTTAAGGATAACCAAGGGGGTACCGAGACTACTCGTATTGATCAACTTTCATTGATCGGTTCTGCCGTTGCTGCTACCAATATGGGCGACTTCAAGCGAGTTGCGGGCAAGAAGGGAGAAGCTCACTAGGACCTGGTTTGATGCGAATTTATTATTTTTCTTTTATATTGAAGTATTATGTTTAAATTTGAAATCTAAAGCGACTTGGCCCTTCAGTTCATGTACGTATAGGCCACCAGGTATTTCAGGGTGGATTTCTGCACTTTCGTCATGAAGTTAAAATTTGAGCCTTTACATACGGTATTGGTAATGGTGAGGAATTCGATTCTGCGACGAGCCTGACCTTGATCTTTTGTCCGAACTATAGGCATGTCGCTAATTATTCTTATCGCAGCTAAGAAATGCGGGTTCCGGAACGAGTGAAGGCTTGTTTGGCCGTAACACTGGCCGCATTTAGTGCTTACAGTTGCTACAGAGTGGCGATATTGTCCGCACTGTTCTTGCACCGTTCCCACATATATCAACGATTCACTGGCACTATCCATAATTCTGGAAATATCCAGATACCCTCAGGAACCGAAACGCAACAATTATGTAACAATTGTTATTTCCTAGAAAAATAACAGGTATTTGCCCTAGTACTTCCACGCTACACTCTTTTTGCCACCAACTAACTTCGCGGAGTTTGCTTTAGATCGCCTCCGCCGGGTCATTTCTTCCAAGGCAGACTTGAGCTCCGGACTAATTACGTCACCGTCCTTAATTTTCAAAGTAGTACTATTGTCAGTTTCCTCACTTCGTACCATTGAAGGTCTCGGGACTTTAGTCCTTTTAACACTGGAGGTAAGCGCAAGCAGGCCCCACTCTTGCTCGTCAGGTTGTCCGCAAGATTCCAACGCCTCCCTAGCTATCGCTGCACTAGCCTTAAGCTTGTGCAGTTCCCCTACGTGCATATTCTTGGTCACGTTCAGATCCCGCTCTAGAGGGTTCTGGACGTAGATGGCACAGCGTTCAGTTTTGTTCACTATTTTCCCGCTGATGACTGAGAGTCCATTTTGTTCGAAGTCGAAGGTGGCTACGAAGTGGAAGAATCCGTGAAGTAGCTCCTCGAGCGTTGATTGGTTCTCTGACTTGGGGATTTTAGTTACATCTCTAAGAAAGGTGCAGTTCAGGCCTGTAGTTAGGCGGGTGTCTTCAGGCCCTGAAAAAGAAATAGTGATGGAGTTACAACCGCTAAAAAAGAACTTTCGGCAGTGACAGTAGCATCCTCAGTGTGGCGGTATGTCTGTATCGCCTCTTCAATCAATCCTCGCGAGTCTCACATCACGACGACGATTTGCTTAGTGGGGAGATCAAAGAGGATCGAAATTACTGAATGTCACTAGAGTCACCGTTGGAGAGGTTACGCGTGCGGTGACAGGGAGACTTTTGGACCAGGAAATCCAAGCATGGCATCTAGCAAAAAGTCTGACACCTTCTTTAAGGTTCAAGGTAAGGTACTTCAGCCAAAGAGACATGGGGGGAAGAGGTTTATTTTAAGGCTGGGATTAAGTGGGTGGATCTAAGAGTTTTAATTAGTTGCCGGGCTGATTGTTTGCCATTGGGAAAACGGAGGAAATATTTGGGGAATGAACTAGGACGTACTGGTCCCTATTTTTGCCCGATGTGTGGTAGTGAGAATGAGAATTTGTTGGATCTGATGTGTTAATGCCGTGAGCTAGATGACCTGCGGGTTGAGATTTTTGGGAACGTAATTAAAATAAATGATGAAGTATGGATGATAAACGTTATTGGAAGTAAGTGTTTTCAAGATGTGAAGAGATGTAAGGTTCAAGATGTAAGGTTCCTAAAGGTAGCTTTAGCCCACAGAGAGAATTTCTTTTAGTTTAGATCTATTATTTCGTTTAAATGTTCTCTTTTTTGTTTCAATTTTTGCCATGGCCTCAGGCTTTTTGTGCAATAAATTCTATTCTATTCTATAGTGTCTTTTGCTGTCGTTGTAGATTTTGTGTACCCTCTGTTTTTCTTGTTAAGCGTTCATTTTACTTGGCTGCATGTAATAAATTCATTCATTCACAGCAAGTTAGATCGATGCGAGGCCCGAATTTTCGCTTCTGACCGACGCTACTTCACTACCATATTACCCCAGAGACAAACGCATCAAATCACTAGAATGCTTCCATAATGGATTTTGTTCGAAAAAAAATATGCAGTTGACGAAATTAGTCTGGATCCACTTTATTCTTGTTTTGTTTATTCTGATTGTTTTTAGTTAATTTTACATTGTACCAACACCAGCAAAAATTGATTCCCCTCTGAATCTGAAAGGCAGTCCTTTTTTATGATGGTGATGATAATCGGACCATTGCTCGTCCGTGGGGACCAGCAAAAATACGTGCGAGTGAGTCCCCGGGACATACAAAAACGCAGGGACTCCTCAAGTGGAGTCCTCGAGGAACAGCGAGAATACTTCTTAGAGTATTTTGATTATCATGCCTTAATTCCCTACTCTCTTCGGAAGCAGATCAAAATAACACTAAGAGTAGCGCCGAAACCTATGCTTTCCTTGCTTCGCAAACGGGCCATACTTGTAGCGTCACCGACTGTGCTTGCGGCATTTAAAGGGAAACAAACTTGTGGGTTTAGAAATCTCTACTAAAGCCAAGGTGTGGTCTACACACAGAGGTAACAGGGGAGATTGTATTTGACGGTGTAAAACGGATAAGTCCCCTACATTTTATTAGAGCTATATTTCGGTCCTTCTTGGCAAAGATCCTCTTCAGGCTCAAGCTGGAAAATGAACTTGTGGAAAAACAATTTGAAGATTCTCCTTAAACATCTGATTTTGTGAACTTCTTCTCTGAAAATTGGAGGGAGTCAAAGCTCGTGATGTGATTTCATTCTGGACACGGCTGCTGTTTTTGCTGTTCGATTGGGTCGTCGAAAGGGTAGAGATTCTTCTGCATTTTGGTTTTGGAGTCACCTGTCTCTTCTTCTTCTTTCCAGCTAAGATGGATACTTGTCGGCGGCATGCATGGGCGATTTGAAGTTCCGGGAGGAACTTCAAATCATTCAAATCAGGGAGGTTGTATCTTCTTTTTTTTTTTGCTGTGCCAACGCTGGTTCACGACCAGAGCAAAATAACACTAGGGAGTAGCGCCAAGACCTGTGCTTCCCATGCTTTCGCAAAAGGGCCGTACTCATAGCGCTGCCCACTACGCTTGCGGCATTTAAAGCGAGACAGACTTCCGGATTTAAAATTTTTTAGTAAAGGTAAGACGCGATCTGCACACATCAAGGAAAGAGTGGAGGTTTTATCATTTTTTTGCTGTGTTCAGATATGAAGTTATTGGAGCCAGCGCTGGCGCCCGACTGGTTGAGTTTCAGTAGGGACGTTCGCCATCGCTAGTGGTGCTAGTATCGTTGGTGTTCGAGCGTGTGTCACTTTTTCCAAGTCTTGGCGCTACCCCTAGCGTTATTTTGCTCTGTTCACGATTGACTGAGTTTCAGTTGGGACGTTCGCTATCGCTAATGGTGCTAGTTCGCTGCTATTCGAGTGTGTGTCAGTTTCTTCGAGTCTTGACGCTACTCCCATGTGTTATTTTGCTCTGTTCGGAAGACGACTAAGGTCAAGACCAAGGACTTACTAGCAAGCTTGATAAGACTTCCGAGAGTTGGGAGGAGCGGCACAGCCCTTGACTGGAGGTAGAAGATAACCAGCATTGAGAGGGAAAAGTTGGTAATATATGGCCCTGGATTTTCACTAGTCAGCTTGGCTTTTTTTGCCCACCATCTGACGGCGAAAATGAGCGGTCGGAAGCGGGAATCCACTTCGCCGAAGATGTACAAGAGCTCTGACATGTAAAATCCAGACCTGCGAGAAAGAAGAATTGCACTTGGATTCCCTCTTTTGTTTGCATATGCATAGGGAAAAAACTTCTAGCGTCTCCGAAGAACTTCTGCTGAAGGCAAAAAAGGGAAGTTCCGTCTCCGGCTCACAGTAGCTTGGAAATATCGCGGAAAGAACATTAACTTTCTAAAGTTTCGAAATGCAAACTTCAGTAAATGGTTGGCTGCACTTATCGAATTGGCAGACTACTTTTAAATAAGGTGGAGTCAGTCAGTACCAGGGTTGCCAAGCCAGAAAAAAATCACCCGTTCTTACAAGGAATCGCGACTGACCCACGTGAATTTTTTTTTTTTTTCATTGTTGGTTTTAGTGGCATTTCTTTGTCAAACCACCAAATTTTTCAAGTTCTTAAATTTCATCAGAATCTACTACAAACAGAACAAGACCAAAGGTTTCGATGGGATCCCAAAAGTTCAAATTTGATCCAGACGATTGGGTCTTGTCTTCGCCAGATCCAGTCTTCGCCAGACTCCTTGAACACTTTTACTATTAAAATTTAGAAAAAGATAAAGGCCCTTTAAGTCATATCTATTTTGACAAAGCAGATCGAAACTTCCTGCCTTACTTCTGCCAATTTTCCGGTTTCGGCGGAATTCCGGAACTACTTGTCCGGCGAAAAAATAAAGCTCAAAAACGAATTCAGCATGTCTCCTTACCCCTACATCCAACCTCTAATCAACTTCCAATTAAACTTTTACTTTTAACAAATTTTCTGGTTTCAGCCGGATTCCGAGCGATCTATACGTCCGGTGAGAAAATGGATGTCATATGCGAATTCAGCATGTCTACTTACCCGCATCGAACATCATATCAAATTTAAATAAAACTTTTACTTTAAACAAATTCTCCGGTTTTGGCAGGATTCCGGCCGAACTAATTGTCCGGCGAGAAAATAATTTTCATATTCGGATTCAGCATGTCTCCTTACCCCTAATTCGACCATTTCATTAGTTTTTAAAAAATATTTTTTTCCCCCTTAATTTTAAACCCCTCCCCCACCCCTAAATATAGAGCTACATAGCCCATCTTCGAACTTGACCTGTACTTTGACCTAGTCCTCATGCCAAGTTTGATCAAAATATCTCAACCTCTTCGAGAGTGATCGTGCTAACAGACGGACAACTTTACGATGTCATAGGTATCCATCCACTTACGTTTTAGGATCCCAAAAAAATCAGATAAATCGGCAACCTTGGTCAGTGCTAGGCTTATAGTGCGCCTTTTCTCAGTACTCCCCTCCTAAACTTCGGGAACACCGGAGCACAACTAACAGTTGGCTGTGGTATTCAACACGACAAGACGCATCTTAATGAGGTTGATCACGCCTATACTGCGCTTTTGCTTTTGGGTATATGAGGTGTGTGCTCCACACGCATACACTTTAAAACGTTTCTCCGAGTAAGGATTAAAGTTAACTGCAGTATTACCTACTGGGATTAACGTTAGCTCTACTGGGATAAGATTAATCCGGATTAGAGATAATCTTATCTCAGTAAGAACAAGATTAATCCCAGTAGCAAATACTGCAAGATTGTTTTTCACAGTATAGGCCACCTAATATCGACATCTGATCATCCTAAAGCGGCCTTCTTACGAAGAGGCCAGGCAATTCTGGAATTTTGGACCGGCTTTCCCGTTGGATTTCTACTCCTAAATCCAGCATCAGCGAACTTGTAATAAATGCGACACGTGCCACCTAGCGCACTCCCAGTGTAGAATCTTAAGAATGCGGGCAACTGTGCGCTAATGCGTGAATCAAACTGACTACCGGCATTACTGTGGAACATAAAACGTACCAAATACTTACAGATTATAAGTTGATAGATCACATTCCAGCTTCGTATAGTCGTGTATAAACTTGATAATAGGCACTCGTGCTTGAAGTATTCTTCTGACCTGAAAAGGATATCTCATCAGCTGGTACCTCCAGTCTTAAATCCCTCTTCTCACGATGTGAGCTGCAGGTATCTAGACGTCGTGTTACCAGTTGGTCCCCCTGTTGGCTTCGCGACAAACCTGAAATTTGGCATCCTAGGTTAAGTAAAGCTCAGGATGCCAAAATCGAACGACTGCCTGCAGAATATTACTTGGCCACAATTACACATCCTACAACGAAAGCCTTCAAATCCTCGACATAGAAAAACTGTCTGAAACAAGACATAATCTTCTCATGCGTTTTGGTCACCAAATTTTGAATTCTCGACACCACAGGACCATCCTTCCGGACTTCGTTACACCCTCTCACGGACCTAACACGCGACTCAAGAACGACCCGAAACCCAAGCTTGTTCCCCCGCCTACAAAATCTTCAGAAAGATACCTAAATTCATTCGTTTTGTACTTATTGTTTGTTTGTATTTGTATTGTTAGCGAGTGTTTGTTTTTCCAATTCCCGCCCGTGTTAGCCTAGTGCTATTAGGGTTGAAATAAAATTGATTGATTGATTGATTGGTTCATGCTGCCACATGCTGGACAATGCTGGTCTAGGAGGGTTGTTTAGCCGGCAGAAGGCCCTGAAGGATGATTCCCCACACTCTTGGCCTCGCCTTCGCCTTATCATAAATATTCTATACTAGTATGCTATGACTGAATTCGGGATTGGAAGGAATAGTCTTGATGACCAACTCTTCGTACCAACGAAGAATCGCCGTGTGCCTACCGAAGAACCACAAATGTCACCACAACATATGTTGTTAATGTGTTTGCATAGGATTTGAGTAAATTTTGAGGATGTTTGGGTGACGTTCTTCCCTAGAATCACCGGCGTGTTTTCGGAGTCTTTGAAAAACAGTAGGTAATATGTCAAAAGACCAAGATACCCAAGACTGGCAATTCTAAAAGAAGATACTTAAATTAAATTAAATTCTATCTGTAACCCGTCTAGGTAAAGACGGAGTATGGTAAAAGATGAAAAAAGAGAGAAACAACACAACAACAACAACAACCAAATCATGGAGCCCAATGGGTGGTTATAATTTTCCTTCGTCCTGTTGATGGATCTCAGGACAGCTGCAGACGGATCAGCTATACGGAACTTGTCAATGAGATGGCTGTTCCTTGTCCAGGGGGGGGGGGGGGGGGGGGGGTAGCAAATATTTGGAAAACCGAAAGAAAATGGAAAGAATTTGACGAATATTTTCGTTACTGAAGATAGCCCGGAAAGGGAAAAGATACAGAACGTGTGGAAGAGCAGTGGCATTAGTTGCGTGTTCGCAGATACCATGGTATCTGATACCACGGTCTAAAGTCATTTTTCCAGTTATCGTGGTATCTGATACCACGGTCAAAAGGCGTTTTTGCAGTTATCATGGTATCTGGCCAGTTATCGTGGTATCTGATATTCAGATACCACGGTCCGATCGTGGTACGTGAAAAGTCATGTCACTTTCATCAATTTTTGCCAAATTGGTGGGAAAGAAGTTTGGCACTTAGTGATGTGACTGAATATCAGTTTTTCTTTTGAGATGAGTTCGCCAAAGCGAAATTTCGGCAATTATCGTTTTTGCAGAGCAACCGTATATCAGATACCACGGTAACTGCAAAAACGACTAATTGCATATCCAGTTACCCTGGTAGCAGATACCATGGTATCTGCAAAAACGCAACTAGAATCTTTCGGTTAAACCGCAGCTTTCCAGAAACGATAAGGGTGATGCACTTCAGCAAATGGGCTAATTTCCCTGCGATTCTCTGCTGTTGCCAAGGAGAATTGGGGTGAAGAGGTTTTATATAAAGCGGGACTGAAAATTAAGTTTACAACTAAATGAGGATCGACAGTCTACCGTTCGAGGCCAGGCGAAAATTTCCTGGTAAGACAAAACAGAAGAGCGGTTCTTACTTTTGTCTCATGTGTGATAGTGATGAGGAAGGCGTAGTCCATTTGGTAAGTGAGTGCGAGAAAATGGTTGAATGAAGAACAGAGATGTATGAAGAACATCAGTTTCGTTTTTCAGATACCATGGTATCTGTTACCACGGCAACTGGATCTGCATTTAGTCGTTTTTGCAGTTACAACGTCTGGTACCACGGTCTAAAGTCGTTTTCGCAGTTACCGTGTATCGGAATATCAGATGCCACGGTACCTTGCCAGATCCCACGGCGACTGCAAAAACGCCTTTTGACCGTAATATCAGATACCACGGTTTCTGCAAAAACGCATCTATGAATTCATTGAAGTATGAGTAGTCAAGATAAATGATTTCTAAGTTTGGGGCGTGTTTAGAGGTGCGATGGTTCTTGGACTGCTCTGCATTATTAACGAGTATGTTGAATATGTTCGGGTAAGTTTACGTAAGTAAGTTGTATGTTGGGGTAAGTTTATGTAAGTGCCGTGACCGTCGGGATTCTCCTGCAAGGAATCAAGACATGGACCCAGTTTCCGACCAATCCGTAGGTAGACATGCTAACAGTATTTCCTAGAATGCACATTTTCGGATAATTTCGCAAGATACAAGCAAAACCTCAAACCATCAGGGCACGTTCATCAAAACGTTAGAAGTCAAACAGAAGTCCAAGGAGCAAGGTTACAGGTTCAACGTAAACTTAGACCTGACCATCTATACAGGACCAAGAAACAAGAATACTCACCTGACTAGGTCCCGGGATGAATGCCTGGAGAATATCAGCTATAATTTCCATGTGCCGTTGTGAAGAGAAGCGGCCGTTCGAAAGAGCAGCTTTGGCTTGGTAGACCAGCCGTGAATCCGGATTGCTGAAACACTAAGAGTCATATGAGATACAACCACAATGCTGACTACTTCTTCCATACTCAAAACTGGTACAGAATGAGTATCATATTTGACGGTGCAAAACGGATAAGCCAGCTACATTTTATTAGAGCTATATTTCGGCCCTTCTTGGCAAGGATCCTCTTCAGGCTCAAGCCGTTCAAGCTGGAAAATAAACTTGTGGAAAAACAATTAAAGATTCTCCATTAAAATATCTGATTTTTTGAACTGCTTCTCTGAAAACTGGTCCAAGTTAAAGCCGGTGCTGTGATTTCATTCTGGACACGGTTGCTGTTTTTGCTGTTCGATTGAGTCGTCGAAAGGGTAGAGATTCTTCTGCATTTCGTTTGGAGTCCCCTGTCTCTTCTTCTTCTTTCCAGCTAAGATGGATACTTGTCGGCGTCATGCATGGGCGATTTGAAGTTCCGTACTGTGGTGATAGATAGTCCTTCACCCCTAGCTATTTAATGATGAATCTTTAATTGTTTTTCCACAAGTTCATTTTCCAGCTTGAGCGGCTTGAGCCTGAAGAGGACCCTTGCCAAGAAGGGACGAAATATAGCTCTAGTAAAATGTGACTGACTTATCCGTTTTGCATCGTCAAATATGATTCGCAGTCAGCTTAGGCTGAAGGACTATCTGTAGAATGAGTATACACTCAACCTAAGCGAAAAGAAAAAGTATACCTCAATAGGGCTGTTGTAGTATTCGAAGACCATATCCAGATCAGATCCTGTCCTACCGCAGCCATTTACTGACGATCCAAATGGAACAATACGGCTGCTGGTAAAGAAACCCTGAAAAACAAAGAATAAGAACCCATGTTTTCTAAGCAGGGCAAACCAGTACCTGGAACAACCCCGGCAGGGGAGAAGGCGAAACTAGTTGGGTAGGGACAAGGTCAGATTATATATTCCCCACAAATATTTTCTACTTCGGCTGTGACGAAATCATAGCTGGACAAGTCATTCACTTATTTAAACATGAAAGAAGGATGACCATGTGATAGTTTATTCGTTGTACAAACTACTGACAAGAAGACAGCTAAGGAGTTATATAGGAGCTATACCAGGAGTGAATCCGGGTTTGCCCGTGGTTGACCGTAAAATGTTGACATGCATGGAAAAGCGATGGCAAGCTTCAGAATTTAGAAAATAACGATTTATCCCGAAAAACCTGCTTCCTGTGTTAGGTGTTGTCAGTCAAGCAAATAACTGACCATTGCAATAACCCTGCAAATGACAACATCGATTTCCTTTCACTCCAGCTTTTTATTTTTCGAAATTCGGACTTCCACCAACATTCCCCTACTTACCATGCTCGGGAGACCGGTAGGTAAACGGTTAGTAGTAGTAGTAGAACATTTTTATTGAAAATTAACATTCTGTTTTCAATAGCACAACAAAAGCGGGGCTTGCGAGGCTGCTCCAAAACTTATAAGAAAAAAAGAAGAGAAGAGAGAATATGGAGAATGAGACAATGTACCGATACAACAACAAAAAATTAACAAAAAACATTACCTTGCATGACCCCCAAACAACAAAACACAACAAACGAAAATTATATAAATATAACAGAAAAACAACCTGAGAAAAATTTTGATTGGCGCAATTTCGGTAGTAAATCTCAGGTTGGGACGACGATGATAGCGATTAGTCACTCTTGGTAGAAGTTTGGAACACACCGTAAGCTCGTCAGTTTCGATCAGATACACTTATTCTTTATATCTAATCAACCCACCTGCATTGCTTTCTCAACCTGATCGCAGACCAGAAATCTCAGCCTTGACTCGAGCTCTGTCAACTGGGTTGCCCTGTGTAGGGTGGTTATTTGTTTTGAGACCTGAAAGACAGTCACCGTCAGACGAGCTTTTTCTCTGATTGAACATCCACGGTATGGGTCAACCCCTGCCAGACGACTACCGTATTTCACCTGCTCCGTTTGTCGAAATTATGCCATAACCATACAGTGACGAAGTTCAAAATTCAAGATGCAAGTGTTACCCTTTTGGATGTTTCTTCGTCGCTATCAAAAATCATTGACAACAGAGCCCAACCAGCGCACGACCTTCTCCACTACTTCCTGGCCGAAGATGGAAAATTAATGTCTTTTTCCGTTTCTTTATGTGTTTATTTATGTTATTTCATTTACTCCGCTTTTTCGAAATGGTGGGTTACAAATAAATTACTTACTTACTTACTTACGAATAGAAAAAGCGCAACTGAGGACTGAGGAGACAGTATCAGGGGACAAAAATACAGCCCCGCAGAGGCTTCCCGATGAAAAATTTGTAGCCTGCGTAGTTGTATTAAAGGTTAACTTCTGACATCGAGATTGGTATCGGAAAATAACACCGAGACGGTCATTGAAAATAACCTATCCGAGCCGAAGGCGAGGTAGGTTATGAAAAATATCTACCGAGCCGAAGGCGAGGTTGATATTTTTAAATGACCATCAAGGTTGTCATTCCGATATCAACCGAGATGGAGGTGTGTTAACTGTTATAGCTTTTTCGAACAGAAATCATCTCTGGGGGCTGATATGACTTGTATCATCCTCTCCGGAGGCTGTTATGAATTATATCATCCTCTCCGGAGGCTGTTATGACTTATATCATCCTCTCCGGAGGCTGTTATGACTTACATCATCCTCTCTGGAGGCTGATATGATTTATATCATCTTCTCTGGAGGCTGCTATGACTTATATCATCCTATCATATCTACCGCTAACTTTCTGTGTGAAGATTATAGAAATATAACTGACCGTGGGTCATAGCAGGATATGCATTACAGACCTGTTCGAAAAAAAGTTACAATAGTTTTACGAAAAATTTGCATGTATTGATATGTAATAATAAAGAATACTATCATTTAATGTGCCTCAGACTGGGCCAATCTTAAGCAGTAGTATCCAGTAGCATCCTGTCTTGCTATAGTAGCTATAGAATGCAGTAATACGGTAGCCTCGACATAGAAGCATGTAGTAGCATCAGTTCGTACTGCATGCTACTTTTTCGTGCAACTTCATACTTCTATTTCGAGATAAATTTTTCATCGGGCTATGAACCAGCCATCATGTCCATCATCGGTCCATACTTGCATCAATCAGCATGCTTTCCCCACAAACCGGGATCACTGCTACTAAACCTGACTTCACGCCAAGAAGCTATACCGTGTCGGCCGCATGGTCTCCATTATTTAAAGTTTAACTGAACGCCAACTCAATTTAGTATCATTCAGCTGAACACACTGTATTATTTGGATTCTGCTAAGAGATTTTTTTTTATTTTCCACTATCTGCTCTAAAAGTGACGCTCAAGAAGATCTACAGCCGTCCCCACAACGCAAATTCTACTATGACGCGGAAAATTTGAACCTCAACAAACGCGGCTTTTCAGTGGCCAATGTTGATCTTAGTGAAGACTGCTTAGTGCCTGAACAAAAAATTTTCGCAAATCTTTTTCGTCGAGCATGCAACACAGGTACATGCACATAGACTATGCGGGATGCACCTCGTTCACGGGTCTTCGTCCCTTATAAGCCACTTAGAACTACTTTATCAGATGATTTTTAATTGTGAGTTAGTTCCGGATGCTTTTTGTACCGGGGTCATTACACCTGTGCGTAAGAAGGGTAAACATGGCGCCGATTGTCAGTCTTACCGCCCAATAACTGTTTCTCCGGTGTTGTGCAAGCTAATGGAATCTCTTTTGATTGTTATGTTAAATCAGACTTGCTCCACACCAGAAAACCAGTTCGGTTTTACAAAGGGTCTTAGCCATGAACACGTCCGCACCATACTTGCGAACATTTTGCTTGAACCCGCTTCATCCGAGGATCCATTGTTCCTTGCTGAACACGATGTCAGCAGAGCTTTTGACTCTGGAATCCATCCGCAAATTCTTCTAGCGGCTTTGCATCGTGGTGTGGACGCTTCAGTAATAGCTACCCATCGTGATATGTACCGTAGATTAAATGTAAAGGTTAAGTCGCTTTCCGGAAGTGCCTCTGATTTAATCGACAGGTCCATCCCAGTGCATAAAAGTATTCGACAAGGTGCTATAACTTCACCCCCGTTAACAATAGTGTGGTCGATGCCAAGAAGAAAGCTGAAACGAGTTTTATTTTTCGAGGTCTAGACCTGTCGCTACTAAATCATGCTGATGATATTTTTAACCTGAGTAAAACCCTGGCTTCGACAGAGAAGAATTTTGCCAGTTTAAGTGAGGAGCATAATATCGGTTTAAAATTCAATCCGAGTAAGAGTGAATGCATCAAGTTTACTCGTAATCGACCAGGTTCTAACAGGGCTACAGTTTCTTTGGGTGATTCCAGTATCCAGCTTTCGTCGTCCCTAACCTATCTCGGTCTACCACTTGGTACCGACCTGAAAAGTACCCGTGCTGGACTACTCAGACATTTCGGCGCGAAGGCTAGAGCAGCTTACGGTCTATTAGTCAGTGCTAAAACCCGCTATAGTAGGGATATTTTGGCTAGACTTTACAATGCTTACACAATCCCCCACATTCTAGCCCTATCTCCTTTTTGGAAGTTATTTAGCACAACTGAGTTAAGGACAATTCGTAAATTGTTCTATAAATATGCTAAGTACCTACTCGGCCTTCCCCCATGGGCTGGTAACCGCAAAGTTACGCAGCTTTACGGCGTTACTGATCCCTTTGTGGCTGTGGCCCAACGCCGTGCCGAGTTTGACTCTTCTCTAGACAGGTGCCATCTGTATTATAGTGCGTTTGTATAGTCATTTCGTTTCATTTAGTTTAGCCTGATCTTTTTCTTTCCTTTACTGTTTCATATACTCCGCATGGGCATGTTCTCTATGCCATTTTTAAACGGGTTGATACAATTATGGATTGATCGATTGAGACTTACCACAAATCCGACAGGAAAATTCCACTAATCGACTTTTCGTGTATAGCGGATCAACGAAAAACGCATTTTCGTCAGGTCTTCAACTCTATTTAAGTGAATAAGTGATGGGTAACTAGATTGTCCTATCTCAGCCTTTTTCGGTTAAACTTCTGTATCTAAATGAGGTTTGCCTGCCTGAGCCTTCGTACATGTAAGGTCCAACGCACTAGTATTTTTCTTCCTTTTTCTGGTTCCAGGATGCAGCAATACGGTTTCTCCCATAGGCTTTGCAAGCTCTTGATAATCTGTAACACTGCACTGTCTGCACCTGAGCCTCGTTTTTGTTGCAATAGCGCTGCCGCATCGCTGCTGCAGCACTTCTTTGCTTTTGCACAATATGCGTTTTTGGATTCACTTTCTTCTTGGTTGAAGCGGCAGCGCTGCAGCATCTTGCAGGGAAGCACGGACTTGGTCGGTGAGCAAGTCCGTGATTCTCGAGAAGCGCTGCCGTCTTCCTCGGAAGCGCTGCAGTGCAAAAACGGATGTAGAAAGAATCAGTCCGGAATCGGCCGAGAAGTGTACCTGCAGCATGCAACAAAAACGAGGCTTTGGTTTATTTTCATTATTACCCTTTCATTAATACTCACGCTTCTAGAGGTAATCAGCTTTGCATCCAAATCCTGTGGATTACTGTTAATTTTAAGGCATGGAGGCTTTTCTTGAGGACCGGGACTGCCATTAGATCGTAGCCATAAGAACCGAGACTGCACTGGTATGAGGGGAAGATCAGCATTGAAGGTTGACTTTGTCAGAACTTCGAGAGCAGTCTCACTATCTGTTAACTCAACAAGGAAAAACTCCTGAAAGCAAAGAAAAGGGTTGCACTATCACAGATGGCACTACTGGAGCCTATACTATTTCCGTCAGAAGTTAACCTGTCTATTTCATTGTCCAGCTTTGGTTGTCTTTTTCTCGCCACAGCTGCGCCCAAGCTACGTTGCCAGTACATGATTTTCTGTGATGACCCAAAAATTTTCTGGGGACTTTGTTACCGTTACCGCTGGTCATCCAAATTTTGTTTCCGTCACGTAATCATTGCTTAACCTTGGTACTTGGAAAAATATGAAAGCAAATTGTATGATTGTTAGAAACAAACATGAATTCAATATAAGAAAAACATTTAGTGTTTTAAACAGAGAAGATCTTTGTCTTTTTGGCCAGTTTTTGGCAGAAATTGCCGCCCAATCTCTTGTACTGTAACGACGCGGGATGCCGTGATTCTATTTCCGTCATAACAGTGCCTACATATCTGAATTTAGAAAGATTTATCAGTGAATATGATTTTAAACACACATCTTCCAACAGGTTTAACTATTTTAGACAGGTTGTGGTGCATCTAAGGCACATCTAAGCTAGAAAACTAATTCCGTCGGTTGGTGACGGAAATAGAAACCGACGGAAATAGTATAGGCTCCAGTAGTTGGGTTTTTGCAGATACCGATACCATGGTATCTGTTACCAAGGTAACTCGATCTGCAATTAGTCGTTTTTGCAGTAACCATGGTATCTGATATAGCCTACGGTCGCTCTGCAAAAACGGACAATTGCCGAAATTCCGCTTTTCGAAGTCATCCCAAAAGAAAAACTGATATTCAGTCACATCGCTAAGTGCCAAACTTCTTACCCGCCAATTTGAGAAAAATTGATGTACGTGAGATGACTTTTCCAGATACCACGATAACTGGCCAGATACCACGATAACTGGCCAGATACCACGATAACTGCAAAAATGCCTTTTGACCGTGTATCAGATACCACGATAACTGCAAAAACGACGTTAGACAGTGGTATCAGATACCATGGTATCTGCAAAAACGAAACTATTGCTTTTCACTCGACTGACTAATTTATTTTTCTTTTCTAGTAGTGCTCTTTCTCGCAGGGTATGTACCAGTAGCCCCCGCCAGTAGTTACCACAGCACAGATGTTCAGCCCTTAGTTGCGTTTTTGCAGATACCATTGTATCTGATACCACGGTCTAAAGTCGTTTTTGCAGTTACCGTGGTATCTGTTCAAAATGATATCAGTTTTCAAAATGGATATCAGTTTTTCTTTTGAGACGACTTCGAAAAGCACAATTGGTTCGGCAACCACGATAACAGCAAATTTGATGGTGCAAAACGGATGAATCAGCTACATTTTATTAGAGCTATATTTCGGCCCTTCTTGGCAAGGGTCCTCTTTAGGCTCAAGCCGCTCAAGCTGAAAAATTAACTCGTCCGTTTTGCACCATCAAATTATGATTCATAGTCAGCTTGAGCTGAAGGACTATAGATAACTGCAAAAACGACTAATTGCAGATCCAGTTACCGTAGTAACAGATACCATGGTGTCTGCAAAAACGCAGCTCTTAATAGCTATTTATCGCTGATAATTCTTAAACTACCACAATCAGAGGCGCAATTTCGCGGAAACCTAAGGGGGAGGCAGCGGTGGCGTCCTGGGCCCCCTTCGGGGCCCCGTGACGCAAGGGCGGTTTCACATGCTTGGGCGACGGGAGGGGGCTACGCTGCAACGTCGCTTTTTGTCGGTAAATTTGGGCTCTGTATTGGAATTCAAACTGACTTATCTTGTAGTTATGTCTAATTTATTTTAAGTTGTAACATATGTGTGATTTTTTGTGACTATGTGACCATGTATGACTATCCACCACTTTTATGAGGCAATTTCGACTTAATCGATTTATTATTTATCTTTACATAGCCTACATTAAAAATATTTCTGGTTGGTGGCTGTGACCCTCGTGAGCCCCTGGTATCTTTCGCATCTATTTGTAAAAATGATAGTAATTTAAAACTTCGGCTTGAAAAATGCTATAATTATTCCAACCTTGTCCAGTATTCACTATCAAAATGCAAACCCAATGGTTAATTCTGGTACTAAACTAGAACAAAATTCTTTTAAACTTACATTATTTCCGGCTGTGTAGTGATGCATGTCAGATACTTTTCCAAACTTGGAGACAATTCCATAAACATCCCCAGCACTCTTTACTGAGCTTACTTGGACCACAATGCTTTTCTCAGCTTGCAAACGTCTGAGTGCAATGACGTTATCAAAGGTTGATAAGGCACTGCCCGGTCTGGAATCACCTGTAAGTCAAAATCCGATAGTATCAAAGTGGAGAAGACGCAGAGAGCACATCCTTCTAACTTACATAGCTCAGACATCAAAAAGTCAGGAAAATTCCAAACTCCACCTGCCTCGCCAGAGCCAGCCATCTTTGTAATGACAAGCCAGCTGCTCTCCAAAGGCTATGCACCAGTGCAAGCAACCTTTACAGGAGCCCCCAGTGACATGGTAGCCTGATTTCAGAGCTTTCTTTGAAGGCTATGTGCATAGCACAAGCACAGCAATAGCCTCAACCGTGCCACACCAGGCAGGTATTCAAGGAGGGATACTAGGAACCTTACCATGAATCCTTTACGTCTATGAAATTTCTAAGCCTTCAGGTTCAGGTTCAGGTTCAGGTTCTTTTAATAACAGACTAAATAACAAAATGTCCAGAACCCGGCTGAGAAGACAAATTCGTAATGCACGGGATGGAAAGACTTCTTTAAATAAATACAACATTTATACTTCACTACATGCCGTTCATACAAATGGAAATATGCGTATTCCCCCGTCAGCACCCGGTCCCCAACGCCACCCGTTGACACGTCCAGCGAAACAAACAATAAAAAAAATAAAACTAAAGATAACAAGAACCGAGGAAAGTGATATCAGTCCAAGGAACGATCCTGGACTGAGTATTCACATCCCCCAGGTTCAGTATCTTCAAAACCAGATAAAATGGGAACAAACTTAACCTCCCAAAGGCAATCCGCACACTTATCACGAATCAAATTCTCAATATAACATAACATCCTGTTTTTCAACTTGATATAATGCAAATTATGGTAGCAGTCTCCTAAAAATCAGCTAATTCCTTAAGAGACAGGCTTTTATAACTTCAAATATCCTGTCTGAAATGTCTGGCCACCTTTTGAAATATTATGCCTGTATCATACATGATGATACACTTTATATAAAAAAACTTCTTTAATGCTTGTCCTATGACTGTCTAGCCTTCGTTAGGTGGGGTTTCAGATCGGTTTTAACTGGTTTTGTTTATTTAAACTGTTTTGTTGACTGTTTTTGCAGAAAAAACGAAGATTTTCAAGAAAAAATGACTGTTTCAACGAAAAATCAACTGATTTTCAGGAAAAAAAATATTATCATTTTTAAGAAAAACCGAGATGCTCCACACCAACATGGTTATTTTGTACAGACTGGCCAACAACACTGGAGGGCATCCCCCTCCCCCATATGTGACACCCCTGGGGACATCAATATCGTAATGCAGCTTTTCACTTTATGCAAATCCCAGACTGACCAAGGCTGGGCCTCAGCCCTGCCTCAGCTGGACTATATTGAAATGTGGTTCAGCTGAGGCAAAGAAAGAAGGGTAATTTCTTCATATGAGCAAACGGCTTGGGAAAAACACAATACGTCAAACTGAGGTCAAAACAGTTTCATCCACCATAAATCCCAAATTTTGAACCCCACAAGGAGAAAAACACTATGGCAAATGCTAAAATACTGATTATTGTCTTAGCCTCCTAGACCTAGAAACAAAATACTTGACATTAGCTGCCTTTTTAGCCGTCATCCAGTTAACGGACCTACAAGATTTCCCACTATAAGTTGTTTTCTTCCTTGGTTAACCGACCTAAGTTCTGAGACGGGAGCTCCGTCCAGCCAACCTACGCTCTTGGCACAGCCCGAAATTCAAAAATTCTCACTGGAGAGATGGGCTCCGGTGCTGGAAAGATGCCAATTTTTCGTATAAGTCATTTTTTAGAGCTCGGTCGAACCGACTGGCAAGACGAAAAAATGGTCAATAGTGGCAAATAGGTAGGTTAACCAGCCTATGGAGAAAAGGCAAAAAATGCAGCTATTGTCATTGTAACACAATGTACAATGTCAGAATCAGGATACTTCCAGATGCTCTAGGAAGATAAAACTTGGCAGGCATAGTAGGAGCATGATAAAATTAACTTGAAAACCATCTTTTACACTAACCTGCAGTCCCTGCTACCCAGTTGCCTGCCTGCTGCTACCAGGCTCAACTATCCATAGTTGCATTTTCGCTGATACCATGGTATCTGTTACCAGGGTAACTGGATCTGCAATTAGTCGTTTTTACAGTTATTGTGGTATCTGATGCACGGTGCTCTGCAAAAACGACTATTGCCGAAATTGCACTTTTCGAAGTCATCCCCAAAGAAAAACAGATATCCAGTTACATCACTAAGTGCTAAACTTCTTTCTCACCAATCTGACAAAATTTGATGAAAGTGAGATGACTTTTCAGATACCACGGCTAGTTACCACGGCCACGGTCGGTAGTATCTGAATATCTGATACCACGATAACTGGCCAGATACCACGATAAATGCAAAAATGACTTTAGACCGTGGTGACAGATACCATGCAGGGCACATGGTATCAGCAAAAATGCAACTCTTGTCCATGGTTTTGAAGGAAAAACTGGACCATTATTTCTGGAATACTTGATTCCCAACAAAGGTGAACCAGAATTATTAACTATCTATGGTAGCCTACCTTTAGATTTCTGAGCTGCATGACCCTGTCTTCCAGTTGTATTTATCTTAGAACAATATAATCTGGCAAAGGATGAAAACACAGTCACAGTTCTCATTCTTAGCCTAGCTGCTTGCCAGGTACTGTAACTAAATACTTATTTCAAACAGGAATATGACAATTTCATCCGGATGTCATGTTTCGAGCAGGCTCTGAACAAGTCAAAAGACAAAATCCAAAACTTTAGTTTTTGTTCCGGTCTTCAGTGTCCCAAAACTTCGCTCTTTATTCTATCTGACCACATCTTCTGTCTTATGTGGGTCCTATGTTTTGACTTTATAGATGGCGCAAAAGTGCATGTTTTCTCCTAAAAGATTTGGAACCGAGCGGCTCTGTACTGTTTGCAGTGTTGCCCCTGGTAGCAGAATTCTTTGATTTGTCATTGATTTTAAACTTCTCCCCAATAGATCCCAAAGCCGCACCGATATTACTTTTGGCGACGGCGCGGGTGCCATTTTCTGGGGCAATGCATCTGGAGCATTTTATGGCTAAACTGGCGGTATATGTCGTTGAATAGTATACAAATAGGTGATAGTTTCAGCTATTCTAGCACAATGTGTACTCCCACGGTTTTATGGGGACCCCCACAGCGGAGTTCTTGCGTTTTATTTGTATCTAGGGACTTAATTCCCGAATTTCCCACGGAAGGGGATTGCTCCAGTTGAAACCACTATCATCTACAAAAGGGACTCCCTTTCAGATTTGGTGGGGAGTCCATTTTGGGAGTTGCTGGTTTTTCTTGGTTTAAAAAAAAAAAAAGTCAGGGATGGTTAAAATGAACTTCTGAGATTGAGTTGAAGTTGAGTTGAAGGGTGAGTTGAACACTAAATTGAAGGATAAGACTATAGGTGTTTTTTTCGAGGCACAGTTGTGGGCCACGGTTTTTTAGGCGTTTTTCCGTGCTCCCATCGACTGTAGCCCGAAAAGAGTATCTCCGCGGTCTTTTGTAATTCTCACAAGCGTGTTTCCGCGACCAACGAGATTTTAGTGGCTCGAGTTCGATAAATAATTGCAGAGGTTATAGTCGATTTTGTGTCTCGATTCTGGTGGGAAATTCAAATTTAGCCGCAAAATAATGTAAAAAAAAATCAACTACTTCACAAGCTTGTAGACATAATACTGAAGATCCTTGTTGCACAGGGTGGTAAGGACGAAAGCCTGAAGATCTATTTCTTGTCATTTTATCTTAATTAAATTTTTATTTTCAGACAATTGAAATTACCTCCCAAAAATAGACAAAATGGCGTTTCCGCGAGTCTCAACTTGTGGCACACAACTGTGTCGCGGAAAAACGCCATAATGTCATGGCAGTGTACCATAAAATTGCGCCACAAGCTGACCCTCGCGGAAACACCGTTTTGTGTTGTTTTTTGGCGGTAAGTTCAAACGTCTGAAAATAAAATAAATCTCAAGAAACAGAACTTCAGGCTAACGTCCTTACTGCTATGTGCAAAAAGGATACTCAATTTTATGTCTATCTGCTTGATAAAACAAGTTATTATATTATTTAGTCTTAATTTTGCCTCCAAATCTGGATTTCCCGCCAAATTCGAGCCAAAAATCGAACATTACCTCGACAGTTGCTTGTCTAATTTGAACCACAAAGCGAGCCACACAAACCTTGTTGGTCGGGGAAACATACTCATGGGCCACACAAGACCCCGGAGACAAACACCTTGTGGGGTCCTTAATTTCGGGGTCCTTAATTAAAAGCTCCTTAATTTTTAGAAAAAGAAGTCTACAGTTTTTTATGGCACTTGAGCTTACTCAATTGCCATATAGCGGCCGTAATGTCTGTCTGTCTGTCAGTCTGTCCGCATTTTGCTAGTTTGGGCACTTCCACATGGCCTAGGACGATAAAACTTGGCACGTGTATCAGGGATCCAAAAGGATTAACTTGGAAATAATCACTTCCTCGATCCGACCATCCATGGGGGAGTGGCAAGATGGGGAATCCGGAAATTAGTAACATTCAAAACTTTGGAACGGATAATCGGGCGTGCATCAAACTTGACAGGTATCAAGAACAAGTGTCTTGGATGTTCATTGTCAAATTCGGATCAGATCCGATAACTGGGAGGGAAGGGGGGCTGGAGGGAACACCCGAAATCTCTTGAAACGCCTTTCCTAATTTTTGTCAAACCACTACCCCTTTCTTCACACTAGTTTAGCTCTGCGCCTGGATGAGTCATTATTTCTTCACACTAGTATAGCTCTGCTCGTCGATGAGTCAAAGCGAGGCTTCAATTTCCAGATTTTTCTTCCGGATTCCAGACAGCCGTTTTCGTCAAGACGGATCTGGAAGATGAAGCCATGCCAAAAACGTCTGGAGGTCCGGGGTGTTGGACACCCCAGATTCCGGATGTCTGGAAGGTGTCATGGAGGCAACCCGTTCGAAAGACACTACAAATAAGCAAATGGGGGAAGAAAAGCGAAAGTGATTGACAGCTGTGACTGGGATGCAAGAGATATTTGAAATGCAAAGGGGGCATTTAGGAAATGCTGAAGAACATCAAATTTAGTTGTCATCATTATCATGAAAATCTGAAAGGGTTGGCTTGACTATGCGGAAGCCCCGGACGTCTGGTAATCTGGAAGGTGAAGCCTGGCTTTCATTCTTTGCTGAAATTTCTTCGGAGAGAGCTAGAGCAATCGAAGGTCGAAGGGGTTGATATAGATTAGGGACTTACACACAAGCTAGGACGATGAAACTTCGCAGGCGTATCAGGGACCCGCCCAGATTAACTTACAAATAATCACTTCCCTAATCCGACTTTCCCCGGATCCGGGAGTCCGGAAACTAGGAACAACGGTAGCAAAAGCGGAGCAAAAGGAAGCAAAAGAGCGCTGCCCGATGCAGTATCTAACCGCGGACCTCTTTGAAGGGAATGCGGGAAGACCTACGGTTTTAAGATTAAAGTAAGACTAAGTGGTCACAAAGAATGCTAAATGCTAAATAACTAGAACTATTTTGCTCTGATGCTAACAAAACTTAAACTAAACAAATCTCGTGAAACACTTCCACATAAGCTAGGACAATGAAACTTGGCATGCATATCAGGGAACCGACTAGATTAACTTGGTAATAATCACTTTCCAGATCCGATCATAGTGGGGGGAGTGGAGGGATTGGAAATCTGGAAACTATTAACATGCATAACTTTGGTGAGGGTAATCGGACATGCGGGTAACTTGACATGTGTCAAGAACAAGTGTTTCGGATATTCAGTTTCAAATCTGGACCAGATTCGATACCTGTGGGGGGGGGCTGGAGGGGGGCACCGGAAATTTCCTGAAACGCTTCCACATAAGCTAGGATAATAAAACTTGGAAGGCAAAGGAGGGGTCCGACCAGGTTAACTTGGAAATAATCACCCCGATCCAGCCATCGCGGGGGGAGTGGAGGGATGGGGAATCCGGAAACTAAAATCATACATAACTTTGGAACGGGTAATCGGACATGCATGAAACTTGACAAGTGTGAAGATCAAGTGTCGTAGATTTTCAATTTCAGAATCTGGCGCGAATCCGATAACTGGGGGTGGGGTAGAGGAGGGACCGGAAATCTTTTGAAACGCTTAGGGTCGAGGGATCGGGATGGAACTTGAAGAGAAGAACGAGCATTAACCCTAGATACTTAATTGACAAAATAGGACCGGATCATGTCGCAGTGGAGGGTGTCGGAGGGGGTTTCTTGGATTTCCGCGGTGAACACGAGTTAGGATATTTCCAGATGTACCATGACCATGATTTTTGGCAGACATATTAGGTACTCTTCTAGGTCGACTTGAAAATAGTCCCTTCCCCGATACGATGATGTTTGGGAGAGTGGAGGGATGCGGAATCCAGCATCTAGTGACATGCATAACTTTAGAACGGGTGATCGGACCTGAATGAAACTTGGCAAGTGTCAAGAACAAGTGTCTCCGATGATCGATTTCAAGTTCGGAACGAATCCAATAACTGGGTGGGCGAGCTGGAAGGGGGGGGGGGTGCAAGAAATCTCGTGAAACGCTTAGAGTCGAGAGATCGGGATGGGACTTGGAGGAAAGAACAAGCATAAGCCGTAGAGACAATACTGATAAAACGGGACCGGAGCTTGTCACAGTTGGGGGAGTTTGAGAGGGTTTTCCACAGTTCTGGTCATCACGAGCTGGGGCACTTCCAAATGTGCTATGACCATGAAACTTGGCAGTCTGTGCATGACCATGAAACTTGGCAGGCATGTTAGGGACTCGTTAGATTGGCTTAAAAATAGTCCCTCCCCCGATCCGACCATCGTTGTTGGAGAAATAGTTATCAATGAGTGGAATAACCATTTCAGATTTAGTAGATCAAGCCGATTTTCTGATGAAATAAATATCGGGAGAGAGATGCAGCATTGACAAGTGCAGACCGTGTCTGACAAACATGATAACTGTTCTCGCAAGTGCCATATGAGCTTTCAGTTCTTGTTTTTTGAGAATATTGAAACTGTAAACTTTATTTTTGTTTCATTCAATTTGTCTAAACATTGGTCGTGGACAGTTGAATCTTCATGTCCAGCAATACCGTTGGGCTAACATCCATTACTAATCCAACATCCAACTGTCCGTGACCGGAGAGAAGCGGCATATAATACTATTACGGCTCCCCGCGAAAATGGCAAGAGTACCCTTACAGCCAACTAGCATTTTTGGGATGCCTAGACAAATTGAATGAAACAGAAATAAAGTGCCAGCGGGATGTCGAAAAAGGAACGGCTTTTACGAATCAGTTAGTTATCACCGAAAACAAGACCAAAGGTTTCGATGGGATCCCAAAGGTGAATGTTTCTTGGACATATTCATCCATATAATCGGGTCTCGTAGATTTTCAATCTTCGTCAGGTCCCGTGAACATCTGGATTGTCGCCCCTATGCTAAGATTACGACCGGCTGCTAGTCGGAAACCCATATAATGTAACAATCCAACAAGCATTGACAAGTAAGAACAGATGTAGAGTTGTCCTTCATTTTTGTCGTCTAATCAAAGCTCTACATGACTTCAGAATTAGTCTTCAGTTGCAACAAGAACGAATAAGCTAAAGAGCCTCCGCCTCCCGATCTCTGTAACACGACCATGCGGAGTCGAATAGATTCCCGATGCCCTGCCCGATGTATACGAGCGAAGGTAGGAGATACGCTGAACATCACAATTCGTTACCCCTACAAGCAGCTCAGTGCAGTAAAGGCCCGGAGAAGAAAAATCGAGAGTAAGCAACTATTGGTTGTTCAACATTGTGACGTCATCTATGCTACGATTTTTTTCTCTCAATGCGCAGCGGTTAGAAGAGGGGAGTAGACGGGCATCAACCCAAAGCTCAGCAATTAGCTGTACAACTCTGCTCAGTTTCGTCGGGTATTCATGTAGTCGGTGCATGGGACAAAAGACTGTTGGGACAAAACTTCTGTTGGCTTATTTATGTTTGTTCTATCGGATTTTAGGGTTTGCCGTATTCTGGACGAATTCCTTGTCCGGTGAACAAATAATAGTCGGATATCGATTCAGCATGTATTTTTACTCCTACAACGAACTTCTAATCGACTTCAGAAACTTCCCACGAAATTTCAGGTATTTGCAGGATTCCGGATTAACTACTTGTCCGGCAAAAAAATAACATCCAAAAATGGATTCATCATGTCTCTTTACCTCTACACCGAATCTCTAATCGACCTTAGAAAAAAACTTTTACTTCTGCAAAATTTCCGGTTGGACCGGATTCAGGAAGAACTACTTGTCCGGCAAGAAAATAAAGTTGAAAAATTATTCAGCATATCTTCTTATCGAGATATCGAATCTCTAATCGACTTCAGAAATAATTCTTAACTTCCACCAAATTTCTAGTTTTGTCCGGATTGCGGGCGAACTAGTTACCCGGCAAGAATATAAAGTTCGGATATGGATTCAGAATGTCTCCTTACACCGAAAACGGCTGTCTCATTAGCTTAGAAAAAAATCTTTCTCCCCTTAATTAGAAACCCCCTATCCCACCCCGGAATATAGGGCTACAGGGCCCATCCACGAACTTGACCTGAACTTTGACCCAACGGATCCACATCCCAAGTTTCAACAAAATATCCCAACCCCGTCGAGAGTTATCGTGCTAACAAAACGGACAGACGGACGGACAAATTTTACAAAGTCATAGGTATCCCGTCACTAACGTTTTGTGTTAAATGAGGTACGACTCTGACGACCAACCAGTAGTTGAAAATATGTTCAGCATCAGCACTTGTCGATGGTAACCCGACACTACCGAAACAAATATCTAATCACCAGAAACATGGAATGGTATTATCAATGAAGGAAAATTCAAACCCCAAACTCTTATCCACGGCAAAATCAGAATGCGGAAATATTTCTGCCATGTCAACGACCCCGAGTAGCAGCCGTGTCCACAATGAAAACTCAGCACAAACTCTAACTGCCAGCAATTCTTAAAGGACACCTAAACAATGAAACCATACTTGAACACACCGTGGAGAATGCATTTACAGACATGGCCACGGAGAGCATTCTTCTCCTGAGCGTGACGTTTTCAAAATAGGGATGTTCGTTTCTGGACGTTTGCACATGCAGACTCCAAGACAAAAAGCGCAATTCATTCAAATCTTGTACAGCGCTGGCCGGATCGTATTGGAATTTCTTCTAGATATACGTTTGGGCTTAACTGGTTAAAAAATATCTAGAAAAAGGGTTGGTTGAAGACATTTGTTCATTTCTAAAATTGTTCGGTACTGAAATAAGGACAGATGCAAAACAGAGCCAAAATCATAGCTTGGAAACGCTATTTCGTGCTTGGATTGGGTTTTCTGCAGGCAATGTTAACGGAAGTCATACAGATAGGGATGATACTTGTTACTCTTCATTCAGGTTTCCTTTACGAAGAAACTCACCAAAATCAGATGCTTCTAGTTTCTATAATCTTTGTTTATTTTATCAGAGATTAACTTTTCTAGCTTGAGCCAAAAGAGGACCCTTGATAACAAGGGCCGAACTATTGTCCGAACTAAATCAGCAGACGTACCCGTATAGAGCAACTCTCATCTTTCTTTCAAAATACAAGAACTAGGTCAAAGGCAGAGCCAAAAAAACGCCATTGTATATGCTTTCCATGCATCGAAAGCGGGCCTTACTAGTAGCGCGCTACCAACCACCGGTCCATTTACACACTGCGTCAAATCCGAGCGTATTTTACGCACGTTTTGAGCTTGAAAAGATTTCTAGCAATACGGACTTACTTGAGAAATCAGTCCGTTTTGTCTTCAAATACGTCCGTATTGCTAGAAATCTTTTCAGGCTCAAAACGTGCGTAAAATACGCTCGGATTTCAAAATACGCTCGGATTTTATGCAGTGTGTAAACCCACCATACGCTCGGGACATTCAAAGCGAGCTAAATGCGGTCTTCACACATCGAGGAAGCAAGAAAGGTTGTTTCTTTTTTGGGATCCCAAAACGTAAGTGGAGGGATACCTATGACATCGCAAAAATGTCCGTCTGTCTGTGAGCACAATAACTCTCGAAGGGAATGAGATATCTTGATGAAACTTGGTGTGAGGGTTCATTGGGTCAAGGGTAAGGTCAAGTTCGTAGATGGGCTATGTGCTCTACATTTAGGGGTGGGGGAGGGGGTTCAAATTAAGGGACAAACAAAATATTTTTAAACAGCTAATGTGATAGTCGTTTATGGGGTAAGAAGGCATGCTGAGCACGATAGTGAAAACCATTTTCTCGCCGGACAAGTAGTTCGTCCGGAATCCGGCAAAAACCGGAAAGTTGGTTAAAAGTAAAAGTTTCATTTGAAGTTGATTAAATGTTCGGTTTAGGGGTAAAAAGACATATAGAACACGAATGGTGAAAACAATTTTCTAACCGGGCGACTAGTTCGCCCGGAATCCGGCCAAAACCGGAAAATTTGTTAAAAGCAAAAGTTCGGTTAGATGACAGGTTAAGGGGTAAGAAGAGAGGCTGAGTCTGTATATGACAATCATTTTTTACCCGGACATACAATTAGTCCGGAATCCGGTTGTAGCCGGATTTTTTTTTAGTCAAACTTTTATTCAAAGTTGATTAGATGTTCTGTATAGGGATAAGGAGATACGCTGGATTTGTTTCTGAATTTTCTTTTTTCCGGAAACTTGGCAGAAGTAAAGCAGGAAGTCTCGGTCAGTATCGTCAAAATAGATATGTCTTATAGGTATATCTGAATTTGGTTTTCTCTGATGATTAGCCTGGCGAAGACTGGATCTGGCGAAGGCTGGATCTGGCGAAGACAAGACCCGATTGCCTGAATCAAATATTAGATTTTTGGGATCCCATCGACACCTTTGGTCTTGTTTTTTGCTGTGTTCGGAATAAGGAGTTACGGAGCCAGCGCTTGTGCACGACTTCTTAATTTTTAGTAGGGATGTTACCTGTCGCTAATGGCTGCTATTCGAGCGTGTGTCACTTTTTTCAAGCCTTGGCGCTACTCACAAGTTTTTATTTTGCTCTGGTGAGGGGTGTCAACAAGCCACTCTAGAAACTATGTTGGACGTTGTGCGCTAAACTAAATATCAAAAGTACTTCACGGTACTTCTGATTGCTTTGTCCTCCTCAATAAACACAAACAGCAGCAACGGGCATGTTAGTCGAAAAAGAGCGATGACGCGCTTCAGATTTAGTCGCAGGAAATCGCACTTAGGCCAAAACCGTTGCAGTATTCTGTTATTTCAAAGCTTGTTGACTCTTTCGGCAAAAGGGATTTTTCTTTGTTTTACGAAGATTAGCTCGTCTTAACAAAAGTGAAATTGGAAGTTGACCATCCGACGCAATTTTGTTTTTTTCTCGAATTTTCATCCATTCCGTTTCAAAGTGAATGTAAAATTTCTGAAACTTAAGCCACTTAAATTAACCGCTTAAAAAGAGGGAACTGTGAAATCAGCGACTGGTTTCGATGTAAGAACCGGTCATTTAAAAAGGCACCTCTCCTCCTCCACAGCAGAGGCGTTACTAGCCAAAATGTTTTTGTTTTTTTTTGGGAGGGGGAAGGTATTTACCGACTGGCTGGTCATTTTTACCGTCTGTTTTGCAAAAAAAAGACTGTTTTTAAGAAAAAGCCGCTGTTTTGACGAAAAATCCAATGGTTTTCAGAAAACCGACTGTTTTTCAGAAAAAATCTGTTATTTTTACGAAAAAGTGACTGCTTCCAAGAAAAAAAATCGCCATTTTCACCCAAAATCGAGGCGCTTCGCGCCGACTCGATTCTTTTTTACGGACAACATTGGGAGGGGTGCATCCTCCCCTACCCCCCCCCATGCGTGACACGCCTGATCCACAGAAACGTACGAGTGTTTCGTTGGAACTTAGGACAGAATGTAAAAGGTTTTTGCGGCCAAATGTCATAGGTTCCGTCGGAGAAAAGTAGCAAGGCAACACTGTTTGTTTGTTGATGTCATGTCAGTTGTCTGGCTCACTTGGGTGCGTTCTGTTCCCGCTGCGAACCGAGACCAACTCTTTTCGCAAGTAGGAGGATTGGTGTGAAGTTTGTCTTGTTCCAGACTAGTTCATCAGGCTTTCGCGATACAGTGATTAGTTGGCTGGAAGAGTTCTGATCGTGCAAAGCCGAGATGCCTAGAATAGACAATGATATCAAGCTTGACTTCAAAGACGTCCTTCTTCGTCCAAAAAGAAGTACGTTGAAAAGCAGATCTGACGTAAGTAGGGTGTTTATTAGTTTCGGCCAGCCTAATAGTTTTTTTTTCTTTATTATCATTATCTGTGACCCTTACCTCAAGTAAGCATGCTCGAATGCCTAGCCACGTCCGCGCACCTATTTTCTTTCCCAGAAATTTTCAGTAGCCTACCGTAGCGTCTTTGAATTGCCCCCTCCTAAAGACCTCATAATCAAATTACTTTTTCCGCTCATGCTTTATACAAGCCCAATATATGTTTTGGGATTTTCGAGAACGCAGCAAATTTTGGGACCAAACATTCCTGTTGTGCATAGGCCTAGCAATGCGTTTCCTGTTAGGAAGGAAATAAAATTAGACTGAATTTAAACAATGAATAAAACGTTCCGATGCGTTGGCAGTGGTATTTCGGCCCTTCTTGGCAAGGGTCCTCGTCAGGCTGTCGAACGTCAGGGACAACGTTGGGGGATGGAAAAAATGTACCTGCAATAAATCAGGTTCTTTGAAGGAATTTCAGAATACCAGAATCGTGTCACCATACAGGCCATGAGCAAAAGCGGCTACGAACTCCGCAAGTGAAAGGGTTAGCCCAAGTTATTGCAAGTAAGTCTTGCCAAAATGTGGGCTAGTAAAAGGTTTGCCCAGCTTAGGCCTGGCTTTGAGTAGCCTACTCAGGTCAATATGTGTTGTTCGGCTTTCTTAGACGAGGTCAGGCGGTCAGACACCTCGCCCGTGATTTTTCAGACAAATTAGCCTGTATGCCCATCTCAAGACTTTACTTCAATTTGTAGGTCGAGCTTGTTCGGGAAATCAAGTTTCGAAACTGCAAGCAAACCTACATCGGAGTCCCAATTATAGCTTCGAATATGGACACAGTTGGGACGTTCGAAATGGCTGAAGTCCTAGCTAAGGTAAGTTCATGTTTTCAGACTATCACACTCTTTAATACGTCGGACACGTACTGCATTTTTATTTTTTTCTTCTTGCCTTATCACTTTGCTAATTAGCTTTGTCTGACGTCTTTGACGTCATTACTCCGTTAAATTATAGTCATCTGTTTTCTGTTTTTAGCGCATATCGAACTCGCCAGCTGAAATTTTGGCTTAGCTTAGAAATGTCTTCGCCAAGGTACTTTCTGGGATCCCAAAACGTGAGTGCAGGGATACCTATGACATCGCGAAAGCTGTCCGTCTGTCCGTCTGACCTTCTGTCTGTGAGCACGATAACTCTCGAAGGAAATGTGATATTTTGACGAAACTTGGTGTAAGGGTTCTTTGGGTCAAGGGTGAGGTCAAGTTCGTAGATGGGCTTTGTAGCCCTACATTTAGGGGTGGGTTCAAATTAAGGGGCAAAAAAATATTTTTTAAACAGCTAATGTGATAGCCGACTATGAAATAAAAAAAACATGCTGAATACGATGGTGAAAACCATTTTCCCGCCGGACTAGTAGTTCGTCCGGATTCCGGCAAAAACCGGAAAGTTGGTTAAAAGTAAGTAAGTAAGTAAGTAATTTATTTATGACCCGCCAAAACTAAAAGCTTCATTTGAAGTTGATTAAATGTTCGATTTAGGGGTAAGAACATATCCTGAAAACTTATTTTTTTTTTACCCGGACAACTAGTTCGCCCGGAATCCGGCCAAAACTGGAAAATTCGTTAAAAGCAAAAGTTTTATTTGAAGTTGATTAGATGTTCTTTATAGAGATAAAGATATACGCTGACAATTAGTTCGCTCGGAATTGGGCCGAACCCGGAAATGGAAGTTTCGGTCAGGGTCGTCAAAATAGATTTTGACAAAAGAGATATGGCTTATAGAGGTATATCTGAACTTGGTTTTCTCTGATGATTAGCCTGGGCGAAGACTGGATCTGGCGAAGACAAGACCCAATTGTCTGGATCAAATATTAGATTTTTGGGATCCCATCGAAACCTTTTGTCTTGTTAAGTCCTATAGCTAAGCCAATTCCATCTTCTCAAGGTATCATACTCGTTAAAGGACTCCTCGCATTATTTACTCTTCAACTTCCAAAACTTAAAAATAATTGTACAGATCGAATACTTTAAACAAATTACCCACGGCCTTGGCTGTTAAAATTTACATGACCGGTTTTTGGGATCCTAAAACGTAAGTGGAGGGATACCTATGACTTCGTAAAAGTTGTCCGTCTGTCCGTCCGTCTGTCCGTCCGTCCGTCCATCCGTCTGTCAGCACGATAACTCTCGAAGGGAATGAGATATTTCGATGAAACTTTGTGTGAGGACTCTTTGGGTCAAATAAGAGGTCGAGTTTGTACATGGGCTCTGTAGCTCAACACTTAGGGGTGGGGAGGGGTATATTTGACGGTGCAAAACCGTCATAATAGGGGGTTCAAATTAAGGGTCGAACAGTTTACACAGCTAATGAGATAGTCGATTTGGGGGTAAGAAGACATGCTGAACACGAATATGAAAACCATTTTTTCGCCGGAATAGTAGTTCGCCCGGACTCCGGCTAAACCCGAAAGTTCGGAAGTACCGTAAAAGCTTATTTAAAGTTGATTAGATGTTCGATTTAGTGGTAGACATGCTGAACATTTGTATGAAAATCATTTCCTCGTCGGACAAGTAGTTCGCCCAGAATAACGCCGAAACCGGAAAATTTGTTATAAGTAAAAGTTTTATCTGAAGTTGATTAGATGTTCTATTTAGGGATAAGAAGAAATGCTGAATCCGCTTTTGACAATCTTTTTCTACCCGACCATATAGTTCGTCCGGAATCCGGCTGAAACTGGAAAATTTGATGAAAGTTAAAGTTTTATCTGAAGTTGATTAGATGTTCGGTATAGGGGTAAGAAGATACGCTGAATTGATTCTGAGCTTTAGTTTTTTGTAGATTTGGCAGAAGTAAAGGACGATTTGATCAGTTTCTTCAGAATATATATGACGTATAGCCTAGGGGTAAACATACACATGCTAAATCCATATCTGAACTAGGTTTTCTCAGATGATTAGCCATTGACCTATATCTACAAGACCAAATTGGATATCTAATATTGAAGATCAGATCAGATATTGAATTTTAGGATCCCATCGAAACTTTGGTCTTGTTCTGATGGAACAAGACCAAAGGTTTCGATGGGATCCCAAAAATCTAATATTTTATCCAGACAATTGGGTCTTGTCTTCGCCAGGTCCAGTCTTCGCCAGGCTAATCATCAGAGGAAACCAAGTTCAGATATATCTCTATAAGCCATATCTATTTTGACGATACTGACCGAAACTTCCTGCTTTACTTCTGCCAAATTTCCGGTTTCGCCCGAATTCCGAGCGAGCTACTAGTCCAGCAAAAAAAAAAGAAGAAAATCAACTTTAAATAAAACTTTGACTTAAAAAAAAAATCCGGTTAAAATCGGATTCCGGACTAATTAAATGTCCGGGGTAAAAAATGATTGTCATATACAGACTCAGCGTCTCTTCTTACCCCTGTGTCTGTCATCTAATCAACTTCAGATGAAACTTTCGCTTTTAACAAACTTTCCGGTTTTGGCCGGATTCCCGGCGAACTAGTTGTCCGGTGAGAAAATGGTTTTCACCAATCGTGTTCAGCATGTTTTCTTACCCCTTAAACGAACATTTAATCAACTTGAAATGAAACTTTTACTTTTACCCAAATTTCCGGTTTTTGCCGGATTCCGGACGAACTACTTGTCCGACAAGAAAATGGTTTTCCCCATCGTACTCAGCATGTCTTCTTACCCCATAATCGACTATCACATTAGCAGTTTAAAAATATTTTGTTTGTCCCTTAACTTGACCCCCCCCCACCCTCAAATATAGGGCTACACAGCCCATCTTCGAACTTCACCTGTACTTTGACCCAAAGGATCCTCCCACCAAGTTTCATCAAAATATCTCCATCCCCTCGAGAATTATCGTGCGGACAGACGGACAACTTTTGTGATGTCATAGGTATCCCTCCACTTACGTTTTGGGATCCCAAAAACTCGCAGACAGCTGTCGACAGCGTGATACGCATCGAAGGTGACAAAACATAGGAAGTGAGAAAATCAGCGTACCGAACGAAATTCGGGTCTCCGGGTTTAGAAAATGGATTGAGTGATTAAGGAATTAGGTTGCGTTTGTATTATAGATAAGACAGACCAGACAGGTCCTTTAACAGTTCGGACGTGTACAGGGCTGCATTTTTTTGTGATCCCAAAACGTAAGTGGAGGGATACCTATGACTTACGAAAATGTTGTCCGTCTGTCCGTCCGTCTGTGAGCACGATAACACTTGAAGGGAATGTCGATGAGCCCCAAAGCTGTATATTCAGGGGTGGGGGAGGCATTTCAGATTAAGGGGCGAAAATAAATTTTAAAGTCTTATTTAAATTTTAAGTCTATTTAGTGTGTTTTTTTTATCTATATGAAAAGAATGTTGTCATGTTTATTTACATTGTTTTGTTTAAGTGTTTTAATATGTATATTTTACTTGTGTAATTCATACTCCGCTGTTACGCAAAAAGCGGGTCATAAATAAATAAATATTTTTAAAGCTAATAAGATAGTCGATCTAGGGGTAAGGGGACATGCTGAATCCGAATATGAACATTATTTTCTAGCCGGACACGTAATGATATAGTCGATGATATCCCAATGATATAGTCGATATAGGGTGAGGAGACATGCTGTTACAACTTTCGAACAGACTAATGATAAACATGAATTGTATGCGACCAGTGTAGTTATCTTTAAAGTCCCAACCGGCATTTACTTGGTCGAGAAGTCAGAATGCATCCGACAACTGTCTGGTGAACAATTTAATAAAAATTTGTTGACCAGTTTTCGGAATAAAGAGATGGCTATACCAGTCCGTACCCTACCCCTTTATACTCTATATGACTAAGTCCAAAACACGCCAGTGATTCTCAGGAAGAAGGAGTAAACGTGTCCGTAGCGACTCAAATCCTGAGTCAGCGCAGCTGTGCACCGTTTCTTCCTTTCTTTCGCAGGTACCCGGAGATTCTGCATCGGCAGGGAGAGATAGTCATCAAGAGTATTCACACAGCGCAGGAGGGATGGTGACTTCTGTCGCGTGTACAACGCGGAAAGTTTTTTGGGTTTAATCGAAGACTGTTTGGGTTTTGGGTCTTTTTCTTTTCTTCTTTGGGTTTTGGGTATTGGAGGTCGAAGGAGTTGATATATGTTATTCAGACTTCATATGAGGATTCACTGGCAAAGTACAGGTCAAGTTCGGAGATGGGTCATTTAGCCCTATATTTAGAGGCAGAGGAGGGGGTTTCGAATTAAGGTTAAAATAAAAATGTTTTGTAAGCTAAGAGATACTCGTTGTCGGGGTAAGGAGACCCACTGAATCCATATCTGAACTTAGTTTTCTTGCCGGACATATGATTCACCAGAAGCTCAGCCAAAATCGGAAAACCCTTTGAACGAAATACCCCAAGATTCCGGATTCCCCCTTTCTCCACTCCTACCCGGACCTGGCATGGAACATCTGAGATAGCTCTTGCCCTTTGCCAAGTTTCATTCAAATCAAATCACCCGTTAAAAAACTGTCCGTGCCACTAGATTGCGGATTCCCAGTCCCTGCACTCCTCCCACGATGGTCGGATCGAGGAAGTGACTATTCTCAAGTCAATCTATTCGGGTCCCTGACATGCCTACCAAGTTTCATCGTCCTAGCACATCAGGAATTACCGAAGTCGCGCGCTTACAAGAAATCCGTCCCCCCCCCTCCAACTCCCCCACAGTGCCCGAATCCCGTCTTATTATGTCAGTGACGTATCTAGAACTTTGCTTGTTCTTCCCACCAAGTTTCATCCCGATCCCTCCACTCTAAGCGTTTCCAAAGATTTCGTCCCCCTCCAACTCCTCCCAATGTCACCGGATCCGGTCCAGATTTAAAATGGGACGTCTGAGGCACGAAGTCTTTCTAAATATCCCGTTTCATTTAAATCTGATAACCCGTTCAGTAGCTGAGCTTGCCACTAGATTCCGGATTTCCCATCCCTACACTCCCCCACGGTAGTCGGATCGAGAAAACGACATTCTCGAGTCAATCTGTTCGTGTACATGACGAGCATGCGAAGTTTCATCGTCCTAGCACACCAGGAAGTACCGAACACGTTAGAGTACTAGAAACTCGGACAACCCCCCCCCCCCCCAACTCCCCCACAGTGACCGGATCCGTTCCGTTATGTCATTCACATATGTAGGACTTGTGCTTGTTATTCCCACCAAGTTTCATCCCGAACCCTCCACTCTAAGCGTTTCCCAAGATTTCCGGTCCCCCCTCAGACCCCCCCCCCCAATATTACCGGATCCGGTTCGGATTTAAAGTGGGGCGTCTGAGACACGAGGTATTTTTATATACCAATTTTCATTGAAATCCGATCAGCCGTTCGTAAGTTAAAAATACCTATTTTTTCCGGATTCCCTCTACCTCCAGCCCTCCCCCCCCCCAGATAGTCGGATCGGGAAACGACTATTTTCAAGTCAATCTGTTCGGGTCCCTGACATGCCTGCCAATTTTCATCGTCGTAGCACATCAGGAAGCTTCGCGGGATCACTGGAAACTCGCCCCCCCCCCCCCCCAACACCCCCAAAGTGAGCGGATCCGGTCCGGTTATGTCAGTCACGCGTATCTAGGACTTGTGCTTGTTCTTTCCACCAAGTTTCATCCCGATCTCTCCACTCTAAGCGTTTGCCAAGATTTCCGGTTTCCCCCTCCAACTCCCCCCAATGTCACCGGATCCGGTCTGGATTTAAAATGGGACGTCTGAGACACGAGGTCCTTCATATATCAAGGTTCATTAAGGTTCGATTACCCGTTCGTCCTAAAAAAAATACCTAATTTTTCCTAATTTGTTAGGATCCTCCCTCCCTCCACGCCCCCCCCCCCAGATGGTCGGATCGGGGAAGCGACCACTTCTAATTTAATCTGGTCCGGTCCCTGATATGGCCGCCAAGTTTCATCGTCTTAGCTTATCTGGAAGCGCCCTAACTAGCAAAACCGGGACAGACAGACAGACCGACGGACGGACAGAAATTGCGACCACTATATGGCACTTGGCCGAAGGGCAAGTGCCATAAAAAAAACTCCGGAATTGTAGATTTTGTAGCCTTTTTCAGCTGAAAATCTGTATCATTGTGTTAAACGTGGGATACGCTTGGTATGGCTAAACCGCTTATCCAGCTGAAATTCTGTTCCGACAATATTTTTTTTTGTTTTTTTTCTGTTCAGGAAAATCCACTGAATTTTAAGAAAAATGTTTCATGAAAAATCAATTCTTTTTACGAAAAACCGACTGTTTCATGAAAATATCATGTTTTTACGAAAAACCGGGCGCGTCGCGGCGACTCGGTTATTTTTTACCGACTGGCCGACACCATTGGGGGGGGGGGGGGCGTCCCCCCTTCCCCCATACGTGACGCCCCTTTTTTTAATCACGACCTGAATAAGATTCTTTCAAAGAAGGGACGAATATCGCTGAAATAAGCCTCAGCTGACTAACCCGTTTAGCACTATCACATGATTCGCAGATGGCTGGGCCTAAAGGAATACCTGTAGGCCTAATACCAGGTTTTATAGGAATAACGAAGAAAGTGTTATAATAATTTCTGTATTGTCTTTTAGCACAAAATCATGACAGCTATTCATAAGCACTATACCGTAGACGAATGGAGGGCTTTTGCCGAAACAAAGAAAGAGGCACTTCCTTTTGTGTCAGCTTCATCTGGGACAAGCACGGCAGATTTCGAAAAACTCCAGGAGGTCCTTGGAATGGTAAGGAAGGACTTGCCTTGTTTTTGACGGCGCAACCGGAGGGGATACTCACTCTCTGGCGATGGCAATGAGCTCATTCCCGGCACCTTCCCTGTGTACACAGGTGTCAGGAATGAGTACCCCCTCGGTGCAACCCTTCGTTTGAACAACACTGTGTTCGATTTAATACCAATCTTGGGTAATTACGGGTCCGGGCTAGTGCCGGATTAGACACTGTGGAGGACCCTAGGAACTCGAAATTTCGGTGCCCCCTTTGCGCATTCCCACATAACAGTGTGCAAGTCAATTGCTAGATAGAGATCACGGCTAGCACTCATAATGCCCACGATCACAATGCCCTCGACTCAAATGCCCACGATAAATGCCCACGACTCATAATGCCCACGGCTCAAAATGCCCACGTTTCAAAATGCCCACGACTCAAAATGCCTACGACTCAAAATGCCCACGGTTCAGAATGCCCGCGGCTGAATAGTTTGAGGTGTTCAGTCCATAGTAAACTGGAGCTTGTGATGAGTGAGAAAGGGAAGGAGCAGACCGAGTATCAGAATGTCGATAATCGTACTGTGAACTGGTATGAACTGTTCAGTTACAATATAATACCAAATCAGATCACCTCCGTCAAGATGAAGCAAATGTAGGACTACCATCATCCCTGATTCACTCTGCTGCCTTTAAGCGACACGATATGTTATTCCGGGCTATTGTAGCGTTTACACGGACAAGAAATCCGGTCGAGTAGAAAGGAATTCCGGTCGACTCGAAATGATTCCGTTCGTGAAGACGGCTAGAAAGAAAAGTCTAGCAGGACGAGAATCCTTTCATGATGAAAGGAATTCCGGTCTACTTGAAAGGAATCTCGTCGGCGACTCTGGTGAAAAGACTAAACAAAAAGTCTAGCTAGCTTTTGAGAGCAGCAGTCATCAGTACTGATGTCATAAATGCTGTCGAAACAATTTTCTGTTGGCTAGTGAATTTATTTGTGTCAGATTTTCTGTTTTAAGGAATTTATTTTTTCCCTATGCGTGTAAACATAATCTTGTCATCAAGATCGGATCCTGTTCAAGTTTTCCTGTACTTGTAAACGCTGCATTATGCATGATAGTGCATAAAACAGAATCGCATGAATGTTCCCACCGCAGTGCAGACGGAATGGGAAACAGGACTTTTAGGGATCCCAAAACGCAAGTGACGGGATACCTGTGACGTCGTAAAAGTTGTCCGTCTGTCACAACAACACAATAACTCGTGGAGGGGTAGAGGTATTTTGTTCAAACTTGGTATGATGATGATGATGATGTTTATTTACGCACTTAACAAGAGGAAAATAGCGCAGTATAGACAAATAAAAGGGAAAAAATACACAAGCTTTCAATAAGGTAGTAAATGCACAAGATAAAAAATAAACATTAAAAGGGACTAATCGGGTCTAAAAATCTTCGTCTAGATGGAATGCAGAGAAATAGCCAGGGGCAGAAACGTGAAGGTCCTGGGCAATTGAAGATAACTTTGCACAAGGGTCAGAGGGCAAAAAATGTGCATGGGGATCCATTTGGTCAAAGTAGGCGACAGGTCAAGTTCGTAGATAGGTAGCGATATATTTAGGGGTGCGAGGGGGTTTCAAATTAAGAGATGAAATAAAGTATGTTTAAAGCTAATGAGCTGATGAGCATGCTGAATCCATATCTGAACTTTTTTTCTTGCTGGACAAATAGTTCCGGAATCCGGCCAGAACCAAAAATTTTACACGGTAGAGATGTTCGTCAAATTCACCTACTTTTTTTTATCTCAACCGTTTTCTTTCTCTTTAAAAACCAAGCCAACCGTAGTCATTTCTTCTTCTTCACTTGGCGCCGTGCCAAAAACGCGATCCAACGGTTTCTTATACATTTAAAGTTAACCGTAACTCACGTCCAGTTGGTTCAACGGTCAGTTTAAGACGTCTTACTTTCCGTTTTTTCTCACTTTTCATCACAAGCATTTTCTTTATCTGTAATAGATTTTAAGACCGGCCACGCGTAGTATCGGTGTCAATGGACCGCGAGTCGCAATCCTAATTACAAATTTTCCCAGTTCGTGCTCTTGGCTCAATTTCTCAACTCTTTTAGATACCTGAGGTGAGATACATCTGCCTGGACGTTGCCAATGGATACTCGGAGCATTTTGTCGAGCACCTCAAAATCGTTCGGAAAGCTTTTCCTAACCACGTCATAATGGTAGGTACTGTTACCAGCGGGTGGGATGTCGACTAAACTTCGTCGAAATATCAGACTTCGTCCCACCTTTAGTAAGCTTTCTGGAGACACAGGGCGCTACGCTCGTCTGATACTTTGAATATAATATTTATTAATATAAGTACACGCTTCTTATCAAGTAACATTTGAAGTTTAGTCATGAAGTTTAACGTCCAGTATTCGGACGAAGTTTAGTCCAAACCACGGGCGGAACTGCGATTGAAAAGACCGCAGAAAGTGACGTAATCAGCATGTTGAACAAGATCGGAAAATACTGGCCTTAAATGAATCCTGAATCCTGCAATGCACCCTTAATTTTGTTTCTCAAGATCCTCTTGCGGGTCACATTCTTTGCTTGACATAACAACTTTCGATAATGACTCACTGTGCTCACAGAAAGAAAGCAAGTATCCTGGCGTCGCCGAGCCATATCCCAGAAGGGTTAGAAACTTGCGGGTTGCAACCCAAAGGAAGTGAATCTATGTGCGGATTTTTCAGTGTTTATGACACGAAGGAAATGGTTGCTGGTATCACGAGATACAAAGATGAGTTGTAGGCAGAATCAGCGTATTTTGAAGCTTCTTTCAAAAATAATCCTTACTGTTCGTTCGATGTCGTACATTTTGTCTGACTACTAAGAGCGATACTAATTGCTTGGGAAAACTGTGGTAACAACATTATTTGTCAGCGACCCGTTTCCTCCCATGATTCCCCCCCCCCCCCCCCCTATCCAACGTCTTCAACGATGCACGCCTTGGCATGCTCTTGCTTCATTTCGTTTGTTTTGATTGACTTGTTTTGTCGATAAGCTCCATGACGTCGATCTTTTGGCACTGGTTCCCCTCGTGCAAAATATTTTGCAACAGGGGTTGATAACATCCTGTGACGCGTCGACCGAAGATAGGAGGATCATTATCATTTTATTGTCGTTGTACGTATATTAAGTATCATGTTATTTATTATTACTACTATTATCATGATTAAGAAATTACCTTGTTTTAATTTATTTATGGTTCCAGTCCCGATTGCGCGGCGGCCTGTGGCGCAAACCTTGCTAATTGTAAATTACCATATACACGATAATTTTTATTTGATTTGATTCACATTTCCAGTGATATTTACGTGGACAAAGGCGTATTGCGACTTGAATAAAACAGTTGTAGTTGCAATGTAACATGTAGAGCAGACGATGCAAAATCTAAAGAAAGGGAGCAAGTAAAGGCGGAACTATAACAGCAACTTAAACTATTTTTTACCCCATCCTTGCACCCGCGTGATCCCTACGCCTGTCATACCGTCCCTACCCCGTCTCCAACTCCCTTACAGAGAATCGAATCACCAGTAAGGAACATGGGGTGTAGCAAGGGTCCGGACCCCCCCCCCCCCCCCCCAAGACGGGTATGTTCTGGCGAAAAAGGTTTCCGTGTTCCAGAGAATCAGTTCAAGGCAGGCTGTCTACCTGCCAAGTTTTGAGCTCCTAGCTTATGTGGAAGTGACCGAACTATCGAAAGCGGGATGGACATCCGTACAGACAGAGATCACCATGGCTAAATGAACCTTCAGCCTTTGCCAACTCAATGCCCTACAGAAAAAGAAGATTCAACGGAGAAAAAATAAAAGCTTAAAGCACAACTCTTACTAGAAATGATCTTTTCCCTATGAAATGAGTCAGAAATAACATTTTTGGAAATACCATTACTTTCCACCTAAAACTAGCAATTCTCTTGTTAGCGCTTGTCGACTTTATCCAGCCCTCCTGCTCTCCGACGCGGCGGCTGGGCGCAAAACATTTGAAAACTGAACGTGCCTTGGTTAAATAGTGGGAAAACTAAGCACATAAAAGAAGTAATATACAGAAGATTATCACAACCTTATGTGTGAAAGAGTTGTCAGCGGACGTTGAAGATTCCGACAAACTTTTCGTTGGGTGACGGAAAAACTCGGCAAGGCACATAAAGCGCTAAAAATTCGTAGTTACGAAACGAAACAATGGAGGAAGGTGGGGACTTTAGAAACTTATAATTCCATATGAGAGCTAAGTATATTGTAAAAGGCAGAATAGGTAAGAGGGGTCCTTTAATTCAAAGCGAAGGACATTCATTTTCAGGAACTATCGTCATTATAAACCCGGAAAGGAGGGACTTCGTACTGACTGTAGTGAGCCAATTTATATTAATTTGAAGAGAGTAGTTTTAACTCGGAAGTGTATCCTGTTATCTTCGTATCTCCAGAATTCGGAAGTTTCGCGCGACACGACCTTGTTTTCGACCGCGTTGAAGTCACGTGTTTTCTGTTTCTAGGCGGGTAACGTGGTAACCCATGAAATGGTGGAAGAACTTCTCCTAGCTGGTGCTGACGTGATCAAGGTAGGCGTTATTTAGAGGGGGAGGTCTATTATATTTTTTTGGAATGAAAGCGTCAGCTCTAGTTCTGGTTTCATTTCAATTTCGATCCTTCTTGGCGTACATCCTCCTCAATTACCAACGTGATCTGCAGCAGTTTGGTCTGGAGATGAGAACGGTCAGTCTAGACGTCTTGGTACATAGTTGCGTACCGCTTTCAAGTTCAGGTCCACGTCCAGTTTTTGAGAAGCGAGTACTTTGCTCGAAACTTAGCCGACGTGAATCTGTAAGACATGGCCCATTCGGACTTACTAGCTTTTGTGATAAACAGTGTCTGTATACATGTCATACAGCAAGCTGTGGGGTGAGGGATCCAGAAGGCATGGAAATGAGTTTGCACAATGCCTTTCACGAACTATTCCTTCAGCACAAGCTTACTGCGAATCATATGTTGTGCCGCTAAGCTAATATGTGAGCTGAGACAGAACGAAGTTGATGAAGTTTATAGAATCTGTAAATATTATGTTTTGGGGAATTACTTCTTAGAAATTGCTGGAGTTGAAGGCTATAGTGCTGAGGTTTCATTTTGGGTTTCAATTTGGACACGGATTTTGTTTTGCTCGACTTTTGGCATGAAAAGAACCCTTGCCAAGAAAGGCCGAAATTTGTTGGAATAAATCAAAGCCGTTCAGCTCCGTCAAGTATGAAATAGCCTTTCGTTCATTTATGGTTGGAAAGTCTTAAGAAAATCGAGCGATGAAAAGCGATGGATAATGTAAAATGCAGAATTTCCCAGAAAAATAATCACGAAAATAATTGTAAAAAGCCCAATAAAGAATGGGCCTCTGTAAAATGTTTCTGGAGTATCGGGATTGGCAAGGCTAGGGGTGGTGCATTTTAAGATAATACTTTCTTAGTTAAACAAATATTCAGAATGGGTATTGTCAGGAGAATTTCCAAGGCGTTAGCTCAATAGCTCAAAAATTGTCTAGATTCACAAGTTTTCTTTTCTTCTTTTAAACTAATCTTCCTTGGAATTTTAGGTTGGCATTGGACCAGGCTCAGTTTGCACCACCAGAAAGAAGGCTGGTGTGGGATATCCTCAGCTCAGCGCCGTCATAGAATGTGCAGACGCTGCACATGGCCTAGGAGGACACATCATATCGGTAAATCCTGTTGTCCCAACTTTTCTTCACGAGGAAGCAGCGGCTAGTCCCTTACTAGCGAACATCCTGTAGCCAAAAAAATGCCAGCGATTAATCGGTTGACCTCCTCCTCTTAGTTCTTACAGGCAGAACGACAAAGTGCAGTTCCTTTGTGGTTTTCCTTGCGGTTTCCATGTGTAAGCGGATTGCACCGAAAATACGACGAAAACGGAATCTTGCACCGTATTGGCGGAACTCGACTCAAACCCGTTTGTGTGTGGTAGGGTGCAACCCCTCTTTAATCATAATTGTTAGCTTTATGGTTGTCTGGTTGATAAGACCAACATAACAAGTCTGTGATGGCCTTCCACGTCGTATCTAAGTGTACATTTTGCTTTAGTGTTCGCCTTTGTCTTTGGCGGATTGTCGGAGCTGGAACATGTGAGAGTGAGCAGCCTCTGGTTAAGTCAATAAATTCTTGGCAAAATCAGTTAAAAATCCACAACTGCAGTGAAAGAATTGTTCCAAAAACTTTACTCGACCCTCAAAAATTCGCAAAGATCTGCCGCCTCGGAACCCGTAGTATCCCGGGTATGGCAAAATCTGAAGATTCGTCTTAAGAATTCCGTAAAAGATAAGCGTCGCTACTGATTCTGTCAGTACTCAAAATACATCTCTAAATCTGAAATGATTTGGTACACACCCACTTTAGTATAGAAAATAAAATGTCGTGTTAAAGAAGAACTAAGAAGTTCCCCTTTTTAGGGGGTTTGAAGTGTTCCCTGTTCAGAATTAGCTTCAGTAGATTTTCGAACGCGTCTCGGTTTACACAGATCGGCGGGGAAAGTATTCTTCTCGTACTAAAAAGAAAGATTATTCTTGTGTTAGATCTAACAAAAAAAAAAATATAACAAGTCGATTGAGAATGTCTGTTAATGCCACTACGATCCCCTCTTTGTATTAGTGTTAATAGTAGTGGGGTCGGATAAATAATATAATAATTACAGAGGAAAACATACAAAAACCCAAGCTTATAAACAAGGGGGGGGGGGGGGTAAGGGGATTGTGTGGTGAAAACCGAGAGTAGGCTGAACCCAACAGCTTTCTGTGTAGCATTAGTAATTTCTCCGAAATATCTGAAACACCGAATTTACGAATAATTACTCTGTTCCGATGCCAAGGGGGGAGGTAAAGAAAGAATTTACAGTAATGAAAATAACTTTGTCGGAGAGAAAGAAGGTCTTTCTTTTTAAGAAGAGGATTTAGTCCAGAAACGTAAAAGATAGAATGGTCGCAAAAAGTTGAATACAGCCGACCAAGAGCTCGTCTATTATACCGCCCGCGTTTAGCGAATAAGTTGTAGCACGGTTAGCAAATAAGTTGCGCTGGATCTGTAATGATTTTTTTTTTCAAATGAAACTAACGCGGACCTTTTACAATTTTTTTTAAGCATGTAATTTTTTGCATGCTAAAGCGAGTAAATCTGAAAACCTGTCAGATATAGATACGTAGGCTACTTCTGGGCCTCAGCAAACCATGTCTTTGTTTTGTCAACGAATTTTAATTTTTTAATTTATGTAATTTATTTATTTATGACCCGCCATTTTGAAAAGGCGGAGTAAATGAAGAAAATAAAGAAAATAAACATAACACATAAACACACAGAAAAGACACTTAATTTGTAATCTTCGGTCAGGAAGCAGTGGACGACGTCGTGCGCTGGTTGGGCCCTGTTGTCCATGATTTTTGAAAGCGATGAGGAAACATCCAAAAGTGTAACACTTGCATCTTGAATTTTGAATTTCTCCGTCAATGTATGGTTATGACATAATTTCGGCAAGTAGAGAAGGTACTTTGCATATTTAAAATAACATGATCTCATCTTTTTAATCTCCTTCTTTCGTAGAACATGAGTGACTCCAGAACGAAATAGTATAGAAGGAGCGCAGAAGGTGCTGTACAAATTTCCCAAAGCTTTACGATTATAGCGCCCCCGGTTGGAGACGATGCGCCCATAAGCGCTACGGATTGACTTATAAACTTCTTGAACAACCGAAGAGCAAAATTTTGACATCGAAGATTTGAATGTTATGCCGAGCCACCGTAGAGAGTCTGTTGATTTGACGATGAACGATTCAAGAGATATAGAAGCTTTAGATGCATTCGAACCATTTGACGAAGGGTTGAAATGCAGGTACTCACATTTTGACAGGTTAACTTCAAGGCCAATTTTGAGAAGTTCCGACGACAGCTTACTTACATTTTTTGTGAGTGTGGATCGGCTACGGCTTACCAAGAGCAAGTCGTCGCCATAGGCTGTGTAGCTGAAGGCATGGTCTTATTAGAAGTAAGCAGGATGCAAAGAATCGAGACAAGTAGATATGACCGATTTGAAGATGTAGGGAGATAAGACTCCCCCTTGGCGAACACCAGTTCGAACAGGAATAATCTCTGACAAGCTAGCCTTCCCATTTGAACCTTACTGAAGAATGACCATACCAAACTTTTAACAGATAGACAACAGACAGATTCACGCCAGAAGTAATGAGAGAAAATAGGGCCTGAGAATGCGTTATATTGTCAAAAGCACCAGCTATATCTATAGAACATATGTGTATAGAAGACTTGTCGCGGGTAGCCTGTTTCATCATTTTTGTCAATATGTGATGAGCGTGCGCACAACTGGCGCTCGAACGGAATCCAAACTGCATTGAACCAAAGCTACATTTTTCAACTATTTCTGGAAGAAGGACGTATTCCAGGATTTTGCTTATGGTACAAGAAACTGTAATTGGCCGATAGCTTTTGCAAAGGTCCGCGTCTTTCCCTCGCTTAATCACCGATGTTATAGTACCCAAGAGGAAACTATTCGGAACCGAACCCTGGCATAAACAAATTTGAAATAGCAGCTGAAGGTGTTGTGTTAAAGCTGGACACTCAATTTTGAAAAAATCGGCACTAAGGCCATCAGAATCTGTAGAACCAGTTCTTCTTAATTTTCTAAATGTAGAATTGATTTGTACAGGATGGCGGATGCACTTGTCCTGGCGACGTTGGGAAAGCTTTCGGAGGGGGTGCCGACTTCGTGATGCTCGGAGGGATGCTCGCTGGTCACGACCAGTCTGGTGGCGAAACCATTGAGAAAAATGGCAAAAAGTACAAAATGTTTTATGGCATGTCTTCCGCAACGGCTATGAAGAAGCATGCGGGTGGTGTCTCTGAATACAGGTACGTATAAAACCTAAGTTGGCTCTATGCCGAGATAATCCGTATTAAGTTCTTATGCGAAGATAGGAATTAGAAAGCAGCTTTGACTACGAAGGAGTTTGTTTCCGGTGAGCCTGTGATTTAATATTACAACTAATCGGCTCAGATTGGCTGAGACCTTTCTACAAAGCCGGGATCTAAGTTGTGTAGAGAAACATTTTTGGAGAACTAATCTTTGCCACTGCCAGGCCAGTTGCGAATAAAGGTACGGAGACATAGTCCGATTTTCGCAGTCGGATGTGAATTTCCTCGTTCACTCCGGAATTTTGGCGAATTTAAGTTTCCCCAGACACTGTACAAAAAAATCTTGCAGTATTTCCTACTGGGATTAATCTTGCTTCTGAAAAGATAATCTTATCTCAATTTCGGATTAATCTTTTCTCAGTAGAGATAAGATTAATTCCAGTAGTAAATACTGCAATTAACTTTAATCCTTACTCGGAGGAACTTTTTACAGTGTAGTAACGCGAATTTCGCATGCGTATGTTTGGATGCCAAATCCTGTCGGACTGTGAGTCCACATAGCATAACGGTTATTATCCGGATGACGCATGACAATCAGTTGAAAATGATCTTAGTTTTGTTCGCCGTTCCCCGAGGACTCCTCGGGGAATCGAAGGGAACGGCGAGAATAAAGGGAGTCACTCGACGCGGACTCCGCGTAAGAAACAGCAAGAACACGGGAATGCTTCCAAAATGGATTTCGTTCGAAAAAGAAATATGTAGTTGACGAAATTAGTTTGGATCCACTTGATATTTGGTTTTGTTTATTCTGATTGTTTTTAATTAATTTTACATTGCACCACCACAGCAAAAATTGATTCCCCTCCAAATCTGAAAGGGAGTCCTTTTTGATGATGGTGATGCTAATCGGAGCATTCCCTGTCCCTGGGGACTCGCGAGAATACGGGGAGTGAATTCCCGGGACAATAAAAAACGCGGGGACTCCTCCTCAAGTGGAGTCCTCGGGGAACGGCGATAATATGCCTTTAGTGTTTTTCAACTTTGCAGGCAAACTTTGAACTTACGATGTACGGTGTTCAGGCCAGAGTTTGAAGGACAGGCGAACTGTGACCGCCGTGGCCGAAGACCAAAAACGGTATTAAAAAGGAGACATTTGAGTTTGATCAAAAACTTCGATGAAAAACGCAACTATTGTTGCTCTAGTTTCTGCGGATGATAAGAACTATCCCGTATGGAAATAATTCAGGTCATTGTATTATGGGACATTTTTCCAATTGTTTTACGATTCGAAAACAGTGTTTAAGATTTGGAACAGTTGTTTACGATTGGAAACAGTTGTTTGCGATTTCCAGGGAAACACTTCCAAGTGTGAAAACTTCCAGTGAACCAACTTCCGAGTGAAACAACTTCCAATCGTAAATACAATCGTTAACAACTGTTTACAATCGCTAACGACTGGGAACAGTTTCCAATCGTGAACAACTGTTTCTATTATGGGTTCTATTATGGGGCATTTTTCCAATTGTTTTACGATTGAAACAGTTGTTTACGATTGGAAACAGTTGTGTAGCATTTCCAGGGAAACACTTCCAAGTGTGAAAACTTCCAGTGAACCAACTTCCAAGTGAAACATCTTCCAATCGTAAATACAATCGTTAACAACTGTTTCCAATCGTAATCACTGTCACTGTCCATCCTTCGCCGACTACATGTCCGCGACCCAGCCTTAACAGTGTCCTCGCTCTTACGGGACCTCATTAACGAGACGACCGGCCTAAAACTTCAACTGAACCTGAAGAAGTTTGCAGTTTTTTTAGTCTGCTTTCACCGTCGTGATGCACCGCCAGTCGACTGTCCAGATGTACCATCTGCAAAAACGGTGAAAATTTTGGGGGTTATAATTGACTCAGATCTAAAATGAAATAGCCATGTATCCACAATGATTAGCAAAGCAGCCGCCACCCTTAAAAGTTTTGCAAACCTTAACAGATTTTGACTGAGTGCCAAAGTCATGGCCGAGTGCTTCGTGGTTTACATACGGCCACTGCTCGAATAGTGCTGCCCCGTAGGCATGCAGGGCTGAGCCAGGAGCAAACCAATCGGCTGGAAACCATTCAAAAAAGGTCTTTAAAAATTATTTGGCGGATAAATACAAATCCTATCAACAAGCACTGGAAGAAATAGGGACGAAAACCCTAGCTTCGCGTCGGCACGATCTCACAATGAAATTCGGACTAAAGTGCCTTGCCTCGGAAATGCACCGTGAGATCCTGCCACCCGAAGATGAAAAAAGAATGGATGCTCGCCCAACAAGGAGTATTTTAAGGGCAGCTAAGAAAGCTCAGCTAATGAACCCGCCCGCTCATAGCACTGAACGCTATTTGAACTCATTTGTGCCTTTTTTTATCCGCAATTTTAGTGTGAATTAACCAAATTTGTAATTTGACAATCCTGTGCATTTTGTTTTATCAGAATTTGGGAATAAATGAATTGTAAATTGTAAACAACTGTTTTCAGTCGCAAACAACTGTTTCCAGTCGTAGACAACTGTTTCCAATCGTAAACATCTATTTCCAATCATAAAAAAACAATTGTTTACGATCGTTTCAAATTATTTTCAATTGGTTACGATTGGAAAAAATTTCCATAATGCAATGTGTGTTTCCATACGGGATATTTGACTCAAGACTGTCCGAAGTTCCGTTCGTAAAAGCTGAGATTCAATCTCCTTGACGGAGATGAAATCAGGCAGGGAAAACCTGGTCGTCTTGCCGCACTTCTAGCAAAATTTTCGTGTCCCACCTCAGCCTCTTTCTTTTAACTAGGTCATCTGAAGGCAAAACCGTCGAAGTGCCATACAAGGGAAATGTGGAAGCTACTATTTTGGACATCCTTGGAGGTATCCGGTCAGCTTGCACATACACCGGTGCCGGTCATCTCAAAGAGCTTCCGAAGCGAACGACATTTATCAGGGTGACCCAGCAGACGAATGAAATTTTTGCGCAGTGGAATAAGAATGATTAGTCGTTTGTAATCACTTGTCATCTGAATTAAAGGCTAATGTTTTGTTACGCGTGGATAAATGACAATTTGCTTGCAGACACTGTGGATTAGATTGACTGATAGTGAGATTCGTGGTAGGAGGTGAGATACTCTATATGACTAAGTCCAAAACACGCCAGTGATTCTCAGGAAGGAGTGAACGTGTCCGTAACGACTCAAAGTCAATGATTCAAATCCTGAGTCAGCGCAGCTGTGACACCTTTGTTCCTTTCTTCCGCAGGTACCCGGAGATTCTGCATCGGCAGGGAGAGATAGTCATCAAAAGTATTCTTCTGTCAAATCTTAAAAATACCAGGGTATCTGTTATCACGGCAACTGGATCTGCAATTCGTCGGTTTTGCAGTTACCGTGGTGTCTGATATACTTTTGGTCTGCAAGAACGACAATTGCCGGAATTGCTCTTTTCGAAGTTATCCAGAAGAAACACTGACATTCAGTCACGTCACTAAGTGCCAAACTTCTTTCTCACCAATTTAACAAAAACTGATGAAAGTGAGATGACTTTTTCAGATACCGTGATCAGTTACCACAGTCGCGCCGTGGTATCCGAATATCAGATAGCACGATAACTGCAAAAACGACTTTAGACCGTTGTATGAGATACCATGATATCTGCAAAAGCACAACTCATGCCTAATTATGTTTCATATGCAATTTTCATAAGACTCTTTGCAGTGCTGCCAATGCTTGTAAAATTTTAACTTTTATACTAAAAAATAAACCATTCGGCAAAAACAGAAAAATCTGGAATTTTGTTTAAAAAACGAAAGCGAGTAATATCTTCCTCCAAGACCCAGATTCCAAACAAAATCGGGTGTGCTAACATTGACTCCGTCACGGCCGCAAACACGGTACAGGCGACAGGAAGTGTACCCCGCTTCAAACGGTAAAAATGCGTAAATATGGGTATTTTTATCTAGAAGAAAACTCTAACGTCATCTATCGAGAAAGTTGTTAGCGAATCCAATTCAAACAAGGTTGCTTTGAACGTTTTACTTGGATAGAACATATAGACTTTAGTTAATTTTAAATTTGGGAATCTAAAGCAGCATGACTTCCGCAACTATTTTGGCTGCTAATGTGCCTTCCAGTGCAACAGAAGCTGAAACCCACGAGTTCTTTTCATCAGCTGGAATAGTGTCAAAGGTTCACTCTCCTGATTTGAAGCCAGGTTAATGAATGTTGTTTTGGTTACAGTTACACTTTTTTTTATTTGAGTCTGCCCAGGTTAAGCTGCATGCAATTTACTTTTTCCATAGCATTAGTTGTAGGCTGACCAGAGTTACATACTCCTGTTACAGGAGTATGAAAACATGCCAATGTTAATACCTCTCAGTATTTTGGTCCCTGCTTTGCTGGGTTAGTACCAGGAATATCTGTTGGAGGTTTGCTGGAGGTTTGGACGGTTGAATGAAGAAGGAGTCGGATGGCAGAACATCTCTTCCAATCTAGAGACTAGAGTCTAGAGCCTCGTTTTTGTTGCATGCTGCAGGTCCACTTCTCGGCCGATTCGGGACTGATTCTTTCTACATCCGTTTTTGAATTGTAGCGCTTCCGAGGAAGACGGCTGCGCTTCTCGAGAATCACGGACTTGCTCACCGACCAAGTCTGTGCTTCCCTGCAAGATGCTGTAGCGCTGACGCTTCAACCAAGAAGAAAGTGAATCCAAAAACGCATATTGTGCAAAATCTAAAATCCAGCTAAAATGTTATTTGCCAAAGCAAAGGCAAACATCTACAAATCCTTTTAGACAGCATTTAGTTTGGTGGTGATTAGGACTAACTCACTCATCTTTACTATGCCAAGTCCTCGCCAGGCCAAGCCAAGCCAAGTTTCTCTGTAAGACAAACTTAACTATAGTTGCATTTTTTGTCTCTGTTCTGTTTGCTGTTTTCTCTCTGTTTTACATTTTTCCCATTTTTGTCAAACACGCTACACTCTGTTTCTCATTTTCCCGTTTTTGTATGCTGTTCCGTGTTCTCTGTTCAGCTGTCTGTTTTGCAAAACATGGAACTTGCTCTCCTAGCATGTTTTATCACTGTTCAGATAGGAAACTGAAGAGAGATTCGCAGATAGAAAATAAAGAATTGCATAAGTTCAGAGGGTAAAGATGGACCCTAAAGTATGGTCGTTTTGGAATTTAATTTTCAATTTAACAGATTTCTCGTCTAAGACATACTCAGAAACCTAAATTTCCATTTTCGTTCGAACAGCGACAAAACACGGAACAGGGAACAGCGTAAGCAAAAATATTGTTTTTTGTCAGAACCAGACAAGTGTGAACACAGAACACTGAACAGGAACCAGAGACAAAAAATGCAACTTATAGATATTCTTGAAACTTTAATGTTACCTTTTACAAACCTTTTCCTAGACCTTCGAGCCCAGGGAGATAATCTGTTAGATTAAATCATTTTGATCCACCTGGCTAAACTCCAAGAATGTGAAGCCAAAAATGAGTGATTTCTTGGCCCTTCAGATATCCCTGCTGACGATATGCTGACCCTCCGTGAATTGCAGCTGTTAAAAGCCTCTGCAACCAATAATTACAAATACAATGCTTTTTGAGAAAATGGTCTACAAGTGCAAGAGATATGCATTTTTGAATTATAGTTAACTTAACAAACAGAAATGTTTTGGTCTGAATGGTAAAACAAAGACCCAAATCCCCCACTCAGGTGTTCCTACGAGCCCTTAATTAGCTACTTTGGCTGACTGGTAGTTGACTTTGGTCATGGCAGGTGGGTTGAAATGGCAGTTTAACAAAGTTAACCAGCATTCAGAGAACCATATCTCTCCTGTACAGTTGTGAATAAACCAAGTAGGCTGCAGTATTACTAAATATAAATCTATGTTGATAAAAGCTGTTGGTTGTAAGACCTTTTTCAGCAACCAGTGTGTAGTGTTCAAGGCATCGCAATTGCATTTTCATTGGGGGGGGGGGGGTGCAGAGCCAAACTTTTACCGAATCTCTCAAAAATTTTACTGAATCCTAGAAACTGAAATTCGAAGCCCACTTGGAAAATATATTGTCGGGCATGATTGCACTTAGAGCTTCTAAATATTATAGCAAATAGAAATTACATCGAGCACCGCAGGCGAAGTTTTTTAAAATCAAATTTATTTTTTTCCTGTAGGCTAAAATTTAACTGCTTCTCTTACAAATTACATCTACATCACCTACCGTGGATTAAATACCGAGACTCTAAGAAGTACCAGGAACTGGGTGCAGTGACATTTCGACAGCAGCAGCAACTGTAGTCTAGTCAAAACTACCCTTAATCACATAAAGTGGCGAGATTTTTTTTGCTTTTTCCTGCCAAATTTAATCTCCATCCAGATTCTAGCTTTTAATGTTTTGACGTCTCAATCCTAAAATTGGCTTAAAACCCCAGTCAAATGATGAGCACTTCCACAAAATAGAGAATATTACGAAAAGTGCTGCAGGCGAAGTTCTCCAAATATTTATGATTAGATCTTCTTTCTGGGATCAAAAATAATGTAAGGACTATAAATGAAATCATGTCTGTGGCCAGTGCTTCACTGGACCTCTTCCGAGGTTTGTCATGACTCCCGAATCCCGGCAGTTATAAAGAATAAATTACCGAATCCCAGTTATTATACCGAAGAAGTTTAGACTGATAGCATGTTCGGGATTCTGCATAACTACCATATACCGGTTATTGTAATTGTTTTGATATCGAACGACTACAGAACAGTTTTCATATTCGATATACTTTTGATCAAAACTGGAACGTTAACTAACTAATCCTGAAAATTGTACCGAATCAGTTACAGAATCCCAATCATGAAACCGAATAATTTTGAACCGATAGCTTATTCGGAATTCTGTTTAACTACCGAATCTCCTAGATCGAATAGTTCTAGTCTTCAAAAATTACCAAATGACTTTAGTAAATTCTTTCACCAACTGGCATTTATACCGAATCCAGATAATTATACCGAACAGATTTGTACCGATAGCCTATTTAGAATTCTGTGTAACTACCGAATCCCTTAAATATACCGAATAGTTATGCTATCGAAAAAATACCAAACGATTTTAGTAAAATTTTGGGCCGGAAAATTCTACCAAATCTCAAAAAGGTGGGGGTGCTGCACCCCCCCCCCCCTTGCAGCGCTCCTGGTAGTGGTATTGTTGGGACAGTAGTGCATTCTCTGTCAGAATGTCCAGGATTTTTTAGTCTAAAGAGCACTATTGAAGGGGTGGAATGGCAGACTCCCTCTTCCCTTTGTGAATTTGTGTCCCAAATATCACAAAAAGTTATTACTATGATTTCAGCGTCACATTATTGTTTTGTTCAGTTGTTGTTTGCCAAAGTATTTACAAATCTAGTTAGTTAGTGGCACTTGGGCCCTACACCATGCTATTTTACCCTGTTAAGCAAACCAAGAGCAGATTACCTTTAGATAGAGATGATAGATATCGCTTTTATTCTTTTCGAACTATCATGCTGAAATCCCAATTTGTCGAAATTATGGTATTGGACTGAGGGAGAACTGGAGTGAAAAGCTTTCAGTGTATGCTCATAGCTATTTTGGGGCCAGGACCTGATTACTATAAGGAAACCAGTCGAAGGATTGTCGGTGCATAAATGTCCATGGAAAATGTTTCCATCGCAGCACAGACTACCCTTTCATGTTTTTTTGTATTCTTAGGAGCCAGTAACAAGATTGTTTATGTCACATATTGCAACAAGGAAGAAACCACGTTTGCTGTTAAGAAGCTCAACAAAGCCATTTTTAAAGGAAACAGACTGACGATAAGACTTGCTTATAAGAATAAGGATAAGCCACAAAAGGAGAAATCAGTGAAAAATGTGAAGGAGGAAGGTGAGGAAACACCTGAAGTGAAACCTGAAAAGCCAGTAAAAAAAGAACAGAAGAACCAAAAGACAGAAATTGTACCAGACACAGGCACAGATGATACCAAACTCAACAGAAAAGCTCGCCTTATCATCAGGAATCTTTCTTTCAAGGTTAAGATTTATCCTTTCATTATGTTTTATTTAGACATTTCTGATTGTTGACGCTGAACAGAAAAACTCATTCAAGGTAGTAAAGATTCAACTTCATATGTTATCAAGCAGCATCATCATTTAATGTAACTGTTGTATCATTCCGTTTCTGGTTAATGAAATTGTTTCATTGGCTTCAGATGTGCCTAGAGAGTGAACCTAGAGGCATTGTGTGTATTATATGATACTTTATGTTGCTCATTCCTAACTTTTATAGGCCTCTGAGGAAGATATCAAGCAGCATTTTGGTCAGTTTGGTGAAATTTCTGAAGTCAATGTACTCAAGAAGGAGGATGGAAAACTTAAAGGCTGTTGTTTTGTCCAGTACAAGAAAACTTTAGATGCCAGTAAAGCTCTCAAAAACACCAATGCACAAAGATTCCTTGGTAAGAAGAATATTAGGGTCTTAGATTTTTTTAAATCTGAAATTTTAAGATTTTGTGTGTCAGAAAAAAGAAAAGGATAAACAAATTTTAAATTTTGATAAATTTTGCTGGTTCAGGCTATGCAAATTTTGACCTACAGTGTGGGCCGAATTACCTTTTCTGAAGGTAAATTTAGACCCACGTTCGAGGCTAGGGTAGGAGCAGCTTACCATGGGCAAAGCTAGCAGACAATAGTTCATGAGTACAGATGGGCATTCAGTTCGTGAAGGGCAACTGCCGCCTCCGCTGTATCTCAGACCTCAGTACGATGATGGGTGTAATGGGTGGTCTATGCACTTCCCGCATAGTGCATAGTCCTCTGGGTGCCAATTCTGTTTTCTCAGCTCATAACCAGGGTTTCCACATGTCGCACGATATTGTGAATTGTCACTCTGTTTTTTTTAGTCACTCTTGTCCTACGTAGGACATAAAATTCACTCTATTTATGAAAATGTCACGATTTGTCCTACAATAGTGTGACAATTCCAGAAAATACAAAAATATACGCGGAATTCAACTCAATGCAAGTAATTTTAAAGCATTCCACTCTGTCTGTACTACATAAAGGGTTAGTTTTAATTTCGGTGGCAGTGAAGAAGGGGAATTTTTTTGACTTTTTTCGTGCTCGTCATGCTCGGAGGATTCTGAACCGATTGAGATTCCGCCAAAACGCATTTTTGCAGCAGTGAGTCCGACCAAAAATGACCCTTTCACGTTTTTTATGAAAATAGAATTTCACTCCCAGTTCACTCTCTGTCTCAGCCAAAAGTCACTCTCTAAATTTTTCTGATGTGGCAACCCTGCTCATAACCCTCTTACTCCTATCAGCGACCTACATCATCGATATACTCTTATGTATGTTCATGTTATAGTCACCACCCGCGCAAGGTCATCGGTAGTGATTTAAAATTTTGCAGTTTCTACTGCACTTATGCCCTTAGGCAGTGCGTCATAAATCCTTCATTCATTCAGTTTGCACAAACTGAAGACGGCTTCCTACGGGAGCATCGTCTCCAGATTGAATTAAGCCATAGTTTGCATCTGCATATGATCTTATTCTATTGTATCGTATCGTATCGTATAACCTTATTTCTAGTGCAAGTTGTTAGTTTTTCTGCTGGTTTACTATATAGTTTCAGAGGAAACATATGAAAGGCCGAAGCATTGTGAAACCCTACCGAAGTTACGGTCACATAGCTTTTGACTGTCATTTTCATTCTCTTGAAGAGCTATTATTAGTTCCTGATTTAACTGTACGTTAACGTTGCTTGCAGGGAGGCTCGTTGCTGTTGATTGGGCTCTTCCCAAAACGAAGTTCCAGGAGACGAAAGTAAAAGAAGAACAGGACTCGGAGGATGAAGATGTCGATAATGAAGAAGACGAAAGTTCTGAGGAAACGGCGATCAAAGAGGAGAAAGATTCCGAAGGAGAACACGACTCCGCTATCGATAGTGCTGAAAGTGACATGGCTGACGATTCCGAGGATCATGATGACGGCGAAGACGAGGATGATGAAGAGTAACCATTTTTTCTTATGAATAACAGCCTGTGGATTAACCTATGAGGATGATGCCTAAGCCTAAGAACATCATCGTCACTTTATAGTCTACACTGTAAAAAAAAATCTTGCAGAATTTGCTACTGGGATTACTGTTGTCTTTATTGAGGTAAGATTAATTCGGATTAATTTTATCCCAATAGGGATAAGATTAATCCCAGTAGCAAATACTGCATCCTTATTCGGAGAAACTTTTTACAGCGTATCCAGAGATTCTGATCAGAATCAGTTGCTTACCCCTTCTTCAGCCTAGCTCAATTCAAGCCTATTTCCGCAACTGCATTCATTAATGCTTAAACTAGGAGACCAAAATTCCATATGTTACATTCTGAACCCACTATCGTCACCTCACTTATCTTTGCAATTGCCAGGATCCACATAGGGATCCTATTTTTCTTGTGCATTGTGCTCCCGACGAGTGTTTCCGTATTGTGCTACTGATGCGTAAAACCGGTTGTCTGGATTTTGCGGAGTTTTTGCTAGAAGTAAGTGGGTCTGGGAAAGGCTTAAAACAGCCAAAGCCGTGGATAATTTTCAAAAGCAGAGCCTGGTTTTACAGTATTCAGATAGTTTCGTATATGATGAAGTTTCGAGTTGTGCTTTAATGACATTCTTATGAAACGATGGTTCAACTTTGGGCTCAAAAGACGATGTCAATAATTATAAGCCACTCGGTTTCAGCAAGATGATCGTAACGGTCTTCAGTTTGTTTCTTGTCCTTCTTTCTTTTTCTTTAAAGGACCCCTCGCACTATTTACTCTTCAACTTACAGTATTTTAAAATAGTTGAATACTTTAAAACTATGCTATGCTTTCAACAAATAACCCACGGTTTTTGCTTTTTTAAGCCTTTTCCAAGACCCATTGACTTGTAGCGAAAACAGGGAAACAATTTACATAACCAGTTTTTCTGATAGAAAAACTTTTCGCAGACAACCGTCGACAGCGTGATACACATCGAAGGTAACAATACACGGCAAGTGAGAAAATCAGCGTGGTTTTGTTAGAGGTGTTAGAATGTACCGTACGAAAATGGAGTCTCCGGGTTCAGAAATATATGGAGTGATTATGGAAGTAGGTTTCGTTAGTATAGGTAAGACAGGTCCTTTAAAGGACGTGTATAGGTCCTTTAAAGGACATGTCTTACCTATTATACTAAGGCAACCTACTTCCATAAACTCCATAAGCCCGAAGACCCCAATTTCCTACGGTACATTCTAACCCCTCTAACAAAACCACGCTGATTTTCTCACTCGCCATGTTTTGCTACCTTTTATGTGTATCACGCTGTCGACGGTTGTCAGCGAGAAGTTTTTCCATCAGGAAAACCGGTTATGTAAATTGTTTCCCTGTTTCGCTATAAGGCAACGGGTCTCGGAAATGGCCTACAACAGCCAAAAACCGTGGCTTATTTGTTGAAAGCTACACAGCCTAGTTTTAAAGTATTCAAATATTTTAATATACCGTAAGTTGAAGAGTAAATAGTGCGAGGGGCCTTTAAGGAATCTTGCGCCATCAAGTTTCCAACTTTGCATTCCGAAACTTTAGCGGTTGAAGAAGAAGAAATCCTCGGATCTGAAGTTGTGATAATTATCATGACAAATCTTTCATTCAGGAGAAAAAAATTGGTGAACTTTATTTACCAAATAGCTGAGAACTAGAAGAAGTTGTAGAAGACAGTTAGGAAGCAACGACAATTAATAACAACAAACCAATTTACTAATACACTTTGGGGGAAACGATCTGAAATTGATCTGAAAACGATATTAAACTGAGCTAACGAATGAGCAAGATTCGGCCAAAAATTATTGTTTCTCTCTCACTTTGATCTTGAACGTCTCACTCAGGTAACACGGAGGAATCTATAGACCAAATTTGGGAATCGTATTTTTCCAAGACTTTTTTATGTGCTGGTAATAAGGTTATAAAATACAGGTCTGAGTAGCTTTAAATATTCCTTCAGCCTAGGTTTGTTCGTCTAGCACTAACCTGAAGAGGACCCTTGCCAAGAAGTGACGAAAATATCTGCCGGCTTACCCTTTTTACTAACAAACCAGTTTAGTAATACACTTTGCGGGAAACGATCTGAAATTGATCTGAAACGATTTGAAACTGAGCTAACGAATGGAAGATTCGACCAAAAATTATTGTTTCTTTCTGACTTTGATCTTGAACGTCTCACTGAGGCAACATGGAGGAATCTATAGGCCAAATTTGGCAATCGTATTTTTCCAAGACGTTTTTATGTGCTGGTAATAAGGTTATAAAATACAGGCTTGAGTAGCTTTAAATATTCCTTCAGCCCAGGTTTGCTCGTCTAGCAATAACCTGAAGAGGACCCTTGCGAAGAAGTGACGAAATTAAATCTCAGCTGGCTTACACTTTTTTAGCTTTTTAACCGAAAGTGTGTTAAGCCTCATTACCAGGTCGGATCATAATAAATAATAAAAATATAATAATAATAATACGATGCAAAAAATAGGCCATTGGCCTTAACAGTAAGACACATATCTCCTAAAGACACATATCTCCTAAAGGAGGGTAAGCTGGAACCCCTTTCTGTATGTAGAGAACATATCGTTTCGGAACAAATTTGTTATCCCACTCTTTCTACCGAAATATCCTTCCTCCAGCCTTTAAACCGGAAAGAACCAGACCTCCAAGAGAAGCAGCTATGAAAGTACCAAAACTCACACCTGTCGCTTGTAAAACTGAAAGGTACCGTGATAGTTTTGTGCCTCAGTTTACCTTGTATCATAACAACCTTACCTGAATTACTGTATTTATTCTATGACAAGTATATATATGTGTTAGTTGTAGGTTAATGACAAGTGCCAATTAATTTGCTCGCGCATGAAATGTTGTGCCGCATTTATTTGAAATTAAATTAAATTAAACATATAGACAGAAACATAACACTGATCCTAATTCACCTTATCTTTTAGAGGTGGAAAGAAAAAGTGGGAGGGTGATCGTCAGAAAGGAGAACCAAAGAAACAGTCAAATGATGTTGAAGAAGGCAAGACCCTGTTCCTGCGAAACATCTCGCTTGAAACCACTCAAGAAGAACTCAAGAAAGAGTTGGGACAGTTTGGCAGAGTTTCCTATGCTCTGCTGTGCATCGACAAGATGCTCGAGAGGCCACGGGGAACAGGATTTGTCAAATTTCAGGTAATTTTCAGTGTAGGACAAATAGGCTTCACAGTTAGTCTGGCCTGTTTCCGTATGAAATACTTTGGCAAAAAAAGCGATGGAATGTGTCATTCAGCACATTTGTTTTATGACCTAATTTTTGGAAATATCGGCCCAGTGAGCCGATATTACTAAGTTTTCTTTAAAAAATGAAACTGGCAGGCCCGTATCCAGGAATTTATTTCGGGGGGGGGGGGGGTCGCCTTTCGGGGGGGGGGGGGGGGTTGCCTGCGGGTCGGACATAAAAGTACAAAAAAGACATAGATCAGAGGGAAAAGCCTGTAAAAATGATGATTTTTGTATGTTTCGGGGGGGGGGGGCGGGTTTCAACCCCCTAATGATGTTCACACAAATTTCGACGTCTCTCATAACATTAAACTGCATACCTTAAATTTGTTGGTAGTATGGCGCTGATGGGATTTCGTTTACTCTAGTCGAAAGAATCTGCAGACGCCTGTTTGGAAGCTAGTCATAAAGAAGGAGTAGTCGTTGATGGTAGACAGCTGAACATCTCCATTGCCATCAGTCGGGATGAACTGACGAATCGTGAGAAGGAAAGGAACGAGAAAGGAAAGGACAAAAGAAATTTGTATCTCGCCAGAGAAGGAAGTAAGTAATGGAGAAAATGTTCAGCCATGGTAGTAGGATGAATCAGGAAATTAGAAATTGGTGACTGTTATGAGGGCATTTCAAAACGGTAACGCCACTGCATGCGGTATATAGTCATTATTGTACGATTTTTTCTTCAGCGGAGGTATAACTTAGAGCGTGCTCCATCCTACTTGCCGTAGTTACTACGCATGATGTCACGAATTCTGGCTTTTTGCCGTCAAGGCTGAAATGACTTTTCTATTTTACAGCAGAATATCATGCCACGGGTGAATCCGACCAATCACGTTACAGAGATCCGTAGTTACTACGCTCCCGAGCTTGGTAAACAAATAGTTACTATTAGTTACTATTTCGAGAAGGTTGGAACGGTCAGCGTAGAAACTTTTTGGTGAGGTTGGAACGGAAATAGTAACTAATAGTAACTATTGTTAGAAGGGTGGAACACGCTCTTAGGGGACGTTTTCGCGTGAATAGCTCTTGTCCCGTCGACTCCCGTAGAGCTCGAGGGACATTTTCGCGTGGGCGCCGTCGATCTTTTTGTCATTTTCGCGTGTAAGAATGAACAGGTGAACGGGCCATCCAGCTTGATGGACGCCTCCCGTTCAAAACGCTCCAAGGGCAGCGTTGAGCTGAACGAGGATATCATGTGTACCTTCCCACTCATATGCTCCCATCCAGCTGAATGGGCATTTTCGCGTTGACGGAACCATCTTCCTCAGCCGTTCAACGCTACATCGATTTTCTCATTTTCGCGTGGACGGGATCACCCGTTCAGCTCTACAGCCATCCACGCGAAAACGTCCCCTTATTTCTATTTTTATTTGTTTCAAAATATAGCCAACCGGGGCTGCTACATAACAACTTATTTTATATACAATAAAAAGAGAAGAAAAATAATATGCTTAAGGCAAGAAGCCTCCACAAACAAAGTACACAAAACTCAATCAGGATGGGTCGAACCCACAGTTAATTCTTTCCCCCATGCTTGCCACAGAGGCAAAGACAGGCGCATTTGCGGAACACACAGAATCATCAGCAGAGGAATGCTCGACGCCAGGATTCGGGACTGGAGAGAAAGAACGGAGGAACGACGGATTTCAGGGAGAGAAGGGACTCCTTCACCAACAAACATACCCGAAGCACTTAGTCACGAACAACGTCCGAAGAGCAGTGGTTGTTTGCTGGCTTTCGCGCATCGCGTTTTTATGGCACTTGCAGCCTCTGGCTCAAGTGCCATATACCGATCACAATTCCGTCTGTCGGTCTGTCGGTCGGTCCGAGTTTTTTTGTCCCACATATCCGAGTTAGGGTACTTCCAGATGTGCTAGGACAATGAAACTTGGCAGGCATATCAGGGACCCGACCAAACTAACCTGGAAATAATCAGTTTCCCGATCCGACCATATGGGGGGGAGTGCGGGGCGCTGGAAACTTGCGAATTTAGGGCATTTTGTCACTTTTTTTCTGAGTTAGGGTACTTCTAGATGAGCTAGGACAATGAAACTTGGCAGGAATATCAGGGACCCGACCAAACGAACCTGGAAATAATCAGTTTCCCGATCCGACCATATGCGGGGGAGTGGGGGCGCTCGAAACTTGAAAATTTAGGGCATTTTGTCACACTTTTTCGAGTTAGGGTACTTCCAGATGAGCTAGGACAATGAAACTTGGCAGGAATATCAGGGACCTGACCAAAGTAACCTGGAAATAATAAGTTTCCCGATCCGACCATATGCGGGGGAGTTGGGGCGCTGGAAACTTGAAAATTTAGGGCATTTTGTCACACTTTTTCGAGTGAGGGTACTTCCAGATGAGCTAGGACAATGAAACTTGGCAGGAATATCACGGACCCGACCAAACTAACCTGGAAATAATCAGTTTCCCGATCCGACCATATGGGGGGGAGTGCGGGGCGCTGGAAACTTGAAAATTTAGGGCATTTTGTCACACTTTTTCGAGTTAGGGTACTTCCAGATGAGCTAGGACAATGAAACTTGGCAGGAATATCACGGACCCGACCAAACTAACCTGGAAATAATCAGTTTCCCGATCCGACCATTTTTTTTGGGGGGGGGGAAGGCAGGGGAATCCGGGAAACTGAGAAGTGTGTAACTTTCGAACGGATGATCGGATTGTAATGAAACTTCATAACTGAAGAGAATATATATCTGTAATGTCCCGTTTAAAGTCTTGACCGGATTCGGTAGCCAGGGGGGAGTTGGGGGGGGGGGGAGACCGGAAATTTCAAGAAACGGTTAGAATGGAGGGATCGGAGTGAAACTTGCTGGGAAGAACAAGCATCTGCTCTAGATAAGTCCTTTAGACCATTGTACTGGATCCGGACACTTATGGGGGGGGGGGGCCGGAATTCCGGTGATGGTGGTTTTGGGGACTTTCACGATGAAACTTGGCAGGCATATCAGGGACCCAATCAAACTGACCTCAAAATAAAAATTTTGTCGATCAGATAATGGTGGGGGGAGTGGAGGGAGGGGAATCCGAAATTTTCAGTCATGCGTAATTTTAGAATGGTTGATCGGATTCGAGTGAAATTTAAGAATTCAACAGAGGACATTTCTCCGATGATTTTTTTCATATCCGGACCGGATCCGGCAACTATTGGGGGGGGGGGGGGGAAATACGTGCCCCGTTTAGAATGGAGGGATCGGGATGGAACTTTGTGGGAAGAACAAACAGATGCTCTAGGTAAGTCATTTGCTGAATCGGATTGGCTACGTGCACCGCGGGGGAGCTGGGTGGGGTGGGGGGGGGGGGGTGGACCGGAAATCTCGAGAAACGGTTAGAATGATGGTATCGGAGTGAAACTTGCTGGGAAGAACAAACATCTGGTCCATATAAATCTTTTACATAATTTGACTGGATCCGGACACTTGAGGGGGGGGGGAGGAGGGGTATCCCGGAATTCCGTTTTTGGGGGATTTTCACGACGAAACTTGGAAGGCATATCAGGGACCCGGTCAAACTGACTTGGAATAAAAAAAAAATCCTCGATATGAAAATCTTGGGGGGGGGGGAGTTGAGGGAGGGGAATCCGGAATATTGAGTCATGCGTAACTTTGGAACGGGTGATCGGATTCGAGTGAAATTTAATAATTAAACAGAGGACATTTTTCTCTTGTGACCTTTTTCATTTCCGGACCGAATCCGGCAATTATCGGGGGGAGGGCGGAAAATACTTGACCCGCTTAGACTGGTGTGATCCGGATCGAACTTCATGGGAATTACAAACAGATGCTCTGGATTAATCATTTACAGAACAGGATTGGCTCCGGTTATTGTGGGTGGAGTTGGAGGAGGGGGAGGGGGGTCTGGGATTCCGGTGATCGCGCGTTAAGGTACTTCCAGATGTGCTAGGACGATGAAACTTCGCTGGAATATTGGAGACTCAACAACATTTGCTTAGAAATTGCTACTTCCCAAATCCGATTATTCGTACCAATCTTGACCGCAAAGTAAAAAAAATACTTTTAAGCAATATATGCATTTTCGTGATGCCCATCAGCCCATTAGCAGTTTTGCCTCAAGGGTTTTGCTTACAAATGAAGTTCCAGCTCCCTTATAGCGCGCATCTCAACCGCAAAGTCGAAACTTACTCTTGATCAATCAAATCATCTTGACACATGCAAGTGCCATATGAGCTTACAGCTCTTGTTACATTTCAGCTCGAAAAAGCAACCTGGATCTGCGTTCTGCAGTGAGCCTAGACGAGAAATACATTGAACGCCCGCCGTTGTTGACTCCCGACCATTAGGCCGAAAACACATTTTTTTTTACAGTAGTCGATCTCACGACAGAACTAAAGGCGTGTTCTCCCCGTTCCCCAAGGAGTCCTCTGGGAATCGAAAGGAACGGCGAGAATAGAGGGAGTCACTCCACGCGGACTCCGCGTGAGGAAAACAGCGAGAACACGGGGAATGCTTCTAAAACAGATTTTGTTCGAAAAAAAATATGCAGTTGACGAAATCAGTCTGGATCCACTTTATTTTTGGTTTTGTTTATTCTGATTGTTTTTTAATTAATTTTACATTGCACCAACACCAGCAAAAACTGATTCCCCTCAGAATCTGAAAGGGAGTCCTTGTTGATGATGGTGATGATAATCGGAGCATTCCCCGTCCGTGGGGAATCGCGAGAATATGGGGAGTGAGTCCCCGGGACAAACAAAAACGCGGGGACTCCTCAAGTGGAGTCCCCGGGGAACGGCGAGAATACGCCTTAAGTGTCGAAGGGTATAACATCGTTTTATATGGGAATCGGTATTGGTGAGGAGTCGATTATAAAACCAGCTTGGAAATGATGAACGGTAACGGGTGTGTAGTTTAGAACGTTAGAGCGTATTTGTTTTCCGACATGGCCCCGCGGACTTTTGTGGATGAATTCATTCATTCATTCGTTGGACACTAAACGTAAAAAGATGTCACCTGTCAATACGCTGGAAAAACGAATTTAGGCTGTCCCCATAGATAGCCTACGAGTACGGTGTTCGAGCTCGTTGGTAAAATGTGGAATATGGCGTTTGAGCATCTAATTATGCACCCGGAATTCGCGACCGATCTGATACGTTAGGCTGTAGGGGGCCACGACCGAGATCTTTGCACCCCGTCAACCGTTCATTGAACTCTTAGAAAATGTCTCGCATTTGCGAAATAATTTGTAGATTTCTTGCCATTGTCACCAAAAGTATGTCGTAATTACCGAGGACAAAAATTCTTCTTTAGGCATCTAATTTCGGACGATCATATGTTCCAAAATATCAGCATGCCTTCTGGTCTTCTTGTTCCGAAACTTCTCCATATGTGTCTTTTCTCCAGAGCAAAATAACACTAGGGAGTAGCGCCAAGACTTGAAAAAAGTGACACACACTCGAATATTTCCGGCGATGTTTCTGCTCTTCTTGTACGCATAACGTTTCAATGCGTATCGTCTGAAAAACATAACAACAGATAACGTCATAAGTGTTATCTGTAAAAACTGCGCTGCCTTGTGTTATCTGTTATAAAACTTCTGACAATGCACAAGGGCGAAAGAGCAGCTTGACGAAGGCTGGTGCGCGCACTTTCGAGAGACCCGATGAAAAATTCTCTCAAAATAGTAGTGTGATGTTTTACGAAAAAGTAGCAGTACCAACTGATGCTACTACATGCCACTAAAGCAAGACCGGATGCTACTGGAGCAAGGCGTAAATTATTTCGTAATTATTTTATCCCACTTCTAGCTGTAAGTTATTTGGATAATAAATTTGATGGATTGATTGATTACTGTACAATCTCGTCCATCCTTGTTTCAAAAGGATAGAGGTATTGGGAAAGAGAAACTTAGTTTGCAAAGGATTCAGAGCTAGAGTGGAATTTCTCTTGTTTCAGTGATCCGACGAGGCACGTTGGCAGCCGAAGGCGTTTCTCGAACAGACATGGATAAGCGAGCACACTTGGATAAGTTAAAGAGACAGCTGTTGACAAATCTACACATGTTCATCTCTCCAGTCCGGTTATGTGTTCATCACCTACCATTGTCCTATGATGACAGGAAACTAAAAAGACTGTTCCTCCAATACGCACCTGAGGGGGCAAAAGTCGTTGAGGTAGGTTCCACCTAAAGCACTAATAGTACTATGTTTTACCCTTATTTTTCGTTACAAGGGCTCAAAAAGCTACAACCATGCGGAAAACGGGGAAGTCACGATCAATCAATCAATCGTCGTAGTTTGCCAGAATATTTTACAAAATAGCAGTGGCATTGTCAAGAAATTCTTCACTTCCTCTGATTACATGCAGTTAAACCTCCTCCTGCGTGTGACGTCAGCAACTCACCGAGTTGACAATGCTAGTGCACTGGGACGATTGTGGCCAAAACACCTTATAGATTGGACTGGAGGTATTTCAGGTTATTGAGCAGAAAAAAGGTGGTAAAAACAGCCTTCAGCGTTACTTGGAATTTTCGATTTGGTAAATATTCTTTGAGCCCAAGCTGACTTGGAAACATTTATTCAAACAATGTTGACAACGGATACGTCAGCTACGATTCTTCATCAGCGATATTTCGGCCCTTCGGGGAAGGGGAACAAACCTGTCATCAGGTTTGTAATCAGGATTACAGGTTTGTTTCCTTCCCCGACGTTGACCCAGAAGATTGACAGCCTGACGAGGACTCTTGCCAAGAAGGGCCCAAATATCGCTGATGAAGAATCGTAGCTGACGTATCCGATGTAAACATTGTTCGATTTGGTAGATAAGTATTGAGAATTCAAAAGCTGGACTGAACCCTCCTTAACAACGTCTGCAGTGGGTAGGAAATACTTGAGGAGATTTGCTGATATAGGGTTATTTAGATCTGCGCTACCTACACTTTCGGCATTTAACAGGCATTTTGGCTTACCACAATTGATTATGGACGAGATAGCTTGGTCCCCTGATCATCGACTCCTGTACTAGAATTGGACGAAAAGACATGTTTTGCAAACTGCCTCGCTCTTTTGCGTTGCAACTGAGGCGAGAATGATCAGAGGGTCAGAACTGAAAAACCGCTTGCTAATAATTGGGTCAAATATCTCCGAATGTTGGAGAAGAAACACTTTTTTTTATATTAAACTGATTAATACGGGAGCCAGCATTGCAGAGAGTAGATGGTTAATTGCAAACACTGCGTAGCCTACACTTAATAACATGCTACACTAAAACAACAAAAATAATCATAGTAACCACAATCCATCCAGATATAGACCACCAAACTGAATTGGGATTTACCACAAGTTGTAAACAAAATTTGTACATAGTAATGATTTTTCTCAGCTTTTTCTGGAAACATTGATTTTTGTTTTGTTTTTCAGGATACCAATTTATTTGTTAGGCCTACCCGTCCAAATACACAAGACATTGACGTCAAAGAATTGGAAGTGAATCTTGAAAGTGCAAGGTTTATTTCGCTATGATATTTGCACCATAGCCTACCCTCAATAGTGTCTCTTATTAGAAAATCCTTATTTCAGTCGAGAGTGATGAAGGATTTCAAAACTTTGGACGCCCGATCACAGCCCATGTCAAAAGGTTACGGTTTTGTGGCATTCTCTAAACATGAAGATGCCCTTGCAGCTTTACGAAAAGTTAACAACAATCCGAACATCTTCACGGAAAACAAGGTAGGAAGACCTTCAGCTACTCGCTTATTTTTTCGTACTGATATTTTTGTCATAGGAGACGGGACACCATCTCTTCCCCAGCTAGCATTTTTGCCATAAGGTGTGAGAGATCGCGGAAGTAGTTGGAAGGGTCCCTTCCTCCAAATTCCATGTGCAGATTTTGAAATGTGATCCGTACAAACACTGGTGCTAACCGGGATTGTGCTTGTGACCCCCCCCCCCCCCTCCAACTTACATAAATTAACCATTATTTACCTTTTGTTGTGATTGTTTGAGACGACTTTGTCAAGGGACGAATCGTGATCTACGGAACAGACGGCAAATATAACTTATCCCGTATGGCAGCCTAGCAGGTCACATGAAGACGATGACGCTGGCTGTACATTATTTACAGGGAGCGTGTTCCACCCTACTTACCGTAGTTACTACGCATGCCGTCACGAATTCTGGCTTTTTACGTCAAGGCTGGAACGATTTTTCTATTTTCCAGCAGAATATCATGCCACGGGCGAATCCGACCAATCACGTTACAGAGATGCGTAGTTACCACGCTTACTACGCTGCCGAGCGTGGTAAGCAAACAGTTAGTATTAGTTATTATTTCGAGAAGGTTGGAACGGTCAGCGAATCAGCGTAGTAACTTTTTACGAGGTCGGAACGAAAATAGTAACTAATAGTTACTATTGTTAGAAGGGTGGAACACGCTCATCTCTACTTTCACATTTGGCCCATAGAGCTCCTTGAGCCCTAGGGAAGAATCGAATCGTTTGAAATTGTTTTATTAAAGGGAAGGGAGTGTGATGGTTTCTATACCTTTATGGATTTACCTACCGCTGTCACCAAATGTGACACCTTATGCAAAGGATCGCGAATATGACTTAGATTAACAGAAAGATTTTTGTCGTCGCACGTCTTACCCCTGGTTCACACTGCTGCGATTTCGCGCAAAGTTCTGCGTCATGCGACATACGACACAAATTATGCGACAAGCAAAGCAGAACCTTGCGTTTTGTCGCAGTGTCGGATGCGTTGAAATATTTCAACTGATCCGACATAACGCATGCAATTTTTGAGGGAAAAGAAAAGAAAAAACAAAGATTAGTTAATGTTCAAGACTAAAAATTGCTCTACCTTGTCTGACTGTAATGCTGAATGTAAAACATCTTCTGAATAGACATTTGTTAACCTGTTTTGAGCAAGATGATATAAGGGTTTGACTGAAAATTTCCTAATAAGTGGGTGGGTATTCAGATGGGTAATCTCCCAGCATCTTCAGAGGTCGTTTCCTCGAGGGCTCTTCTGTCTTTTTGCAGTATAATCTCGACGAAAAATTTAATTTTCCTTTTGCGTGTGCGTGGTGGTGGGAACGTGCATGCGATTCTGTGGCACGTCGGAACATCAAAGAAAAAATCGTGTCGCAGACGAAGCGGCAGTGTGAACCTAGGGTTATGCAGAACTCTTATAACACGCAGAACCATTGGTTTAGATAGCCTCTTCTGAACCGAATTAACAATGCACAAGATCACTCCGGGTTGGTGTCGGTTCAGATGAGGCCGACACGTGATTCAGGAAATATGACACAGGAATGGTTAACACGCGATGGTTACATAATATACGGTAGTAAAGGAAATTAATTTACAAAAAGTTATAGAAACCATCACCACTTTCGTTGCTGACTCTGTGATTGAACCAACTCGAGTTCGTGTATTGTGTTATTCTTCACTCTTCCACCATAGTTATTGTATTCCTGTTTGATAGTGCTAAATGTATAAGTAAGTGAGATTTATTCTCTTCGCATCCTTTTGTTATGGACCCTTAATCTGCTGCGGGCCCTTTACCTCTTAACCCACTGAACTGTTTATGCAACGCTACCCTGTACATGGCCCCGAGCGGTGTGGACCATGCTTAACGGTACAATGTAACGTGCAAACAAACTAGTGTCTACCTCGTTGATCAGTTGTAGAAAAGCATCAATGTGTATTTACACTTAAACAAAATAAAGTTCAAAAGATATGTATACAGCACTTAACTTTTCATGCTCTCCGGCAGCGACCTTCCACAGGTCCAACTCAAGAAGAACTGAATTAAATTTCACCCAATTCTCTGCCTCAAAGATTAGTCATCGCCAGGAATTGTTACCTGGCGGATTAAACTGAAAGAACCAAGGTGTAGCCAGCTCCCTGGTGAAAGTACACCTTGGTTACAGTTTATCTTAGACCGCGGATTCGTTTATCCAGCTAGGGCCTGAAGAGGACCCTTGCCAAGAAGAGTCAAAGTATCGCTAGAATGAATTTCAGCCGTCTTACCAGTCTGCCGCCATCTCATATGGTTCGCAGTTTGCTTCATTGTAGTACTACTTGTGTTGCGTTTTTATTCTCCAGCTCTAGCATTGTCTTGTCCTTCGCCGATGCTTCGAAAACAAAGTAGGGTCAAATACTAAATTTGTAGTAACCGTGGTCCGTGAGGCAAATATTCTCGCGTCGCGTCGATTGGTTTCTAGAAGCGTAATTCTTTTTCCGAAATATTTTGAATATAATAATAATAATGTAATGCAAGAAATAGGTTAGTGACTTCTAAAGAACTATACCTGCTGCTATTAGAATACAACTGAAAAGCAAACTTATTTTTGTATCATTTAACTGAACACACTGCATTATTGGGCTTGTATTAAGTTTTTTTTTTTTTTTTTTCATCGTTTGCTCTAGAATGACTTTCAGAATATCTGCGGCCGTTAATGTAATGCAAGAAATAGGTTAGTGACTTCTAAAGAAATATACCTGCTGCTATTCATATTTAACTGAAAAGCAAACTTATTTTTGTATCATTTAACTGAAGACACTGCATTATTGGGCTTGTATTAAGTTTTTTTTTGTTTTTTTGTTTTTCATCATTTGCTCTAGAATGACTTTCAGAATATCTGCGGCCGTCCTCACAACGCAAAATTCTAGTATGACGCGGAAAATTTGTTTCAATATAAACGCGACTTTTCAGTGGCCAGCGATCAGCTCGTGGAAGCCAGCAAACTATACGAACACTTATTTTTCATTTATCCTTTTCACCAAGCATAAAACACAGGGACAAGCGCATAGAGGTACCACAAACCTGACAGGGAAGTTCCACTATAGAAAGTAGATCAGTGTGTTTAAAACGCCCAAGGGCCATATACAAAAAAAAAAATATAACTTAAACAGTCAGACTAATTCTAAACATTTATCTGTATACACGCCCACCCGAGTAACAACGGTAGGGCTAATATTACTCAGAAGTTCGGGAAGTGACATAATTATCACTATCTAGATAAATTTTTCTTAAGTCAGAAAGCTTCGGGCATCTACGGAGAAAATGGTCAAAATTTTCTTCCTCCTCCTAGCATACCTCCCATCAGGAACCAATAATATCGATTATTCGTGGTTAGTGGAGCAACGAAGCAACGCATTTTCAACGGGTCTCCGAGCCTCTTCAAGTGATGGGTAACTAGATTGCATGAAATACAAAGGTTACGAATCTTCCCTCCTCCTATTAAGGCTTGAGCCACTCCATGTCCCATGTCCGATCAATCCTTGCCAGTGAAACACATATAGATATTCTGCCCGATCTAGCACCGGCGACAGGACGAAAGCGGCACCAAAATCTCCTGGTGCCTGTTAAATGTCGCACTAACCGGTATCCGAATTCCTTTGTACCATATTTCACTGAGAAGATTAACAAAGAACAAGTGAACCCCAAGTGATTTATTTTCTTTTATGTAATAGTTGTATACAGTAGAGGTATGCTTATGTGAACGTTTGTTGACAGTGGACTTTGCCATTTTCATGCACTTGCTGTGTTTAAAGCTGACTACCAGTTAGACAAAGTAGGTAATTAAGGGCATCTGAAAACACCTTCACTCTTCATTCTACCATTTAGCTCAAAACTGCACTGTTCACATTAACGTAACTGTTCACATAAGCATACCTCTACTGTATATTCAAGTATTTTAACACATGAAATGTAATGGTCGACGCATTTAGTGCCATGTCGGCGCTACGAGTTAGATCAATAAAAATATCTATCCATCTATCTACCACATCGCAGCCCTGTTAAACTTTAAACATGGTCAGTTCGGCTCAGCTTTTTACCATTCTGCTCCTTATCGTTACAGCGGCCCATTGTGGAGTTTTCCATTGAAAACGCAACTGCCCTCAGAGCCCGAGAGAAGCGTCTAGAAAGAAGCAAAGAGGTGCTGAAGTCCCAGTCCGAATTCAAATCTGGACCAAGACAAAAGCGTATCAGATCTGAAGGTCCGCAGCATAAGCCTGTAGGCGAGAAAGGTCACAGGGAAGACAACTTCTCTGGTGCGCTGTCAGACCCGAAGGTAAAAGGAATGCCGTCTCATATGGGAGAAAAAGTTCGACACAAGAAGAGAACTGGTGGTCCGGATGAGAAGAAGAACAAGATTTCACGAAATGCGCTAAAGAAAAACAAGACGCTGAAAAGGTCCGCACCAGAAGAACGAGAAGATACAGCGGTGAGTTATTTTTTCTTTTGAATGTAGCCGGCAGGGAAACGAAGAAATCCGGAAGCCGGATGCTCTGGTGTTAAATTGTTGTTACCAACCTCTCTGATCTTTTGGCTTGATCAAGCTCGGTTTCAAGTTAGCAACGAAAGCCGAAAAAGTATCTAGGATTTCCGAAAGCAGATCTGTGTAAAAATTCAATCGTCAATTCGTTAAAAACTTCAGTTACAAATACGAACAGATGAGTCACCTAGCGAATCAGCAGAACCAAGGGGCGAAGGGCCCAATCGCTTGCAATTCCCGCGAAAATGAGAATGAGTCTTTACTCGAAACCCTGTTAGCTGTGAACTCTGACTACCGCTACTCTCTAATGTAGATAGCCGACCTTTGATACTGGGACATCCTGGCTATTTTGAGTTTGACGAAAAGCAGAACTCCCCACTATTCTTCCTTAATTGCTCTCTCCATTCTTTCCACCAAGCAAAAAATTTGGAGCAAATTGTCAGATTCGCCCAAACGACAGTTGGCGAATTTCAGTTCGTTTCGCGAATCAATCCTACAAGATAAGATTATTAAATAGGATCTTACCCTTATGTCGGCCTATAATGACATTTGCATCTGGACCTGCGACCTGCCAGTGTCATCTGTAGTTGCATTCTTGCAAATTGGCTGGCAAAAAACCGTTCTCTTATCGAGTCCTTATTGTGACCTTCTGCAACTGGTTTCTCTAGCCGTCGATCGGGAATTTCCCTCTTAGTAACTGTTAGGACTTACTCAGTTTTTTCCTGTTAGGAACCCCCTGCCAAGAAAACCAAGGCCGTCAAGAAAACCTCTTCGAAATCGTCTACCCAAGATACCTCGAAGTTTAATACCCTCGTAGAATCCTATAAAGCCAGGCTGAATGCGTCGTCCGTCGAATCGCGAAAGAAATGGTTCGCTTCTTGAGTCTTGAAAATAAACACCTCCGCTATTTCCAGACCATATTATCCTAGTGCAGGCCGGCGTATAGGATTGGTAGTAGAAATTCTTGGTAATGCTACAGTCTTGTTCCGGAAATGCCTAGTGCAGTCGGTTCCGGTCGGTTCGAGAGATGGGCGAATCCGAATCTGGATTTGGGTTCGAATCTAGGATTCTTCATTTTGGCTGGATTCGAATCCGGATTCGAATCTTCTGCTTGTCAGGCTGGATTCGGATTCGGACTCGGATTCCAAACCCTCAGTCTTACGAATCCGCTCCAATTTCTAGTCTAACGTCCTTCCAGTTTCCGTTATTTCAATTTTTACACAGTGGGTTTAGGCAATACAGCTTTGTGGTCTCCACCACCAACCATCCTCAGTGACAAATAACGTTGTCTGATTCCTTAGATGTCAGAGTTTTTTGTCACCTCTGATTTTTAAACTATAGCCTATGTACATGACTTGATTTTTGTTTCTTCGAATCCTAAGCATGAAATGGATTCGGATTCGAATCCTTTCATGATCGGATTCGCCCATCTCTGGTCGGTTCTGGTCATTGTCAGACCCAGCACTTCTTGCCATATAGACGTTTCGATTGCATCTGAAACAGAAACCGACAATATCGTGGGAGTATGATCTTCGACCTTCGGTCTGTTGGCTATATCGGGATGTCTTTTCTTTTTGACTTGCCCGCTGACGCCGGTCAGAGACAGTCGGTTGCATCGTTATGCAATGTCTGAGAGCGTCTTCACACGTTTGGCAGTCTAGTGCCAGGGACTAACAGCGCTTTTGTGACAATTAAAGGACACGTCGTACTTCCGATAGCAATTCATCCTACTTCAGTAGTATTCCATCCATTTTCTTTCCCGAGATTCTACACTTCATAAGTATATCTTATCTCTTCTCTTTACGTGAGAACTTATACTGTTAACTGATAACTTATTGATCCTAAGACCGGTAATGTAATTTTTGCCAAGTTCGTCCTCCAAGTCAAAGGACATGGAAAGAGGCTAAGAAAAAAGCCAAAGCCTGGTGCAATTTTCTGTAAGAATAGCCCTTTTTAAAGTAGTCAACCATCTCACGTCATCTTGGCAGAAACATTATAGTGCGAGGTGTCCTTTAACGCTGTCAATAGTTGCGTTTTTTGCCTTACCTCCGTAGGTCGGTTAACCTACCTACTTGCCACTATTGACCGTTTTTTTGTCTCGCCGGTCGGTTCGACTGAGCTCTAAAAAAACGGCTTATCAGAAAAAATGGCGTCTTCCAGTCGCAGGCGCCAATCTCTCCAATGAAAATTTTGAATTTCGCGCCGTGCCAAGAGCGTAGGTCGGTTGGATGGAGCTCAGACCTCAGTCCACAGGTTGGTTAACCGACCGAAGAAAAAACAGTTTATAAGGATTTAGGTCGGTTAACCGAAGAAAGAAAATGGCTTATAGAGAGAAATCTCGCAGGTTGGTTAACTGGATGACGGCAAAAAACGCAACTAATGCGACCAAAAAGGGACTTGACTGAATTCAAATACCAACCGCGTGGAAGTTATTAACGCTGTTTCTGGTGATTAAAAGTGGCACAACCGTACTGTCGAGGCTTGTCCTTCGGGTTGATGGCTGTTCGACAGCCAGTCGGTTTGCTTGTTTTTCGCGATTTGACAGTTAGAGCACCGTTTAAACTATCCGCACTGTAGCGTGGCGTCTTACGCGCTGTTGGAAATGGAATTTTGAATCAGACTACACGTGTTTTTGCTGCAAGCTTGACAGTTAACGCTACCTTCGTCGATTCCAACAAATCGGCCTGTCAGAGCTCGCTGCCAACAGCGACTGACGCGACTCGTATCGCCGATATTGTTTGGCTCCCGGCCGATGCATAACCCAACCGATTTTCGTTACTTCCCGTCGACTTTTCATTGACTACCTGCGCCCGTCTGGAATCACGTAAAAACGCCTCAATGGGGAGAGAGCCTGATAGTGTAGGCTCAGTACGCTCATGAGGATGCCTCCGAGATCGAACTGTCAGAAAAACGCGCTGATGAGCGAATCTTTACCAGTCCAGTCGTAAAATACATGGGAGGGTTTGTGGAAAGGGACGGTCGTTTAGGTAGTTGGACCTGTTTTAAGAAAAGAGTCCATGCTAGAAAGTCATTATTTTATTAATTTATTTGTAAAAGCAGGAATTGTCCTATGTCCTCTTTTTCTTCTTGGCTACTTTGGCGCCACCTACTTTCTCGTACGTCTTTTCTTCGCTGGATAGGAAGAACATGTTTCCAAAAATGATCAAGGCGATCCAGCAGACGGTACCAACGATAGCAATGTATTCGGCTCGGTTCGGGAGAGGAACTCCACAGATGGTGTACCATTCTGCTCCGTCTGAGGGGGGTTGTCCGTTGGGCAAGCAGTGGAAGTCGAAATAGGCCTCGTCGTAGTCGCTGGCGCAGAGGTACTTTCGTTTTTCAAGGATCTGGGGAAGAATTGGAATTATTAGTTATCCTTGTGGTTTTGTGTTACAGGTACTTGTGGGTGATGCTAATGGGTACGTTTCGGCCACAGGGGGTCCCGTCAGTACCGCAACACGTCACTTGACATAGTCGTCAGTTCGCTACAGAACTCCGTCAGTACGCCAACATTTTCCGACAGCTCCCCGACACGTCAGTTGACCCTCAAAAATCCGTCAGTAGACCAACACGTCATTAGACCAAAACGTCAGTTCACCAACACGTCAGTAGCCCAGCACGTCAGTAGACCTATACGTCAGTTCACCTAATCCTAAAATCCGACAGTTCAACTACACGTCAGTACGTCCACCATCAGTTCGCCTACCGTCACTTCACACAAGTGTCAGTTGGAAAAAACGTCAGTTGACATAAACGTCAGTTCCCTCTGCTTAATTGGTTTCGGTGCCCTAGTCGACTTTGAACTAATTGGCCGATATGAATCTTTAGGCGTAGTGACGGATTATGCAAGCGAACTGACGTTTATGTCAACTGACGTGTAGATGAACTGACGTGTCGAAAACTGAGGGGTTTCTAAAATAGGCGAACTGACGGCGACTGAACTAACATGTAGGTCTACTGACGTGTTGGTCTACTGACGTCTAGGGGAACTGACGTGTGGACGAACTGTCGGATTTTTGGTTCAGACGAACTGACGTGTTGCGGTAGTGACAGCGACCCGGCCACAGTAGGCTGCAAAAGTTGAAGTTCGGGATCTTGCATGCCTAGTGGCAGAGCAATTCAAACCTTGGTTGTCAACGCTAAGTCAACCGTAATCTCGGGAGCCTTGAGGTGGCTCTGTGTCCGCGCTTTGGATGAGACATTTATTTCGTCGGACGCGTGTTCGTGACCCGCATCGGCAAGCGATTTGCGTAATGAGCAGCGACTTTCGACAATCTTCTCCGGAGTCCAACAAGCAGCGGAAAGCATAGGCGTAAAAGAGGGCACTGTTGTTTTGTAAGGAAGGGCTTATGGACCTCTTACCATGCCAAAGGCTGTCTGAACAGGGACTGTTTCGTCGCAAGGTCCTAGTTTCTCATGTGGTCCGGTTGAGACCTCATTTTCCGGTGTACCAAAAATTACGATCCCCAGGTAGCAGGAGTAGTGTAAGACAAGGGCGATGACGTTCTCATTGATGCGACTGAAGAGGCTTGCGACGGATACTGGAAGTAATAGAGTATTAGCCGGTGAGCCAGTTACACTATCTCTTACATTTCTTTGCGCCAGGACACAAGGATACGCCTTGGTTTCTCTTTTAGGAAGAGAGGATTTAGCTTTAGGAACAGAACAAGAGCTAGAAGCTCATATGGCACTTGCAAGGTTTGGTCTGACGATAAAAGTGGGAATTTGTAAATTCGTTGGTTTATTTTAATCATTTGTGAGCAAATCCTTCGAGTCACAAATTACAATGGGCGCTTTGAGATTACGATAATGTATCGTTTGGTCAAAAGTAATTTTTGACACTTAGCGGTTATGATTTGCACTTTAAGAGGGCTAAGAATTTGTTTGCAAGCAAAACCCTTTGAGGCGCAATGATCATCAGCCCTTGGGCATCATGAAAATGTTTCTTTTGGTTAAAGATATTTTTTCAGTTTGCGGTTAAGAAGCGCACTGTAAGGCAGTTAGAAATTCATTTGTAAGCAAAACACTTGAGACCAAAATGACCAAGGGCGAAATGTGTCGTTTACTCAAAAGCATTTTGCGGCTTAGATCAACACTTTAAGGGATTCATGTAAGCAAAAAGTAAGCATTGCCCGGATCCAATCCGGGTCTGCAAATGATTTATTTATAGGATTTGTTTGATCTTCCCACCATGTTCCATCTCGATCCCTCCAGTCTAAACTGTGTCATTAAGTGTTCTCCCCCCAACTCCCCCGCAGTAGTCAGATCCGGTAAGGACTATAAATGGAACATCAAGGACACGTGCTCTTGTCAATTCTCAAGTTTCATTCGGAGCTGACCACCCGTTCGAAAGTTACGCGTTACAGAAGATTCCGAATTCCCTTTCCCACTCCCCTCACGATGATCAGATCGAGGAAATGACTATTCCCAGGTCATTCGGGTCGGGTCCTAGATAACCCTGCCAAGTTTCATTGTCCTAGTACATCTGGAAGAACCTTAACTCGGGATCATCGGAAATAAATATTCCTTCAGCCCAAGCTGACTGCGAATCATATTTGATGACATAAGTGCGGAAAACTCTACCCTACCAACGACCCAATCGAGGAGCAAAATCGTCAGCTGTGTCCAAAATGTCCAACTTTAACTCCAAGCAACTCTCACAAATGAATTCACCAAATCGGATACTTAAGGCTAAGCTAGAATCTTTAGTTGTTTTTCACAAGTTCATTTTCGAGCGGCTTGAGCCTGAAGTGGACTGTCAAACGTCACCGGAATATCCTCCCTCTCGTCCAACTCCCCCCCCCCCACACACAGTGTCCGAATCCGGTCTGGTACTATAAACGATGTATCTAGGACTTCGTCTTGTCTTAACCCCTCCAATCTGTGCGTGTCACGTGGTCACCCCCTTCTATTCCCCCCGCGTTTCTCGGATCCGCCCGGACCTAAAATGGAAGATCTGAGAGACTTGTATTTTCCAAGTTTCAGTCAGATCCGATCACCCGTTCGAAAGTATACGTTCCACAAGATTCCGGATTCCCCCTCCCTCTACTCCCCCCACAGTGGTCGGATCGGGGTAGCGAATATTTCCAAGTCATTCTGGTCGGGTCCCTCTGATATGACTGCCAAGTTTCATCGTCTTAGCACATCGTACTTAAATTGGGATCATCGGAATTCCAACCCTCCCCCCCCCCACAATGCCCTGATCCGGTCCGGCTCTGTCAACGATGTATTTTGGGCTTCTTCTTCCTACCAAATTTCATCCCGACCCTACACTATAAGCGTGTCACAGGATTTCCGATGCCCCCCCCCCCTCCCAACTCACCCACAGTCACGAAATCCGGTTCGGATTTTAAGTAGGACATCTGAGACATGACGTCTTTCTAAATATCAAGTTTCATTAAGATCCGATCACCCGTCCTAAAGTTATACATACCGCAAGATTCCGGATTCTCCCTCCCTCCACTCCCCCTAAGGGGGTCGGATCGGGGAAGTGACTATTTCAAGTTAGTTCGGTTGGGTCCTTGACATGCCTGCCAAGTTTCATCGTCCTAGCACATCTGGAAGTACGCCAACTTCAGATCAGTGGACCGACAGACCGACCAAAAAATGATCGGTATATGCAGCTGCATATACCAAAGCTGCAAGTACCATTAAAAGAAGGCGCAAGTTATAATGTACTACACACGTTTGGCCATTTTTTAGAAGGCAGGGATACATTAGAAGGTTTGCCGTGTTGACGTGCCAGCTCGAAGACACGCAATCGACCGCGTTTATTCTGACCATAGATTAATTGATTATGGTCAGAATTCAACTTATCTCCCTGACGCGTGCCGCCTCTTTATTTTCGCTCACTACACTGTCAGAAGTTTCATAACAGTTTGCGCATAACACTTTCAAGAATAACACCTTTTCACTTAGAAATAAAGTGTTATGACCAATTAAGTTTACACTATTTCGCGCCCAGATCTCCAACAACACCTTCAATTGGTAAAAATACTAACGGAAGGAAAGAAACATAACACATAACATCCCAAAGTGTTATCTGTTGAAACCGCGCATCTTGCTGTTGTCGTTATGTAACTTCTGACAGTGTAGTATTTTTACCTATTGAAGGTGTTGTTGGAGATCCGGGCACGAAATAGTATAAACTTAATTGGTCATAACACTTTTTTTCTAAGTGAAAAGGTGTTATTCTTGAAAGTGTTATGCGCAATCTGTTATGAAACTTCTGACAGTGTACATTCTTGTCTCTACTCTCGGCAAGCCTCGGTTATAGACATTCGTTTCCAAGCATCGACAATACTGTGAAGGATCATTTACACGGCAGGTATTTTTCCCCAGAGACGAGAAGGGAAAGTGTTCACACGGTACTCGGGTGTTTTTCAAGGGAGAGTACTGCCATGTGGCAATAAGTTACAAGTTTGTAAGGCTCAGGATATTTCTCTACAATCAAAATTATTGCTCGAAAATCCGATTTTGTTGTTGCTGCCTTCGAAGAATATCTTTCGACAAACAAATACCCGGGTAAAAAGTTCGCGAAATTGAAGTCCAAAATACCCGGATTTTTGTTGCTGTTGCGGGGGAAAATACCCGCGGAGTACGGGTAAATACCCTCCGTGTATACGTAGCTTGAGGAATCTTTCGATATTACTTTGCCCGATAGTTTTTTGTCTTCTTGAAGACTTGTCCGCACCTAGGTTCGTTGACTAGGGATAAGTGAGCCCGTACCTGATTTGGGTCGTGCGGCTGGAACCTTCTGCTGGCGGTCGGCGGACCAGGCAACAAAGAAGAATGTTGTCGCCAACATGAGGAAGCAGTTTTCTGTATGGATCCCCAAGATATCGTGAAGCGGATGATACAGCGGAATGAATTGCAGAACTCCTCCGGGCATGGCGCAGAGACCGGTCAGTGCCGCGCACAGCAGCTCCTTCTTGCAACTAAAAGAAGTAAGTGATCGTTCAGTTCCTTGAACCTGCAGGGCAGATGGTGAGGCCTGGAAGGGGGTGCACACTTCTTATGGTTTAAGAGCTCTTAAAACTGAACCAACTCCGTTCCTAAAATGCTAGAAGAGGAACTAGGTAGATTGGCTTTCGGCCCGTACAGATAGTCTAAATTACACACCGTCCATCCTTTTGAACGCTTGCAAAGTTTCGTGCCAAACTTCGCAGTTTTATCCAGTAAAATACATATTTTCCAGGTTTTCTTTTAAGCCTGATCAGAAAAATTTTGTGTGTCAACAATAAATACGAGTAGCCTAATTTAGAAGAGCATGCTTGTGTAACTCTTTCATAGATTGACGCTCCATCTCTGCGGTGTATGTACGTATGTTTTTATGGCACTTGCCCTTTGACCAAGTGCCATATAGCGATCGCAATTTCTGTCCGTCCGTCGGTCTGTCGGTCCGGGTTTTGCTAGTTCGGGCACTTCCACATAAGCTACGACGATGAAAATTGGCAGGCATATCAGGGGCCCCAAATGATTAAGTTGGAAATAGTCACTTCCCCGATCTGAGCATCGTGGGCGGGAGTGGAGGGTGGGGGAATCTGGAATCTTGAGGTATTTTTAACTCTTGAACGCGTAATCGGATCTTAATGAAACTTGGTATTTGGAAAGACCTCGAGTCTCAGACGATCCACGTCCATAACCGGACCGGATTCGGGCACTATGGGGGGAGGAGGGGATTTCTGATTTTCCGTGAGTTCGGTATTTCCTGATGTACTAGGACGAAGCAACTGAGCTGGTGTATCAGAGACTTGAACAAACCGACTCGACAGTAGTCGTTTACATGATCCGATCATCGTGGGGGGAATGGAGGGAGGGATCCGGAATCTCTAGGTATTTATAACTCTTGAACGGGTGATCGGATCTTAATCAAACTTGGTATTTGGAAAGACCTCGTGTCTCAGACGACCCACATAAAATCCGGACCGGATCCGCTGACTTCGGGGGGGAGATGGAGAGGGGAACCGGAAATCTTGGGATACGCTTAGAGGGGAGGGATAAGGATGAAACTTGGTGGGAAGAGCAAGCACAAGTCCTAGATACATCATTGACATAACCGGACCGGATTCAGGCACTATGGGGGGAGTTGGGGGGGGGGGGGGTCCGGATCTCTGATTATCCGTTAGTTCGGTATTTCCTGATGTACTAGGACGGTGGAACTGGGCTGGCAAATCAGGGACTCGAACAAACTTACTTGACAATAGTCGTTTGCATGATCCGGTCATCGTGGGGGGAGTGAAGGGATGGGGAATCCGGAATCTTGGGGCATTTATAGCTGTCGAACGGGCGATCGGATTTGAATGAAACTTGGCAAGTGGAAAGATGTGTCGTCTCAGATGTTCCATGTCAAGCCGGGACCGGATCCGATACTTGGGGGGGGGGGGGGGGGTGAAGGGGGCCACCGGAATATTCATGAAACGCCCAGCGCCGAGGGATCGGGATGGAATTTGGTGGGAAGAACAAGCATAAGCCGTAAATAGATTCTTGACAGGATCATATCGGCGCTCTTTAAAGGAGTCGGAGGAGTTTTCGGGAATTCCGGTGATCGCAAGCTAGGGTACTTCTAGATGTGCTAAGGACGATGAAACTGGGCAGGCATGTTAGCGACCCGACTAAATAGACTTAAAGACGTGACACAGTGCCCTAGGAATATTTCTGTTCCTGGATCTGGCCATTTTGGGGGGAGTTAAGGGAAGGGGAATCCGGAAATTACTGACTTGCGTAGTTTTCGAACGGGTGGTCCGATTCGAGTGAAACTTTATGGGTGATAAGAACTAATGAGCTAGATATGGAAAACATGCCTCCGAATCACATACGACATTGGTTGGGGTAGCTGGAGGGGGGGGGGGGGGGGACCGTAAACTTTGTGACATGGTCAAAAACCAAACGATTGTTTTTTTTTTGTTCGAGTCAAGCTTGAAGGACGAGAAGAGAAGATGTCAGAGATGCGAAGGCTATGTGCCCTTGTCGTGTTCGACCACAGTGGGAGGAGTTGGAGGGGGGGGGGGCGAATTTTGTAGCTCACGGCTAGGTTATCCAAGGCGATGCCGGAAATGCTCAGGCTCGCTTGAAATTAGATATCTTATTTCAAGGTCCAATCCTAAGAGGGTTGAAGGGGGGATTTTGTGACATTCTCATTTACTTTCTTGTACCACCTACTCGTAACAAGTGCCATATGAGCTCGTAGCTCTTGTTATACACTGAAAGCGCAAAGATCATTTAGTTGTACATAACTGAACAAAAAACAACTATAAAAAATAATTATCGAAACAGGTTTAGATTCTCAATATGTCGGGGCTCTCCTAGGTCAAGGTACTTTCACAGAAGAAGGATGGAGCCAAACAAAGTCTGTTTTCGCTCTTGGGTTGTAGTGGCAAGATAGATTCCTTTTCTTCCCAGATTCTATTTCTGTCGGGTGCGATGTCCGGGCAGTAATGGCAATTTTTTTTCATGCATTCGGGAATGCGAGCTGGAGGACAGGTGCATCTGGTCCAGATTACGTTGTTCCTAATCAGCGACCATTTGACTTCACATTTTCTCTCATTTTCGCTTCCTAAATTTCCAGGCAGTCCATTTGCTATACACGCTTCCATAAGGGTAAATTACTTACTTTCCAGCAACCCACTTGTCCTCGTTTCCATTGGCTCCGATGATAACTCTTTTCCAGAAATGAAAGAAAAATGTGAAACTGGCGGCGAACGTGGCGTGGAAATAAAATGAATTCCAAGGCACCCAGTAGAAGCGATCGTAAATATTCGGGTCGGTGTCGTGCCAGGTCCAGTGGAGGAAGTTCACGCACATGATGTCGTAAGGAATGTCAATTAAGACGACGGTAAGTCCGACTGAAAGTGAAATTGTTGCAGTCTTGGAGAGAGAGCATGAGGGGCTTTTGCTGTATAGCCCTTTTGAGAGGGAGAGTTTCCTTATTGTTAGGTTTAATCGAGTAAAGGTAGTTCGTTTACGAGGGCAGTAAGTCATTTTGGCCACTACTTAATGTTGTCCTCTTGAAGGGGATGAGATCGCTGTACAGAAAGAAGAAGAAATAGATAAAGTTGGAAGGACTTTCGCACGGGTAAGGAGATTGTGATCCGGCAGTAAGTCTAGATAACTCTTTTTTTTGAGGCTGTGGCTCTCCTGGAGGAGAGAATGGTTGGAAGACTAAGCCTATTCTCAGTGGTAGAAGTATGCGTATGGAGATGAGCGTCTAGATTTTGCCTCTATTGTTTGTCAACTTCTTGCCGCCTGTTATGCTCTCCTTATATTCAGAGATGGGCGAATTCGATCATGAAGGGATTCGAATCCGATCATGAAAGGATTCGAATCCGAATCCAGGGCTAGGTACGAATCAGAATCCACCATTTAATGCTGAGGATTCGAATCCGACCTTAATAAAAAATCAAATCATGTACATAGGTTATTGTTTAAAAATCAGAGGTGATATAAAGCGCTGATATAACGTGATAGATTACTGAGAATGGTTGGTGGTGGAGAGTGTAAAAATTGGAAAAACTGAAATTGGAAAGATGTAGACTAGAAATTTGAGCGGATTCGCAAGATTGAGGGTTTGGAATCCGAATCCAGCCTGACAAGCACAAGATTCGAATCCGGCCAAAGATGTATCCTAGATTCGAATCCGAATCCGGATTCGGATTCGCCCATCTCTGCTTATATTCCACTATTACTTGGGACCGCTCAGTTTTTGGCGAAGTGGTAAAAAAACAATCCTAAAACCGTCAGGTTTCCCTGGGATATACGAACAAATGATTTGATTTACCAAATGACTTCTTATCAGAGTAAGTGGATGAATTGCACCGTCGAAAGTCAAATAATGCACAAAGAAGAATACGTTAACTTAAAAAAAAAAAAAAAAAATGCATCACCAGTTCTGTCTTCTGGCGGACGAGGACGAATTACGACTAAGTCCAAAACACGCCAGTGATCCTCGAACGTAGCACTAACGACTCAAACTCAACAACTAAATCCTGTGTTGACCAATCACGTCGATGTTTAGGACCAGCTGTGATGCCGCTTCCGGTTCTTCTGCTAGGTACGGGGCGATTTTGCATCGGCAAGAAGAGTTTGTCATCAAGAGACAGGATTTGATCACTAGTCGAAAACTGCCAAGAGGTGCCGTTGAGAGGGGACAATAGATTAATCGCTTCTACTGACCTGCAAAGGGCTCAGCCCAGCTGGGGAGTTTCAGCCTGGCCACCGCACAAGAAGCATTGTAGATAAACGTGGGATCTGCGAATGAAAATCAATTTAATCCGACCTACGCTTCAAACAGACAGTCCTGTCGTATTGTCGTGTTTACTAATAATGGTTTAGTGTATCTGTGGCATATTGCGAGTACTGCCAGCTCAAGCCAAATTTCGCTGCTTCATGAGGCTACGGTAGCTTAAAGTTTAACTGAAAAGGGCTGGGATAGGACAATCTAGTTACCCATCACTTATTCAGTTAAATTGGCTTGAAGACCCGCTGAAAATGCGTTACTCCATCGTTCCGCTATTCACGCATAATCGATTTTCAAATAGTGGAATTTCCGTGTGATTTGTGGTACCTCTATGCGCGTGTTGTATGCCTTACGAGAAAGATTTATGATTTTTTTTTTTGTTCAGGCACTAAGCAATCTTCACCAAGCGCACCACTGCGCACTGAAAGCCGCGTTTGTGTTGAGATTAAAATTTCCCGCATCATAGTAGAATTTACGTTGTGGGGACGGCCGCAGATATTCTGAACGTCATAACTAGAGCAGATACTGGAAAATAAAAAAAATACCTTAATAAAATCCATCCGTGTGTTCAGTCAAATGACTTAAAAATAAGTTGACTTTTCAGTTAAACTTTAAGGTACGGAATCACCGGTAACTTCGAAGCCTGGTGGAAACTTAGCTACACCGGTTTCCTTGGGGTTTAACCGCCACCGTGATTGGAAGTATTGCATTTTTACGTCATTTTCTGAGAATCTGGGCTTAGTACAGTCGTGAGATCGCACTACTTTTAAATAATAAGTAAGATCAGTAATAAAGTAAAAGACCCAGTTTTAATTTTGAAGAAAAAGATGACAATTTTTTTTTTATAAAAAGCTTTGGTAGCCCTCCAAACCCACAACCTATACCCATTCTAGTAATGTGGTACGCAAACAATTGTAATTTAGTTGTCGAAATCATGTGTATTTTGGATAGTATTTATATGTCATTGGATGGGTTAGTTGGTTTAGGCATAGTTCTGTTTTATACATTGTATTTTGTAGTCCTCAGTTCTGAGGGAAATAAATAAATCAATTTTCCCACGGTCCCATGAAGAGGTTGTTGCTAAAAAAAAATTCTTTTGAGATTGTTTGTGTGGCCCACAAGTTTTCTTTCCGCGTTCAACACGTGGCTTTCACTGTTGCCAAAATTTCACAAACAACTTTCGAATTTTTGGAAAAACAGTCGATTTTTTTTTCTTGGAAAGAGAGAAAAACAGTCGGTTTCTCGTAAAAATAGTCGATGTTTTTTTTAAATAGTAGTTTTTCTTAATTTAAAAAAAAAAAAAAATCAGCCGCAGTCGTTTTTTCTCAACAATAGTCGTTCTTATCTGCAAAAACAGTCGGTATTTTCGATTTTTGGCGGAAAATTTAAGTAGATATGCAAAAAACTGAGGATCCTTCTAGTACACAATAATATCCGCGTAAGCCTGACGTTTTGTTTATTGAGATTTTGTTTTTATTTTTAGGTGTTCTGAAATACCGCAAAAAAAAACGGGACGTTTCCGCTTGTCTCAGCTTTGCGGGTCTAGAGTGTCGCACACACTTCTGTTCCATGACGGAATATTAGAAAATGAGTGAGACAAAAATATGCAGCGAAAAACCACCGTTCCTGGGATAAGGCCAGGATTACATGTGTGGTCTGTCGGTAAACTGCAGAATGGAGGGGGAGGGCACTGGTGATTAAGTCCACCCAAAAAGACTCAGACTTACATAAGAGCATAATGTGGATCGGTAGTCGGCGTCCAAGTAACATTACTGTCGTAAGTGAGTGCCAGAAATTGTCGATATCAGGCATCCAGTAGGCCGCGCATTCGACGACGATGCCATGGAAGATCGTCGCAAGCCAGAGCCACTTCCATCGGCCGCCGACGCGCTGAGCTGTAACGTGACCATGTGATTAAAAATATAACGTAATGATATGATATGTGTAAAGATATATACATTTATTTGTGCTAAGCAGCCCAAGGGCCATAAAAATAGCACTGTCAGAAGTTTCATAGCAGACAACACAAGATGCGCGGTTTCAACAGACAACACGCAACAGACAATACTTGGGATGTAATCTGTTGTCACGACAAACGTTATGCAGGAAATGTTATGCATAACAAGCATTGCCGGGAAGAGCCGAAAAACCGCCAAAAAAGTATCTGCTGAATTTTCCGATATCGTGACGACAAACATAGAAGTCAGAAGGTGCGTTTTTTTCGGTTTTTCGGTTTTTCGGCTCTTCCTGGCAATGCTTGTTATGCATAACATTGCATGCATCGTTTGTCGCGACAACAGATAATATCCCAAGTGCTTTCTGTTGCGTATTGTCTGTTGAAACCGCACATCCTTGTGTTGTCTGTTATGAAACTTCTGACAGTGAGGCCTATAACGATTTCTCTATATTCTTTGCTCTTTCCTTTCTTTTCACTTTCATTTTCTTTTTCTGCTTTGTTTGATTATTTCCTTGAAAACACAATATGAATGAAAGTTAAGTTCACCAATTGTCAGGCGATAGATTTACGGTGGGGCCAGACGAGCAACTTTTGTCATTCTTTTCTTTGTGACCATATCATCTTTTTGGCACATGTGAATGCTATGTTAAAACCGATATCACTGTGCCGAAAGGAGTGAACTGAAAGATACAGGTGCTCCTTAGACAACAGTTGAGTCCACGAGTTTCGGCTTACATGCCCAGCTCTATATTCCATCTTTGCGTGAAAAATTTAACTTTTTATACACATGATGGGTTGTTAAGCTCATCTTGAAGTAACTGGTAATTTAGTACATCTGCATAAACAGTGTCCCAATCCACATTAATCTCCCGGGATCTTTCCCGATCGGGATCTTTCCCGGGACAGCTTTTCTTTTTCTTTACGGTTTTATTCCAGAGCGGGATACGCGTACGTGTATAGCTGGCCCCACTAATTTTAGAACTGGAGCAAGCTATAGCCGCTACAGGTAGAATAGCTTTCCATATCTCTACCCTTGTTGCTGGGGAGGCGCTGAACAATTAGCCCACATTTGTACATCTCGCTTGCCGTACATACTGCATTGTAGGTTTTCTTGTTTCTTGCAGAATTGTTGGGTCATTGCAGACATGCCCCCCCCCCCCCACTTCCAGTCAGACCTTGTTTGAATGAGATGAAGCCCAGAGAAGAACTGAGAACCGGCGCATCAAAGACGTGTGTTTGAAACTGTGTTTTCGATCTTTGGATGGAGTGAAGAAACACATGCTGCAGTCGACATTTCGGCACAGAGCTATCGTGGTAAGGTTTAAAGGCGTTTTTCGTGCTCCCACAAACAGTTTGTGGGTCGATTGTGGCTCGAAAAGAGCGTTTCCGTGGTCACCCACCCCCCGTGGTCAAGCCCACAAGTGTATTTCAGCGGTCAACAAGATTTTTGTGGCTCGAATTCGGCAAACAACTGCCGAGGTGATTCTCGACTTTGTGGCTCGTTTCTGGCGGAAAATTCAAATTTAGCTGCAAAATAGTGTCAAAACTATAAAATTAACTAATTTCTCAAGCATGCAGACGTAAAACTGCACTGTCAGAAGTTTCATAACAGATTGCGCATAACACTTTCAAGAATAACACCTTTTCACTTAGAAAAAAAGTGTTATGACCAATTAAGTTTATACTATTTCGGATCTCCAACAACACCTTCATTAGGTAAAAATACTACACTGTCAGAAGTTACATAACGACAACAGCAGGATGCGCGGTTTCAACAGATAACACTTTGGGATGTTATATGTTATTTTTCTTTCGTTCCCGTTAGTATTTTTACCAATTGAAGGTGTTGTTGGAGATCTAGGCACGAAATAGTGTAAACTTAATTGGTCATAACACTTTATTTCTAAGTGAAAAGGTGTTATTCTTGAAAGTGTTATGCGCAATCTGTTATGAAACTTCTGACAGTGTGAGGATCCTTTTTGCACAGAATGGTAAGGACGGAAGCCTGAAGTTCTATTTGTTGAGATTTCATTTGAATTTTATTTTTATTTTGAGAGATTTGAAATTACCGCCCCGAGAAGGGTCATTTCCGTGAGTTTCAACTTGTGGCTCGACTGTGTGGCACATAATCGTATTTCCGCGACAAACACCCAAAAGTGTGTGGCCTACAATTGTGTCACGGAAAAATGGCTTAAGTGTTGGAGTGTCGACAGAATTTCAAAAACATACGAAGGAGTGGATAATCCAAGAGAACAGAAGGGGAGTTTTGGATAATGTGGCAGTAGGATCGTTTGGCTATCCTTACGGGAGGACTTGACAGAACTACGAGAAGGTAGCCTACTCACAGTGGATGAAAGTCAGCAGGCCGATCACAAGGTACGTAATTTCTGACGCGAGATACGTTGGTTGGGCTTCCCATGCTTCTTTAGGACTTCGGACGTGAATGAACCAGTCAAGCCACTGAAAGTAAAAATAAGGTTGTTTGAAAAGTAATAGGTGCGTACAGGAAGGGGTTTCTTAGATTCGCGCCTTCCCGTTTTCTTCGTTTGGCTTAATACTTTGTCATTTTGGAAATGCAAAATTGTAAAATCAACGTTTTTTAGTAAAAGGTCACCTGGAGAGCTTATCGAGCCATTTCCCGAACCACGCTCAAATAATTATACCATACCATCCCCTAAACATCTGGACGGAAATCAAAGCGATTTGTTGTCTTTTTCTTGTGATTTCGACCGCAGTGAGCATTTATTTGTCTTTTCTGGCCGCGTATAAAACTGCATGCATCTTTGACATTATGACATAGCATCCATCCCAGCCGATTAACAGTCAATTACTCGGGAAGGACTGGGCAGTGAATGGAAACATTGGATGGCATAACGCAAGGTGTTAGAAAATATCTAAGTAAGATTGTGTGGGCTGCTAGCCCCTATTTTTGTCATATTGTCATATCTGTGGGCTGCTAGCCCCTATTTTTGTCATATTGTCATATTTGTCACCGAAGTTAGTGATAATGTTGGTAAGTCTGTCAATCGTTAATTGGCTGAGATGGACAAGGACGTCGGGGTAGCCGGAAGATAAACTAGTACAGGCGAACCCGCGGGCGTGGATGTTCAGTTCAGTGTTGCCACTTATACCGCATTTCGCGGTATAAAACCGCGATTCTGAGGGAATATAGCATACTATTTTGATTATACCGTATACCGCGATTATACTGCGAAATGGCAAGAAGGGAATTCAGGCATTGGTGAATTCGAACTCATAACATAGAAGGACCGATTTTAAGATGTGGAGCACTGCGAAATGCCCTATCTAGCACGTGTTTTCTCATATTTGCGGCAGGTTTTTACCGCAAAAAGTTGAAGGAATAAACAAAGCCTGCCGCTTCAGAAACGTCAAATTCATATTAAAATACATTTTTGACACCTCTCTAACTCTCCCAGAAAAAAAAATAGTTGCATCTTTTTGGGGTTCCGCGAAGTTCATCGCATTCTGGTTGCAGGATATCTCAGAAATATCGTGTTTTTTAGAGGGCGGCACCGCGAAGCGGTGACGGTCGAGTGGCAACACTGGTCCAGTTGTCTCTGTATCTGAAAGTCCCCGCAGACCTTAGTCCTTGTCCTTGTCCTTAGCCCGATCGTTCGTATTGTTAGCCTTATGGTATGGAGATACGATCGGTTATAACGGTCGCCGCCTTGAATTCCTACCAGGATTTCCAGTATCATCTTCACTTCCATTCGGAACAAGTGATGTTTTTTCACCTTTCCCGTATGGAATATTTGAAAAAGGAGAGGCTCCGCCCTGTTAAGCCGGATCAGATCTACGCACAATAACTTGGCTCCTCATTAGACTATTCCCGGTCAAGACCTGTGACAGCCTGCAGAAAACCTGGAATGATAAAGACTCACATTGCCCTGGAAACTAGCGTGAAATAATCGGGTGTATTCCGTTCTACCGTGACTTTAAAGAAAGAACATTAGCAACCGTCACTGCTGCTTCTCATTCGAAAGTGGGAAAGTGCGACAGAGCTTCGGTTCAACTTGTTCATTTTTCTTTTATCAGTTCCCAGCTTCTGCTGTGCCAGTTGGCTTTTAAATTTTTATTCGCTGCTTGCTGCAGCAACAAATCTCAGAGAAGTAATAATATGCCCGTCTCCCCATGTTTTTATGGAGACGCTTCCCTTTAACTGGATCAAATGTGGGATTCGCTTTTGACCTTTCTCGTCTTTTTGACTGAAGTTGGTTCGATCTGCGAGGCTGTAAAAAGTGTGCCTATTAGTGAGCCTGGTCAGGTAGAATAAGATAAATTTGAAATACAATAGATAAATTTGATATTACTGTAAATTTGATATTATTGTAATTTGAAATACAATAGATGAATTTGAAATACAATTTGTCTTTGCAGCCTACTTAACCCATTTGGTCGTCTTGTACCAAACTGTCAGTGTAACGTAAGTGAAGGCAAGTGAAGTTTTTCCCCATGTTGCTTAGGACATTTTTTTTTGAAGAAATAAACAGTAAACACTTTTTGCTCCTTTTTTACTTTTTGTTCATATACGAATAGAATATGTTGCACAAAATGGCCGACCTCTTTGACAAGGTCAGTCGTACAGGATTCAGGGTCAACGTCGGTTTGTTTCCTTCCCCGACGTTGACCCTGAAGATTGACAGCCTGACGAGGACCCTTGTAAAGAGGGCCGAAATATTGCTGCTAAACCATCTTAATATCCGTCTTGTGCATTATTTGAATAAATCTTTAACTGTTTTTCCACAAGATTTTCCAGCTTGAGCCTGAAGAGGACCTTGCCAAGAAGGACCGAAATATAGCTCTAATAAATTGTAGCTGACTTATCCGTTTTGCACCGTCAAAGATGATTCGCAGTCAGCTTGGGCTGAAGGAATATCTATATTAAATTCCAAGTGTTGTCTGTTGAGTGTTTTCTGTTGAAACTGCGCATCCCTGTGTTGTCTGTTCTGAAACTTTTGACAGTGTGGTTTGTGGGGCCGACAAGTGTGTTTCGCGACCGACAAGGTTTTTGTGGCTCGCTTTCTGGTTCGAATTTGACAAACAACTTTCGAGGTGGTTTTTGGGATCCCAAAACGAAAGTGGAGGGATACCTATGACATCGCAAAAGTTGTCCGTCCGTCCGTCTGTAAGCACGATAACTCTCGAAGGGAATGAGATATTTTGATGAAACTTGGTGTGAGGATTTGTTGGGTCGGCGGACCAGTCGAGTTCATAAATGGACTTTGTAGCCCTACATTTAGGGGTGGGGGAGGGGGTTCAGATTAAGGGGCAAACAAAATATTTTGAAACAGCTAATGGGATAGTCGATTATGGGGTAAGAAGACATGCTGAAGACGATGGTGAAAACCATTTTGGTTTTCACCAAAGTTTCATTTGGAGTTGATCAGATGTCAGACTTAGGGCAAGAAGACATGCTGGACTTTTATGTGAAAACAATTTTCTACCCGGACATGTAGTTAGCCTGGAATCCGGCCAAAATCGGAAAATTGTTAGAAGTTAAAGTTTTATTTCTAGCTGATTAGATAACCGGTTTAGGGGTAAGAAGAGACGCTGAATCCGTGTGTGACAATCATATTTTACCCGGACATATAGTTCGACCGTAATCCGGCTGGAGTCGGAAAATTTGTTATAAGTTAAATTTTTATTTGAAGTTGATTAGATGTTCATTATTGGGGAAAGAAGATACCCTGAGTTCGTTTTTGAGCTTTCTTTTTTCGCCGGACAAGTAGTTCTAGAGTTCGACCGAAACCGGGAAATTGGCAGAAGTGGCAGGAACTTTTCGTCAAAACAGATATGACTTATACGGGTAAACACACATGCTGAATCCATATCTGAACTTGGTTTTCTCAGATGATTAGCTATTTGGCCTTAATCTGTTTCTGAATTATAATTGTAAGAATGTTCAAGGATTCTGGCGATGACTGGATCTGGCTAAGACAAGACCCAGTTGTCTGGATCAGATATTGAATTTTGGGGATCCCATCGAAAAACTTTTGGCGGGAAATTCAGAATTGGCAGCAAAAGGAAGTCTAAATAATAAAATGAACTACTTTATCAAGCATATACACTTAAAAAATTAGGATCCTTTTTGCACAGAATGGTAAGGACGTAAGCGTGAAGTTCTGTTAAAAAAAAATAAAAAAAATACTATCCGGATTTTTTTTTCCGACATCTGAATTACTGCCAAGAAAGGGCAAAACGGTGTTTCCCCGAGTTTCATCTTCTGGCTCGATTGTGTGGCACAGCATCATGTTTCGCGACAAATCCTCAGAAGTATGTGGCCTATAATTTGGCCGCAGAAAAACGCCTATATCATCTCATGGCTGTATCGAGTCGGGGTTTAGTCTAGTTTTGAAAGTAGAGGATCTGGATATTGCGAATGCGAGAATGCATCAGAATGAACTCTGTTCAACTGTACTCACGTTCTTGAAATGTAGTTCCTTAATTTCATCTGCAAATCCTGGCAGTAATGCGGATAAATTTCTCTCCATTCTCACAGTCCTTTTCTCATTACGAATACACAAGACATTCTATGGGCCAGTCGATGGATGAACTTGACCTTCAGGCCCGAAGATGTCGCGGGAGATAAGAGTTGCCGTTCGTTTGGTTATAGACGGACTTTCAACCGCTCAGCGCTTTCCATAATCCTCAGAGTCAACATAGTATTCTCGTCCCTGTTCTGGAATGACGCGTAGGTTAGTTCCCCCATCTTAAAATTATGGGTGATCTAGTAGACTTCTCGTTGTTAAATGGAAAGACGTTGGGCCGAACGTTTTTGAGGACTCTTTAGTTTCATTTTATAAGGTTCATCTTTACACAAATATTGAACGATCCCGTGACATGGTCGTGTGAACTGTTTAGCCAAATTTGGGTCGAGCGAGGTCAAATTGGCGATAGTAGTGGTTTGCTAACTATGTTCACCAGCCCCTCCATAGCTCAATTGGTTAGAGCGTCAGTACGTGTGCCGATGGTTGCGGGTTCAGATCCCACTTGAGGAGCAGTTTTGTTTTCCACTTCACTACTGTATCTCTTACCGTTTTGAAAACGTTAAAAAGGTTGTGGAAAGTTGCGTCACTGAGAGGAGTGGAGGTGGGATTAAAAAAATAATAATTTAAGTATTTTAGTTTATATATTCTTTTGTATCTTATTATCATTTTGAAATTAAGTCTTTGGCACATTGAAAAAAAAAAAAAAAAGGGAGTGGAATGGAAAGGCACGGTGCAGATTCAAATATCAACACATATCGTGGCTTGGGGCCAAATGGCGTGTTGAATACGTCAATATACATGAAGGCAAATCAATAATGTCTGTCATAATATCAAGATAAATAATTCAAACTGAATATGGCCTAACACAAAAACATAGAAATGAAACACACACAAAAATGACTAAACCTCTTTGTTGAAAATATGTACAGATTTAGGGATAAAACTATTACGGTACCGCTCCGTACGGTAGTAACGGGGTTCTAGCTTGGGTATTCGCTCCGCACACGCTCTTTGCGGAGCCTTCTTTTAGTCACTCGCTTGGGCACGAATTTTAGAGCGCCTGTTGCAGTAGTTGGGTTCTTTCTTCCAACTGGTCGATCTGCTGAGCTCAACTTTGCAGCATGCACTGTAAAAAGTCTCTCCTTTATCGGACTTTAGGAGTTGTGCGTCACCGATTTCGGACATTTTTATTCGTAATTCGGAGTATCTAAATCTGAATTCGGAGAGTTATAATCCGATTCAGGACTGAAAGGCTAGAATGCAAAATACTGCAGTATCATCTGCAATATTTTGCTTCTAGCGTTTTACGAATTCTCCGGATTACGAATAAAAATGTCCGAAATCGGTGACGCACAACTACTGAAGTCCGATAAAGGAGAGACTTTTTACAGTGTGCCCGCTTAAGCGGAGGAACATTATCCGTGTTCTTTCCAGCAATCGTGGGCCCTTGGTGTGAAATAACAGGTATGCTGCCCCTTATCGAGTGCAGACATGCTGTAGAACTCGTGCCCAACCGATCGACTAAAAAAAGCAATTTTAACTACTAGAACAACACAACTACTAGAACTCATGTCCTAGTAAGCGACTAAAAGAAGGAATGACTAGACATCCTTCCTCTTTTTAGTCGGCTTGCATCCTGGTGCAGCGTTTCCCTTTTTAGTAGGTGTTCCCGATTATGGTACTTGTTCCTCCTGCCCGTACCGTTCCGTTTCGTTCTTGTTTTCAGTCGATCTCCTTTGCAAAATACATGTTCGCCTCCACCTGAAATAGAAAGTCGAAATTTCCTGTCGTCTTCACATCATTGAATCACTAACAGCATTGGAAAGGCAAACTTACTCAGTGGTAGTCCTGCGCAGCTGTACGGCTTTTTTGCCCCCATGGCTACCTTGCACGTCAGTCAACAGGAGTGATGAGATACATATTAGATCATCTTTACAACCCTACTAATTCGAGGAAAGGGAGAGACTTTGAGAGCCCGACCGACCCCCTCTCCTCTGGAATCTCGCAAAATTTCCAGAGGCTTGGCACTGGGTGAACTAAAAAATGTAGCCAACGCCTTGACGAGGACTGGAAAATCCCATTGGACATAGTAAAGTCGTAAGCTTTAGACTAGATGTGCTTTTTGGTCTTTTTCGCAAATACTGTTTCTCTTCCGATTTTCTTCTTTTTCGTGATTCACTCCGTCTGCTTGCCTTGAGCTTATCTTGGCGGTTCACAAATGCATCGCAGAATTCAGGAACTGCTGAATTTGATATGAAATTGAAGAGCTGAATGCCAAATTTGCTAACGATAATTTTTTGACAGATTGATATACCCTGTTAAGAGCACTATCTAGGATACATTTGTGCGCTGTTTCTCCCTTTTTCTATCCAAACTTCCTAATGAGATATATCTCAGTTGACAAAGGAGAAAACTAGCTTTTGATGTACTAAATTTCCAAACTGCAAACGCGATTATCTCGAAACTAGCAAGAGGTGACTTATCGCCTTTTTGCACTCAGCTCCTCAGTTGTTCTAAACGGATTTGGTTTCTTCGATTGCGCAGTTGAAGGTGAAATGGAAAAGCATGGACCTTATTTCACAAGCGCACAAAGGATGTTTCTGTTTCATCACGCAATTTTTCCAGCGGTTCGGAGCCCCGCCTTACCGTCCAGAAGGTTGATTTTTCCGTGGCTAGTTGAGCGCTGGAACGAGTGTTGAGATGATTAGTCTTTCTGAAACATATGTGTGACACAGTTTAAGCTAAGCGGTCCTTATTGACATGAGAACGAGTTTCTAGCATAATTGGACTGTCAAGTCGTCTTTCGAGTGTACTTTCTAATATGGCGATCAGGTTCGTGCGTTTATTGAGAGGATATTCGAAAGGTGTAGTTTTCTAGGAAGGAATAGATATGTTTCTTTTCTTGATGAAAGTTGTCTGTAAGATGGGGATTTCGTGTACTGAAGCCAACCTTGCCGCATTCTGATAATGATGATGGTCGTCTCTTGTTCAATATTTTTATGGATGTCTTTCTCGGGTTTATCTTGTCTCCCAGTCAGAAGTGAAAAATTGTGTGAATGATTTTTTTTTTTTTTTAGGTTAACTTTGTCACTTTTGTCGGACATAGCTCACTCTAGTTTAGCGCGCTTCCAAGCAGACTATTTTCTGAAAATCCCCCATTGTCTCATTACCAACGCTTGTGACAGATACAGCAAAGTAGATCCATCAAGTTGTGCGTGAAAATCTGAAATCTGCTTTCGGACTTCCCGAGCAATCAAAGTTGTACACTGTCATTTGGAGTAGAAAGTGAAGCCTATTATGTTCTGATCATTCCCTTATAGTTCCATCTTTTACTATCTCTGTCACAAGTGTTGACAATGAGACAATGGGGGATTTTCAAAACAAGTCCGCTTGGAGGCATCAACGGGAACAAGGCGAATTCCCGTTCCATACAGCTAATTCGTTCCTACTTTTCAGCCCGCGGTTTATATTATTGTTGTGCTATACCGCACTCATCCTCCACACGGCATGTGCGACCAAATGTGCAAGAGAGCCCGACGGACGGTATGGCCAAAAGGTCAATGGCGACAATGGATTTAAGATCAGGGTCAGTGGAAACCCTGAGAAGTACGTTGCAGGGGAAGTCTATACAGGTATAGTGACTGATCGTTTAATTTTGTCTGTTTTCTACCGGTATTCGGACTGTGACTTTCTCTTTTTGGGATCCCAAAACGTAAGTCGAGGGATACCTATGACATCGCAAAATTTGTCCGTCTGTCCGTCTATTAGCACGATAACTCTCGAAGGGAATGAGATATTTTGATGAAACTTGGTGTGAGGATTCTTTGGGTCAAGGGTAAGGTCAAGTTCGTAGATGGGTAGTCATAGATTTAGGGGTGGGGAGGGAGTTCAAATTAAGGGGCGATCAAAATATTTTTAAACAGCTAATGTGATAGTCGATTATGGGGTAAGAAGACATGCTGAACACTTGTGTGTAAAGCATTTTCTATCCAGACAACTAGTTCGCCCGGAATCCGGCCAAAACCGGAAAATTTATTAAAAGCAAAAGTTTTATTAAGTTAAAGTTTTATTTGAAGTTGATTAGATGTTCTTAGAGATAAGGATATACGCTAAATACGTTTCTGAATTTGCTGGACAATTAGTTCGGTCGGAATTCGGCCGAAAGCGAAAATTTGGCAGAAGTAAAGCAGGAAGTTTCGGTCAGTATCGTCAAAATAGATATGGCTTATAGAGGTATATCTGAACTTGGTTTTCTCTGATGATTAGCCTGGCGAAGACAAGACCCAATTGTCTGGATCAAATATTAGATTTTTGAGATCCCATCGAAACCTTTGGCCTTGTTTTCTGTATCAGCAGTTGCTGACATCAACATACAGTTCAGCAAAACCAGTTATACGTCTTTCCGCGTCGAGGAATTCTTTTGATCTTAGTTGCTTAGAATTCTTAGGAATTGGAGATTGTTTGGGAAGGATGCTCAAGGGAGGGAAGTAGATCGCACGTGAGTTAGAATATTGAATGGTATTTTTATGTTCCGTAACAGTATGTTTTTTTGCTAATGGGAAATTCTCATATTTCATCTTGTGGTAGTGCACTTGACCCCTAATATTTTAAAGGACCTTCATACCCATATCACTGATTCATTATAATTCTTAACTCGCTCCGTCGATTATCGTTTCTGAGGTTTTTAACTTTCACTGTCATTTTTATTCGGCACTACACCAATTTTTGCATCTCACATGTGATACAAGAAAAAACGACGGAGGGACGGAACAGATAAAGAAAATGAAGGAAAAACACAAAAAGAGTGTTTAACTCCGGACCTGTTTTTTGTAAATCTCGCCCGACCGAGTCCGCCAAAGCGGAAGAGAAAGACGAAACAGCGGCCTTGAGAGCACCCCAAGGAACAGATTGTCAGAAGCAAGTATCCTTGTGTGGATCGAAAGGGAAGGTGTCCTTCACGGCTCTGAAATTTGGCAGGCCACCACCAACGAGCATCCCCGTTCAGGGAAAGACCGTCAAGCTGCCGAAAAGAATTGTTATGAATATGAAGAACCGGAAAAGAATTTCCACTCTTTACAGACACAGACTGTACGAAAGCTAGACCGCACAAAATCTAGGCTTTTACCAAAACTCTCGTTTTTCGAGCTTATTGATGAGTAAATTTGCACGGCAGCTCAGTGAACGCGGAAGTACTTTAGCATGGAATCTTTCGGGGAATCTTCGGGGCCATGAACCTGAGGCTTGGGTCGGATCTTCTATGCGCTTGTCCAGTTTCATCGTCCCAGCTCACGTCGGTACCGGAGTGCCCGAGTTACGTTGATTGCCGGAGCTAGCAAACCGGGAAAAAGAGACAAACCGACAGACGGATAGACATGACGATCGCTGTACGGCACTTGAGCCGATAAAACTCAGACTTAATAAAAGCAACCGCGTTAGTTCATTTCGTCTAACCTCAGCAGTAAACGCCTGCTCGGTTTTTATGTGGCCTCAGTAAATTAGGTCGTGGCTGGTCTTTCACCGTTCGTTCCAGTTTACAGTCGGTGTGAAAAACATACCGTTGCTACGTCATCAAGCCGTGAGCCGTACCATGATGACCGTTTTATAAAATCTTTTGCCCCCCACTTTTCCAGATTGGGTGATATAAAATGTTTATTGCGGTTACCATTCTTTATCGAATTTGGTAATTCCTCCAACTTTTGTTCAGTCTGCATCGATTTCGCTGCATTCGGTCCATCCCTTACGTAAATTTAGTGATTTGAGGTGTTTATTTTGTCTCATTCGTTACCGAATTCGGGGATTTCCCGGTACTTTTCTCAACTCAAGTACGTATCTGTTCTGTCGCATTCGGTCAGTCCATTTCATAATTTGGTGATTAATCAGATTCATTTGGTACTGATGCATTAACGAATTCGGTAATTCACCGGATTTTTGTTTAGTCCGTATCTATTACCAGACTTGCCACAAGAGTTTTATTCCATTACGAAATTCGGTTGTTATACAGCTCCCGATCTGTTCCTTATTTTTTTAGTTAGTTTTTCGGCAGTACGAATTCATTATTTGGTACACCCCTGACAGGGGTCCCCAGTTATAGAATTCAGTAATTCAAGTGGCGTTTGTTTAGCTCTTGTTCTTTACCATTGAACGATAGCTTCAGCTGGTTGCCATTCATTGCGTAACTTTTACCTCTAATGATTGCCGTACTTAAGGAGTAAGCACGTCTCTTGACGTGAAAACTAGCCTACTTTTCTTTGCTGTATATTCGGAATAAATGTACTTCGTTCGTATCTACTTTACCTTGGATGGCCCCTTTTTTTGCCGACAGCTCTGTAATTTAATAGGTGGTCTCGGGATCGCAAAAAGGCAATTTGATCATCAGTGTTTCCACAGAATTTCGCCTGAAGCGAATTTCGCAGTTTTCACTATATTCAGAAGAAGGGTGCGTCATTTAGTTGGCGTTTGTGGATTGGAAATTTGGGGGGCTTGAATTACATTAAAAGCTAGAATTTGCACGGAAAGTAATTCAGTTCTGCCAGAATTAAAAGATTTAAAAAAAAAAAAATTTTTTTTGTCATTTTCGTCAACAGTTTAGTCAAAGGCGTTTTTTGTCGGCACATTTTCGAGTCTTGTTGGCAAAACTTGCCGTACCCCAAAGGTAAAAGGCTAGTGACGGCGCATCCCTGAAAAACAGAAATGAAAGATCGCGAAAACGCGCCAAATTTTTACTTTAGATTTGATTTTGTACATACTATGCAACTTTTTACATTGTAGTTCTGCATTACATTTTTTAATAAATATGGTAAAACTCAGGCACCGATTCGGTCACTTTGACCAGGTTCGCCCCTCCGCCCTCCCCCCAATGAAGAAATGTTCGGGACGCCCCTTCTCCCAAGAAAAGCGCTTCTTGGACGAAGGCAAGCGAAACGTTATTCTGAACGTTTTAAGATGTACTATATCAAGCAATTAGTAATTTATTCTTCAAAGAACATATTTAACGGACATATTTAATGCTCCCAGTCCTTATTCCGAGTCCGGGCATCTCCGGACTGACTCTATCTCCGAGTCCTGACTCCTCCAAGATGTAGCCCAATGCTCCGATAAGCTCATCATGGTATGGAATCGTCCAAGTTTCAGGATGAACTCTGAAAGCCCAATTCCTGGTGAAGCTGCTCCGACCATTTTCATGACTTTCGACCACAGGGGTTGGTCAAAGGTTACGTCGAGAGTAATGTCGGCTTGCCTGGTCTGGGATAGAAAGCATAACCGAGTAAATAGATGTTTCGTCAGTAGCTGGAAGAAAAATCATTGAGAGGAAAAGAGTAAACTATTTCCCTGGGTGATTCCCGACCATAAGTGATTGCTGGGTTCCATTCCAATCCCGGCTTGGGTTTCAGAAGGAAAGCCAGAGGATGTCAAGACTAGAGTAAAGAGTCGATGACTTGTTGAAATTCTCCGAGACTTTGGGATCGAAGGATTTCCGATTTCGGATCGCGGGATATCAAATCATCTGATTTGTGGTGCACAATGCGTAAAAATGTTTGTAAAAAGTCATGTCATAGACAGTGGATTAATCATGGGAATACGTTTGCTCGCATAAGTTTAGTAGATTCCGATATTGCACAAATATCGAATAAACTTCTGTGTGGGGGAGATAGATCTCAGCGTAGATGGCGAAGAAAAAAAATCTTATTACTTTGATTGGTCAGAACTGATTTTCTATCCGACTGCATTGTCTTACTTGGTGCTTTCTTCTCGTTATTTGGTCTTCAAGAAGGTTCTGGTATTAATGAACTGGTCAGATGTATATATTTTTTTTCTAACAGTCGATCATTTGATGGGAAATAAATGCTGACTAAAACTATCTTTACAAAAATAATTAAGGGACATATTAATGATATTGAATCTTTTTTTCTGGTGCAAGATACACCAGATCTGATCTCTTTTTAAGTCTCAGCTTGTCATTCTGCATCAAATCGTACTTCAGTCCCAAAAAGAAAATGGACGACCACGAAAATTGTAATTTTTTGTTTTTTAAACTTAAAATATGGCACTAAGAGCCGATAAGGGATTATTTCGCGTCGACTCAGGATCTACAAGTTTAGCTATGTTGTTTTTTTGTAAATATTGAGCATTGAAAAGCAGTTTGATTCGTACTTACTTTTCTTAATAATTTTCTTGTTTTTACTAAGAAGTCGCAAAGATCACATTTTTATGGTTACGAAACTTCTTTCAAGCACAGCAGACACCCAATTTGATTCCATTTTCGGTCTTAGCTCGTGATTCTATGTCAGGATCGCACTTTCATTCAAGAAAATCGGGCCACATAGAAAATTGCACTTTTTTGCGAAACAGGTTGAAAAAATGACATTAACTTTTTTTTCTGGTGCTTGGTATGCCAAATCTGACCCCATTTTTGGTTTCGACTTGGCATTTTGCATGTGAACCATACTTCAGTTCAAGAATAACGGACGACCACGGAAATTCTATTTTTTTTTCGAAATACAGAAAAAAGGCACTAAGAGCGAAAAAACGCTTATTTTGCGTCTAGCCAGGATATGCAACTTTAGATATGTTGTTCAGTTTTATGTTTTTTCTCTACAGGATGGTGTAAAATTCATTTCTGTTGCAGTTTGTTTCAGCTCGACCCCTTTTTGGAGCTCATTTTCCTGTACTACTTTCCTTTTCCCCAAATATGGCAAACACACTGATCCGTCGAGAAAACTAGGCACAGATGTGGATTCAGCATGCGTTCTTACCTCCAAACCAAAGTTCTCATAAACTTGAGAATTAAAGTTAAGCTCAACCGAATTTCCCATATTTGCCGGATTCCGGGCAAATTGCTTGACCAGGCAGAACATAAACTTCAGATGAATTCAGCATGTATTTTAACCCCGATTTCGACCTTAATATAGCGGTAGAGAGATTTAAGTGTTCGTGGGTAGCACGGAAGGCGGTATATGAGGTTCTTTTCCTCCGGTGGTAGAGATATATACAGCATATGTTGATTTACAAAAAGCTTAATTTTACCTTAAGTGGTGACAATACTTCCACTCCTATGCTGATACGGCTTAACAATAAGCCTCTACGTATATGGACGCTACTATTAAGTTGCATTTTATTTCTGCAACTGGAACTGCACTGACAATGAATACTGGGACTCACTTCATCGACTTACACTAACACTAAAAATGAATGATGAAGACTAAAGAAGACTGAAGACGAAGACTCAAAACTAAAGAACTAAAAACTGAGACGAAACGAAGACTAAGACTAACCTCCGGGTCCCAACTCCTGGCTTATATAATTTTCCTTAATCGGTTATGCTTGTGGACACATCAAGCAATCTTGCACCACGTGAACCCAGTATTGCTTACCTTATAATTCGACACTCTTCATCAAAACCTTAATCGAGGTGACGTATGCCGAGAGAGTTGCGACTTGCAGATCATTACAGACTAGTGTTATGATCATCCGTTACATTCATTAACCTCAGAAAAAAAAAGATTTTTTACCGAATTTCCGGTTTAGGCCGGATTGCATTTAAACTACTTATTCGGCAACAAGAAAAAGTTCAAAAATGAGGTCAGCTTGTCTCCTTATCCTTAGGTCGAACCTCTAATCAACTTAAGATAAAACTTCCATTTTTAATAATTGTCCGGCTTCGGCCGGATTCCGAGCGAACTACTGACCCACCAAGAAAATAAAGCTCAGAAATAGTATTAGCATGTCTCCTTACCCCAGTATCGAGCCTCTAATCAACTTCAGACGAAACTTTGACTTTTAGCAGTTTTCCGGTTTTGACCGGATTACGGGCGAACTATTTCTCGGGCGAGAAAATAAGTTTCAGACATGGACTCAGCATGTCTTCTTACCCCTAAACGAACCATTTTATTTGCTTAAAAAAAAAGTTCGACCCTTAATTTGAACCCCCTCCTCCACCCCTAAAAACAGGGCTACGAAGTCCATCTACGAACTTGACCTGTACTTTGGTCCAAAGAACCCCTGTACCAAGTTTGCAGACAATATCCTCCTTGGAGAGTCATCGTGCTAACAGACGGACGGACGGACAACTTGTGCGAAGTCATGTGTATCCCTCCACTTAGGTTTTGGTATCCCATGTCCGAGGCTAATGTCGACGACGTATTTTACAGAACCAGGTAGCAAGCCAACCACTCAACCCTCCTCCTTCGCAAACGGGCTTGGGACCTGTCATAGCGAGGTTATCGTATCATCTGCTGATTTCTTATATTTTATTTCCAGTCACACTGCAAGGCTGGAGATCTCCCAGTAGTATCCAGCGCTTCATTGGGTTTATGCTTCAAGTTGAATCGCAGGATCAAAGCTTTGTGGCCACGCCAGAAACTGTCGGCTTGTTTCAGCTCTTCGGAGATGCACTAACGAGGTTTAGTGATTACTGCAAAAACTCAGTCATTCAGACCTCATCAATTCCTAAGTCGGAGATCCAGGTCCTTTGGACAGCGCCAGCTGCTGGTTCCGGCTGCATCAGGTTCAGGTAGGGCAAAATTGGTGTTTATTCAGGAGAAGAGTAAAGAATGGGATTTGAGGCTAAATACGTCGAAAATGTATTTCGAATATCCGAGAAATGTATTCGAAAATTAAATGTCTTCGAGGAATCGGCGTTTGTATTCGAGAATTGGCGAAAAGTTTTCGAGATTTGTCTTAGGTCTTCGAGAAACTACTAAATGCATTCGAGAAAAGCTTAAAAGTATTCGAGAATTTCTAAAATGTATTTGACATTTAAATTGAAATAAGAACTCGAGAATGACACAAATATATTCGAGAATGACAACACTACATTTAAAAAATGAAAATTGTTGAATACATTTTGTCATTCTCGAATACATTCATGTCATTCTCGAATACATTATTTGAATTTAAATGTCAAGTACTTTTAAAACATTCTCGGATACTTTTTATCTTTTCTTGAATGCTTTTTGTAGTTTCTTGAAGACTTAAAAATAATCTCGAAGACTTAAAAATAATCTCGAAGACTTTTTATCCATTCTCGAGTACAAACACCGATGCCTCGAAGACATTCGAGGGACTCTCGAATACATTTCGACGTATTTAGCCTCAAATCCATTCCATTGACAAGAAAGAGGGGAAGAAGTTACCAACCACGGAATTGGTTCGGAAACTTCAGAGGAATGTTTCGTCTTTTTGGGTCACTCAGGCCTGTGCAATTTTTTGGAACTTCCTTGGGTGTCGGGGACACCCGAGCTCTCTCTAAGGGTCTCCCCTTGGTCGAATTAGTAGGGTTGTAAAGATGATCTTATATGAATCTTATCATTAGGCAGAAATGACATAACAACAGAAAAACAAATGGCACCTTTCATGGAATCTTTATGCCCAATATCTAGAGTGTCACGTCTAGGTATTCTGCCTAGGAGATAAAGTGACCGAGTAGGTCTAAATAATTAGGCTTTTCTTCAAGCTGTTTGCCGATATGACTAGGAAGCTCATGTACGTGCAACCGCTACCCATATGTTTTGTTAATCAGTCAATCAAACTCAATTCAGTAGCTTAAAGCTAGAAGAGGTCGTCGAAATCAGCTAGTAGAAACAGTCGAAGACATATACTTGCAAACGACACATGACACTAAGACAACAAACAACAATTTAATTGCACCTTAATTGCACTTTATTTATGCACTGTACACTGTAAAAAAAATCTTGCAGTATTTGCTACTGGGATTAATCTTGTCTCTACTGAGGTAAGATTAATCCTAGTAGCAAATACTGCAGTTAACTTTAATCCTTTCTCGGAGAAACTTTTCACAGTGTAGGAGAAATATCCCGATGTTGCTCGTAAATGGTGTAGCGTTCCTCCGCGTTGGTGGAAAAGCGTCAGTAGGCCTAAAAGCTCGGAAGAATTGTCGGATTAACTTTTGAGAATTTCTTGTATTTTGTCGACTGATTTCAACAAAGCAAAGTGGTCGGGTCCGCCTCCGACGGTTGCACCGCTTTTTATGAGAAGTATTCGTCGTTTCATTAAAGGACACCTGAATAAAGAGTACCAATTATCATCCCTATTCGTATGAATTCCGTTAACATTGCCTGCAGAAAACCCAATCCAAATACGAAATCGTGTTTCCAAGCTATGATTTTTGCTCCGTTTTGTATCTGTCCTTATTTCAGTACCGAACAATTTTAGACATGAACAAATGTCTCCAATCAACCCTTCTTCTGGAATATTTTTTAACCAGTTAAGCCCAAACGTATATCTAGAAGAAATTCCAGTACGATCCGGCCAAAGCTGTACAAGATTTGAATGAATTGCGCTTTTTGTCTTGGAGTCTGCATGTGCAAACCTCCAGAAACGAACATCCCTATTTTGAAAACGTCACGCTCAGGAGAAGAATGCTCTCCGTAGCCATGTCTGTAAATGCATTCTCCATGGTGTGTTCAAGTATGGTTTCATTGTTCAGGTGTACTTTAATGACTGTAAACTGGCATAGGTAAAACTATCGGCCCCTCGCAAGGTCCAACAATCCTTGAAATTGTTGGAAATGTCTGGAGGGAATCTTCAAAATGATTATTGATCTGCCGTTTTGGTGTTTTAGCTTCATATGGCTTCCGTTCTGGTATATGATTTGGGAACTATGGCGTCAGGCGTGGTGATAATACATAGTGTGGGAATGCGTGGGTGTCATGGGAGACTTGTCGAGAGATGCATCGTTCCATTTGGCCTTGAAGTGCTTGAAGTCGGCTCAGTCACCACGTGGAATATATTTTTTTTCACAATGTGATTCAAGGTTCATGGTTTAGTCGTATTATTCTTTATGGCTTATTCATTATTCTCACGCAATTGCCTACAAAAAAGGTTCCTAATCGGGAGACAATACTGACTAACAAAGCACGATTAATTTTTTTTACTCATATAACTTAAAAATCTGAACAGAAAAGAATAATTCCGTGACTCAGCAGTAGAAAACCGCCTTGCGGGCCCGTCGACACTTGAAGCAAAACCCATCCGAAGACTCACCTAAAGAAAACACCCGAAGAGCTATGGAAATGATTTCTGGCAAATTTTCAGGTTTTTTACTAATTTTTTTGATAGGCCGAAGGTTGGTTTGGCATCCCCACAGTTGAAGATGGCCCACCCAGAAATAAGGAATTTGTGGATTTTCTGTTATACCGAAACACATTATTAAAGCCATTCGTGAGAACCAATAACAGACAACCAACTTCGGCGAAATCTGCCAAGATTGCTTTTAATGGATATAACTATACCGTGCTTTTAGGATGGTGAGGCAATTCATACGTATAAGGCCTACACTGTAAAAAGTTTCTCCGATTAAGGAATAAAGTTAACTGCAGTATTTGCTACTGGGATTAATCTTATCTCTACTCGGATAAGATTAATCCGAATTAGAGATAATCTTATCTCAGCAGAGACAAGATTGATCCCAGTACAAATACCGCAAGATTTTTTTTTTGCTGTGTAGGGACCGTCCCGGACATAGACATCCAGGTCCCTTTGGCAGTTAATGGAGGTCAGGGACCTTTTGGTATTTTAGCAAAAACAGACTTTACTTTTATTTCTTTGTGTTTGTTTAACTTGGTTTTACTTTAGAAGATAGGCAAGCAGAATTAGAAATGAAAACAGACAAGAACCGAGGATACTTTTTTGCACATTATAATCACTATGCCGGAATCGAGATGCATAGCCAATCAGTCGGTGCCAGGGTTGCCACATGTCGCACGAAAGTGTGAATTGTCACTATTTTGTTTTTGTCACTCTTGTCCTACGTAGGACATAAAAATCACTCTATTTCAGGAAATGACCAATGTGTCATTTTTACAGCAGGGATTCCGACCAGAAGTAACTATTTCAATTTTTTTTTCATGAAAGTAAAATTAAGATGTGTCATTTTTACAGAGGCGATTCCGACCAAAAGTGAGCATTTCATGAAAACAGATTTCACTACCAATTCACTCTGGTCGGTGGGCGGGCGTCGCCGAGTATTTTTGTTTTGGGTTTCGGGTTTGAGGTTGAGGGTTGGAAAGGAAGGTAATGGAGGGAGTGAATGGGCGTGGACTCTACTCCGATACTAAACCATCTGGCTAGGCCTAGAGATTTCGGCATAAATCCCTGTGTCGGACGCGAGAGGCATAGCCAATCAGTCGATGGACGGTCGTTGCCACTAGAAGGTAGATACGGAGTCCTACTTGAGGTTGGATGGGTCTTTTTCGATAGAAAAAAAAAGAAAAAGGAAAAAAACGGGGACATAAAATAGTGTGAAGAGTATTGAAAGTATGGATAAACAATATCCATTTTCTAGCAGGCCTAGTCGGACCATGCTGTCCTCGGCGAAAGTCGTGGACTCTACTCCGATACTAAATCATCCGGCTAGGCGTAGAGAGTTCGGCACATATCACCATTTCGACCCCTTGACGTGACCCTTTCCAAGGTTGGGATTGCTAACCAAAAGTTCGTCACTACTTGCAAGGATAGACTAGATCAGGGTTTGCCCAGTAGACGAACGAAAACTCTTTTCTGGAAATGTAAAATCCGAGGCTTTTGCCACGCAGCCGCGTCAGTGGGAATAAATCCAAGGGAATTTGTTTGTAAACAGAAAGCTCAACGCCGGCTATTATGTGACTGGCCCCGTAATTTATTATCCAATACAGTCGAAATTCCTCTCCGAACTTGCAGTTTCTTTTGATAAAGACAACCATTCATTCACAGCGCCCGAGTTGGGTTTGTTTGGTACAATTTCCTGTTGTTATTTATTTTGCATTCCAGTTGTTATTCCGTCTAATGAGGTACTTTAGAAGCGATCCTGGCCCGGAATCAGTTTGTTGTCAGGTGTGATCCTCATAACTTCAGAGGTGGGAATTACTTTGTCAAAAATATTGGTGTGGAATCGTGCCAAAAGTCACCTCAAATCCGCATTCCCCTGCCACTGCTTGTGTCTTTATCTCTTGGCTAGTGTGTTTGGGAGCTACCTTGGAATTCTTGGTTTCGCTTCTAATTAATTAACTGACATATAATTTTCAAGAGATGGGTTTGAACTAGGGATTTCCCTCTCTTATACTTGGTCCCAAAGAGCCCTGTGCGAAATTCGGATTTGAATGTGCGATTTCGTGTTGTTCGTTCGTTCCTGACGCAATCTCTAGCCAAGCTGAATTGTTTGTTCATTCTTGCTGTGGAAAAGTAGAGATTGGAACTCGAAATGTTAACTTAGATCTAATTGTCTTTTCCTAGGTCAATGGTTATCGAAAGCAGAGACGTATGGTATTCAGATGATGGCGGTCTTACCAAAGAACTTTGCGAAGAGAAACAGGAGAGCCATGATGAGCAACCAGAAATTGTGGATCCATGCTGTGCCTGCGACGAAGCTAAATACGAAGTAAGCATCACTTCGTCCTGCTTTGTGCTGTGTGTAACATTAGTTGCGTTTTTGCAGATTCCATGGTATCTGATACCACGGTCTACGGTTGTTTTTGTAGTTATCGTGGTACCTGATACCACGGTTAAAAGGCGTTTGCAGTTATCGTGGTAGCTGATATTCAGATACCACGGTCCGACCGTGATATCTGAAAAAGTCATCTCGCTTTCATCAGTTTTTGTCAAATTGGTGGGAAAGAAGTTTGGCACTTAGTGATGTGACTGAATCTGGACTGAACATCAGTTTTTCCTTTGGGATGACTTCGAAAAGCGCCATTTCGGCAATTGTCATTTTTGCAGAGCAACCGTATATCAGATACCACAGTAACTGGAAAAACGACTAATTGCAGATCCAGTGACCGTGGTAACAGATACCATGGTATCTTCAAAAATGCAACTATTGTGAAACAGTTCGTCGGTAATGACGTCACCATTTGGAGAATCGTAGGGAGCACTATGGTTGTCCTGCACCTCTCGAGGGGTCACGCACTACCCAGCACTTGGTATACACCCTTTCGTGGCAGCTGTAACCAGAGACAAATTAGGCGATTCATCTTTCAGTGCTACAAGTGGCAAGTTTTAAAATAGAACATCGGAAGACGAATTTTTAACAAACATACAGAAAAGAAAGGTTGGCTGCATAAAAGTCCTTCGAGACTGAAACATAATCCCTTCAGAATGAAAAACTTATTCTCTGACATGGACCCCACTCCACCCCACCTCACACATTGTAGGCTGTTTGGGTTGGAAAAAGTGCAAACATCCATTTTTGCCCCAGGAAAAAGCTCGTTGAACCTTTGCAAAATGCAATACCGTTTTCGTCAACCCGGGCTAAGGTTCAAACTTTCCATGGAAAACACCCGATGAGAAAAATGTCTCTAAATAGTAGTATGAAGCTGTAGGAAAAAGTAGCATGCAGTACGAATTGATGTTATAACATGCTTCTTTGTCAAGGCTATACTGTAAAAAGTCCCTCCGTATAAAGATTAAAGTTAACTGCAGTATTTGCTACTCAGATTCATCTTATCTCTATTTGGTATTAATCTTATCTGCGTAGAGGTAAGAGTAATCCGAGTAGCAAATACTGCAGTTAACTTTAATCTTTATACGGAAAAACTTTTTACAGTGTACCGTGTTACTGCATTCTACTGCATGCTACTATTAGCAAGACAGGATGCTACTGGATACTACTTACGATTACATATTCAATTCAACTTTTTCGTACAATTATCATACAACTACGTAGGCTACAAATTTTTCATCGGGCACAGACACCCTTGCAGTCTTCTAACACTGGGCAGAAATCGGCGGATTAGGGAAAAAACGGGACAAAACCAAATTGTTGATCCGCAACACAAATATAAAAGATGCTGCGCGGATTTTGAGAAAAAATAAGTTAAAGAAAGCTTCAGATAGATCTTGTTCACCATGTCTTCATATTTGGACGGCTAAGTTTTTTACCCGTCCTCACTTTTCTTTTCGACAGTAATCGTTTTATTTTAGCAATATGACTTGGGTTCTTGATACTTCTCCTTGTGCGCGGAATTTCTCGAGAAAAGCCCTAAAACTTTCATCGGAGAATTTCCTCTCTTTCTAATTGGTTCGAGGAGTGATTATAGTTCAGAAGAAACTCCCTATCTTATAAACCAATAGGACATTTGTTGGATTGCCTAGAGCTGCCGGGAATGAACTTCCTTCTTCTTTTGAGGATGTTTAGGATTTTCTTTCCGAAGATGCTTCTAGAAAAAAAAATTGGGTTGTTCAGCAATCAATATGATCTTTTTTCCCCAGGCGAAAAGTTTCGAAAGTTTGTGAATGGTGTGAAACGGTTTGACGGATTTAAAGATCTGATGAATGAAGGGTCAAACAAAATGTTTTGAAACAGCTAATAAGATAATCGGTTTAGGGGTAAGAAGACATGCTGAACATGTATACGAAAACCATTTTTTCGCCCGGAATCCGGCCAAAACAGGAAAATTTGTCAAAGGTAAAAGTTGTATTTAAAGTTGATTAGATGTTCAGTGTAAGAAGACAGGCTGAATCCATATCTGACAAGAATTTTCTACCCGGACATAAAGTTCATCCGTCATCCGGCTGCAACCGGAAAATTGTTATAATTAAAACTTTTGTCTGAAGTTGATTAAGGTTTAAGGTTTAATGGAAAAATTGCCACAATAGCAAAAGCTAAACAATAGGTTCGGTGTAGTGACAAGGAGGTGTGCTGAATCCCTATATGCAAATTATTTTCTGGCCGGTCAAATAGTTCGCCCGGAATCCGGCCCAGACCGGAAAATTTGTTAAAAGTTGAAGTTTTATCTGGAATTAATTACAGGTTCGATGGAGAGGTAAGGAGATATGCTGAATTCGTTTTTGAGCTTTAGTTTTTTGCCGGACAAATAGTTCGCCCGGAATCCGACCGAAACCGGAAATTTGGCAGAAGTAAGACAGGAAGTTTTGGTCAGTTTCGTCAGAGTAGATATGAAATATAGGGGTAAACGCACACGCTGAAACTATGTCCGAACTTGTTTTTCTCGATGATTGGCCATTGGCCTTCATCTGTTTCTACATTTTAGTCGTAAAAATGTTCAAGGAGACCGGGTATCTACTAGACCCAGTTGTCTGGATCACATAGTAAATCTTTGGGATCCCATCTAAACCTTTGGTCTTGTTCGGGCTGGCTTTGAAGGGCAGAACTCTGAAATGCTGACCTGTTTTATCACCGAGGAGCTTGGATAGCGTAGAAAAAAGTCAGAGCTGCTTTTAAAGCCGATGGAGATCCATGGTTCACATCTTTTTACTTTGTATTAAGGCCTGCATTACTTCCACTTGGTTAAAGGATCTATCATACCGACATTACTGATTTAAACTCCATCGCTAATCGTGCCATCCATTCTCATTCCCGAATCCTGTCAACCCTAATGGCACTACACCGATTTTTACATCTGACTTTTTTTCAAAGCGGATCTGCCTCCCTCTTATAGCGGAGCCAATTGGTCAGAAGGATCGGTTACGTAATTTTCTCCGTATCTCTCGTCATAGGGACGGGAGCCGCGGGGGTCGGGGGTTTTCAAACATACAAATGAGTCGGGAACGTCAGAATATTGGAATATAAACTTTATCTTCCGCGACTTCTGCTTTAAAGATCGATCTGAAGACTAAGAAGGAACGCTTTACTTCCTTGGCAACACTTCTACCAATAGTGTGTCTTATTAAATTCCTTCGACAAGCTGAGAAAAACTAGAGAAAGGGTACGTATGTGTCCTGGACAATTTTTTTTTATCTTTCGGAAAGCGGGAGATCCTCGGTTCTTGTTGTTAAAGTTTAACTGAAAAGGGCAGAGATGGGACAGTCTTGTTAACCCCCACTTATTCACTTAAAGAGGCTTGAAGACCCGATGGAAATGCGTTACTTCGGTGCTCCGCGATTGACGAATAATTATTATTCAAATAGTGGAATTTCCCTGTCAGATTTGTGGTACTACTTGTGTCGCATGCTTGACGAAAAAGATTTATGAAATTTCTTTGTTCGGGCACTAAGCAGTGTTCACCAAGCTTATCACCGCCCACTGAAAAGCCGCGTTTGTGTTCAGATTCAAATATTCCGCGTCATAGTAGAATTTGCGCTATGGAGACAGCCGTAGATATTCTGAACCTCACTACGAGAGCAGATAGTGGAAAATCAAAAAAATCTCTTAGCAGAATCCAAATAACTCAGTGTATTCAACTAAATGATACAAAAATAAGTTTGCTTTTCAGTTAAACTTTAATTTGGCGTTCTTTTAACTTACTGTCTTCAGTGCCAGCTTCCACCCTGGAATATTCTCTGAGAATTGCGGCACATGCCCGGATTGCAATCCAGGTCCAAGGCCGAAGAGTTGGCTTGCCGTCAAAGCGTCCCAGTGCTTTCCATCATTTCCTGTCCAGACTGAAACATCGTCTTTTGAAAGGCTAATCTGGTCCAAGCGATGTTATTTTCCTTAAAGGACGCCTCGCACCATTTACTACTCAACTTACCGTATTTATAATATTTGAATACTTTAAAACTAGGCTGTTCTTTCAACAAATAACCCACGGTTTTTCCGAGACCCGTTGACTTATAGCGGAAACAGGGAAAAATTTACATAACCGGTTTTTCTGACGGAAAAACTTCTCGTAGACAACCGTCAACAGCGTGATACACATCTAAGCTAGCAAAACACGGCAAGTGAGAAAATCAGCGTGGTTTTGTTAGAGGGGTTAGACGAAATTTGGGTCTCCGGGTTTGAAAATGTACGGAGTGATTGTGGAAGTAGGTTGCGTTAGTATAATAGGTAAGCCAGGTCCTTTTTAAAGGAGTGGAAGATATTGTCACCCTCATCCAGTTCGTGACTTCCAATCGCGACTCGGTACGTGCGTGGTTTCACCTGTTGATGCGATTCGATAGCACTGTTTTGGGCAGTTTCAAAACAGATCATATGTTCAGTCTTTAGTCGAGTGTTCAGTTATGAACTGTCCACTCTTGCGAGCGCTTTAGCAGCTTTCAGATTTCGGTTTTCGCCGTTTTTTTTTAGCTCATAACTCGTGAACGAGTACAGGTATCAACTTCAAACTTGGTACACTTGTGCGCAAGGGTGTCGCAAGTGCATTTTCGCTGGGGGGGGGGGGGGGGGGGAGGGGGGGTGCAGAGCCAAAATTTTACCGAATCTCTAAAATAATTACCGAATCCTAGAAACTGAGAATTCGAGCTTTAAACTATGGAACAGAAAGGATTAGGTAGGAAGAGTAAAATTAAAGGGCAGCATGAAATACGATAAGCCAACTATTAGGCGGCGTTTTGGCTAAGGAAACTTTAAGAATATATTGCCGGGCAGTAACAGAATATATTGCCGTTGCAGTAACAGCTTCTACCTATTATAGCCAAGAGAAAATTAAATCGAGCGCTGCAGGCGAAAATTTTCGAAATCCATTTTTTTTTTTAGCTGTAGCCTAGGCTAAAATTTAACTGCTTCTCATACAAATTCTATCGTTTACCGTAGATTAAATACCGAGACTCTAAGAAGTTTCAGGAACCGGATGCAGCGACGTTTCGGCAGCTGCAGCTACTCGTCTTTGTCTTTTTATTAAATATTTTGTGCGGTCGCTTTTTCTTTTGCTTGGAATCTCACTTAGCTCATGTTCCATCCTCCTGTGAAATTTAAGTGGGTCCTCCACTGGCAATCGTAAGCATAGAGACCATCGTAACGTTCGTAAGCGGCCATTTTAATCATTTTCAGCCAATGAGAGCACACCGGGTCTGGACGAGCACGGTTCCGACGTCCTTACGATTGCCCACTTTTTTATTTATTTATTTAATAAAAAAGCAAAACATATCTCTCGTGGGCAGAGCCAAAATACGATGTTTTTTTTAGTCATAAACAAAAATAAAATAAGTTGTCAACAGATAACAGGGCAAAGAAAATGCTAAAGATGATTATACTGCTCTACGAAGCTCGGCACGCCACCGTCCCTACGCTCTGAAGGGCGTCTCTGTTCCTATGATTTGACGGAAAATTTAGGTAACGCAAATTCTCTCTAGGTCACTTTTGAAGGACACTGGTCCCGTCAGACCCATCCAAAGGACTACCCGAACAACGAGTGGCTCACCCATTTCAGTGATATCATTGGAGCATCCCATGCAGCAAACTTCAGGGTTTGGGAATATGGAGGAATTGCATCAGACGGTCTTAGGCAGGTTGCAGAGTGGGGGTCAACAAGGCAGCTCGAGGGGGAGCTGAAATCGCAGGTAGTTTATTTTGCTTCTCATTGTGAAGATTTGTTGTCTATTTAATATCCACGTGGTGGATATTAATTATTATATTAATATTTATTAATTATATATTAATATTTAAGAACTAAAAAGGGTTTCTCGGGACGGAAAGCAAAACTGAAATCACTTTGAGTTGGATTTCACGCTCTGGAAACGAGCAGCTTTCCGTTTCCAGGACGCTATAGTGGAAAGCTTTGCGGAAATTCAAAGGTTGGCGAAAAATATTAGAAAGAAGTTAAAAACGTGGTAAGAAACGAACAGAAAGTTGTGAACAGAATAATCGAGTCTACCAGAAATCCCTAATTTCGGAGTTTTTGCCAATTATTAGGTGTAGCCTACCCATAGTTTGGAGTAGTCCATACCAGACGTCGCGCACCCTAACGCCATAAAATACTGATGCTTTTTTTAACATAGAAAATAACCATTCATATTCTTGTATGGTGGGTCAACTGCCTGTCACGTTCAAGCAAAAACGCAAATTCTGATTCACTTGCAAAAAAGAAGGCATGATAGTGATTTAAGACACGTTTCGTCGAGTTAGTGCCATTTCGTCACTAAGTAATTCCGTCAGGATGGAAACTCTGACGAAGTTTTGTGTTTTCCCGACTGAAATATTCTTTTGTTTTGGGCATTAGCAGACTGATCATATCCGAACAATCATCAAATCTCGGGGACTCTGGTACCCGAATGTCAACGGAAAGACTTCAGCTGTTTTTCGAGTCGACAGGAAACACCATCTCATGTCTCTTGTGTCTATGCTTGGTGAGTACATGTCATGTGTCCCTTTCTGTAATGACATCCAGCATTATATACCGAAGATAGTTGTTAAAGCACAACTCTTACTAGAAATGATCTTTTGCATATGAAAAGGGATCAGAAAAAAAGCTTTAAAAAAATATCATTACTTTCCACCTGAAATTAGCGATTTTTCTTGTTAGCGCTTGTCGACACTATCCAACCTTCCTGCTCTTAAGGCGTATTCTCGCCGTTCCCCGAGGACCCCTCGGGGAATCGAAGGGAACGGCAAGAATAGAGGGAGTCATTCCACGCGGACTCCGCGTACAGAAACAGCGAGAATACGGGGAATGCTTCTAAAATGGATTTTGTTCGAAAAATGAATATGCAGCTGAAAAAATTAGTCTAGATCCACTTTATTTTCGGTTTTGTTTATTCTGATTCTTTTTAATTAATTTTACATAGCACCTACAACAGCAAAAATTGATTCCCCTCCGAATTTGAAAGGGATGCCTTTTTGATGATCGTGATGATAATCGGAGCATTCCCCGTCCGTGGAGACTCACGAGAATACGGGGAGTGAGTCCCCGGGACAAACAAAAACGCGGGGACTCCTCAAGTGGAGTCCTCGGGGAACGGCGAGAATACGCCTTTAGACGCGGCGGGTGGGAGCAAAAGGTTTGAAAACTGAACGCGCCGTGGTTAAAAAGTTTAAATCTAAGCAAATAAAAGAAGTGAAAAACAGAAGATTCTCATATCCTTATGTTTGAAAGACTGTCAGCGGACATTGAAGACTCCCGCAAACTTTGCTTTGTGTGACAGGCAAAATTTGGCATGGCCGAAAAAGAGCTAAAATTCGTAGGCATAAAACGAAACGATGGAGAAAGGTAGGGATTTTAGAAGCTTATAATTCGACAAGGGAGCTAGGTATATTATAAAAGGCAGAATAAGCAAGTTGGGTCCTTTAAATAACAGTGACACACTAGCTTCTCATTATGCTTGAAAATAAAGCTCTGTCTGGGCGGAGTTCTAGCTTATTATAAGGTCGAACGAGGAAATCGTGCTTACAAGCTTTTGGACTATACACTTTAACGACGTCACAACTTTGAAACCAGGTTAACAATAGCCTTTGTGAGCCCGTTCAGGTGTGTCGTAAAGCAGCAGCTGTACCCTAACTACATTGGGCTACTGACCGCTGATTTGAACATTTCGTAAAGTGAACAGAAACATAGTAGAGAGACTGAAGTGGACAGACTGCCATAATATAGGTGGTCTGGTGTCAAACAAGACCAAAGGTTTCGACGGGGTCTCGGCCCAGTTCCCGCCACTAGGAAAGAGAGACAGGCGATGAGAGATTTGAACGGAAGGTGGAACAGCCAAACTGCAATTACGCTTGAAAATAAGCTCAGCCTGAACAGGGTCTGAGTGTTCGCCTTCCGATTTGCGTATTCGCGTTGATTTGAAATTCCGCTGGCGCTGGCTTTTCATAGAGCTTAAAGCTTGCGCAAGTTACCGTAAGCAGACTTGAATTTCCACCATTACACCTAAGAAACTTAATTTATTTGAGTACGTAAGCCTCACCTTACGGATTCAGTGCCAAGGCACCTTTATGTACCTGTCATTTTTTTACTGAGTCTTCTACACAGGTCCCTCCCCGGATTGGGTTGTTGGCGTGTCTGCGCTGGAGCTGTGCCTCCGAAATTGCAGCTGGGTTGAGAACCGAACCCTTAACCTGTACCCGTGGGACGCTGGAACAGATAGTGGAATCACTTACATGGTAAGCTGCAGGACTTGTATAGAGAATATAAGGGTTCTTTTTTCTTTCGTCAAACCGTTTGCGGCGTTTCAGGACCATTACTGATTACTTCCTGAGCTGCCTAGGTCCAAGAAGGATTAAATAGGGCTTCCGTACTGGCCTTGAAAATAATAGGCTTCCCGATTTAGGTCATTTGTCGATTCGTTTAAGCGTGACATAATTCCTGGAATGACTCGAGGAATTTTTGTTTTTCAAAAGTGAACGTTGCCCTCATTTAAAGTTAGACTCGAGGGTAGAAAAGAGCTGAATTCAAAGGAGGATACTTTTACAACTAGTTTTTTATGTCCCTTTGTCTGTCTGTTTTGTGTCAGCGCGTCCCAACAAACCGATAGTATGAAGAACATTAGTTGCGTTTTTGCTGATACCATGGTATCTGTTACCACGGTCTAAAGTCGTTTTTGCAGTTATCGTGGTATCTGATACTACGGTCAAAAGGCGTTTTTGCAGTTATCGTGGTATCTGGCCAGTTATCGTGGTATCAGATATTCAGATACTACGGTCCGACCGTGGTAACTCGTCGTGGAATCTGAAGAGTCATCTCACTTTCATCAAATTTTGTCAGATTGGTGAGAAAGAAGTTTAGCACTTAGTGAATATGATGTAACAGGATATCTGTTTTTCTTTTGGAATGACTTCGAAAAGTGCAATTTCGGCAATAGTCGTCTTTGCAGAGCAACGTGTATCAGATACCACGGTAACTGCAAAAACGACTAACTGCAGATCCAGTTACCGTAGTAACAGATACCATGGTATCAGCAAAAACACAACTGTTGTGTGCAAAAGTTGTCGACCATATGCTTAACCCATTACTGTCTTGACCGTTTGTATTTCACAGTACCACGGGGCTAGTCGATTGAGTAATACAAAGATTACAGCCTATACCTGACGGAATCGGATATTTCAGAAAAAATTGGCTTACCTGTCCGTCGGATAGAAGGGGTAAAGCAGACCAGTTCGGCGTGTTGTTTTTGCGGCCAGTCTTATAAGTTCTTATCTCCTCCCCACCCTGGGTGCTGAGGTAATATGCCGTTAATCACATTCGTGCGACCTTGATCTTGTTCTTGATCTAAAGAATTCCTGTTCCAAGCTTCACAGAAATATTTGGTTGGGGAAGCAGCTAAAGTGTAGATGACGAAAGACCATAGCTAGTAAGATGAAGCAAAAGTCAGGTACGAAAGACGACAATGGTCGCTGGGGAGACATTCCAGACTTTAATCTGGCGCGTCCTTCTGCAAGCGAGTTCAGTTTTCGAGGCGGAGGCAGATCTTGTCCTTTCATATCTGTTGTGAATCGCTTTGACAGCTCGAAAGGGTCGCTACATCATTCCAAGAAAAATGGGCCCTCAGGGACCATCCTTCTGAAGAAAAAGGATTTGGCAGCTATTTGAGTTTTATATTCCCGGTTCTGTATGGTAACATTATCAAATAATTTTCGTCACTAATAGAACCATCAAACAGTACATGCTGCATAGAAAGCTGTTGGTTGTACCGTTCTATCCGCACCACGGTCTTGTCTGTATATTTGAAGTGTAATTATTTATTCTCATCCAAGTTGTTCTCTTATTTTCCTTATTTTTCTGATGCTAGTTTATTCTATATTTTTATAATAATACATAGATGGCACTTTACAGAAGGGACTTGTACCGTGACCAATAAACCAGAAACTGTTTTTTCGAGTATAATTTAGAAGTCTAGGACTCCACGTAGTCTACGTGGCTGCGATATTGGAGTCCTAGACTTCTAAATTATACTCGAAAAAACTGTTTCTGGTTTATTGGTCACGGTGCAAGTCCCTTGTGTAAAGTGCCATCTATGTATTATTACTAATTTCCGTGACATGGGGATGTGAACTGGTTAGATGAATTTGCCTTCAGGCGGGATCACTGTTCCTATGCCCGGCTTCTACCAGACTATTGTGGTGGTTTGCGATCTCTGTTCACAATCCCCTCGGTAGCTCAAATTGTAAGAGCGCCTGCCTTATCAGCAGAGGGTCCTGGGCTCAAATCCCGGCTGAGGAGCATTTTTGTCTTTCAGTTCACTACTTATAAAATTTATATTTTTATTTTACAAATCAGCGAAAAGGTATACGACCATAGTAAGTGGATTTTGGTAATTTGTTCCTTGACAAGAAGCATATCAGCGAAGGGTTACTTTTCCGCTGGATTGCGGAGACACCGCCATCAGTGGTGCGTGGGGGGCACACACAGAAAAATAAATGAAAATAACTTTTCTCGAACAGGTATGTAGTGTATATCTTCCTATGTCCCACAGGTAGTTATACCATGACAACGAGTTTTGTAGAGGTCGATACGATATCGTATCAGCCTCCAGAGAGGATGATACGAAGGCGTATCAACCTCCGCAGAAGTTCATCGAGCACTTTTTCTCAACTACTGAAAAGTAGAACCTGACCTCCAAAAAATAAGTAAAAGACACCGCCATCAGTTGTGCTTAGGGGGCACAGACTGAAAAATAAATGAAAATAACCATAAACAGTTACAGTATCGAAAAGCTGAGCTGCCCCTGATTCGATGTATCTTTCAGTCTGCGAACGCTCCATCGCAGCCCAGGGAAAAGATCCGAAGAATCTCTTCAACATGGCCGGCCGACCCAAGGTCTCCTTTTTACGACGCATCCGGTGCCCCGATGAAACCGGTCGCCACTTTAACCGTCTCCCGTCAGCGTGTGTATGACAAAAGCTGCTCTGATCCAGTGTCCGTCCACGAGATGGAAGCCGAATTGACACACACGGATAATAGTGAGCATGCAAGTAGACGTAAGTTAACTTGGGGGACGTTTTCGCCTGGATGGCTCTGGTCCCGTCAACCTCCCGTCGAGCTCGACGGACGTGCATGCCGTCGATCTTTTTGTCATTTTCGTGTGAACGGATGAACAGGTGAACGGGCCATCCAGCTCGACGGACGCCTCCCGTTCAACACCGCTCCTAGGGCAGCGTTGAGCTGAAAGGGGATATTGTGTGGACCTTCCCACTCATATGCTCCCATCCAGCTGAATGGGCATTTTCGCGTGGACGGAACCCATCTTCCTCAGCCGTTCAACGTCCGATTGATTTTCTCATTTTCGCGTGGACGGGGTCACCCGTTCAGCTCTACAGCCATCCACGCGAAACGTCCCCTTGCCTACCGCTCCTTTTTGCTATCGTTATTTGTCGACGTTTCAGCTTAGTTATGGAATTTGTGCTGCTTGTTCAGTTCAGTCTCTTCCTGGCACCCATTCGCTAGTCGGTCCTTTAGGATTATGATAGATAGATAAATCGTTTTACTCACCAAAAACCTGTCGTGGCTTATGCCAATTCGGTTCGTAACGTCAGCTTACGCGTCGTTGTCACAGAATAGTGCAGTATAAGTACGACTTGATCCGGACAAAATTGCAACACAAAAATTCTTTACATCAAAATGCTCAGAAAAAATCACTGAACAACATATCCGAAATCCACCAAAATTTCCCTGTGGGAAAACCTTCTAAAGCTTCTTTAAAGAGTGGAGGGGGTGAAAAATTAAGGGAGGAATAAAATATTTATTTATGATAATATGACAGTCGAGTTAGGGGTAAGGAGAACTGCTGATTCCATTTTATTTTTTCATCCAGTAAGTTGTTTGCTCGGAATCCGGTGAAAAACGGAAATTCGGTACCAAAAGCAAAAAGTTTATTTTTTTTTAAAATCTCTTTTGGTCTAATACAAAACTCAGTTTAGGAGAAAGGAGACCTTCATATCTAAACTTTTGTACTCGTCCGAAAAGTAGTTCAACCGGAATCCAGCGAAAGCCGGAATCCCGTATACCATACAAGAAAATAGTTAATTCTTAAAAAAAAAAATTGTTGTAGCACAGTTGGTTTAGGGGTAAAGAGACCTGCTTAGGCATTGTATATACTTTTTTTTTTCGCCCGACATTTAGTTTGCCAAGAATCCGGTAAAAACCGGAAATTCGATAGAAGTAAATTTTTATTCTGATAAAATTTTGTTTAGGCTAATATGACGGTTAACGAGTTGGAAGATATTTTATGTCCATCTCTGAACTTTACTGTTTTCCCCGGTAAGTAGTTCGTCCGGAATCCAGCAAAAACTGGAAATTCCGTAGAAGTAAAATTTTATTTTGAGGTCGATTACAGTTTCAGCATAGGGGTAAAGATCCTTGCAGATATCCAAATCTGAAATTTATTTTATCGGTGGACAAGTAGACAAAGCCTAGACAAAAAACGGAAATTCGAATTCGGGTGCGGATTCCACTTCCGTTCTGGGAATCTCGCATCCGTAAACAAGACTTCGAATGCTCATGAATCCACATAACAGGAGCTGTCACGGACCAGAGTCACATGGCCAACGACGGGTACTTCACATTTTCTGTCCTTGAAGAAGGGAATGACCTCCGAGCGGAAGTGGAATTCGGGCGCGGATTCCGTAAATTGGACACTGAAAATGCGTATTAAGTGACAAGAAAATCTGAAATCGTGCATGCGCCGAGAGACCGGCGTCGTCTACCAAAAACGCTCTTCATGTCGCCTCATCCTCACTCAGTTCGCCTAGTGAAGGAATTTCGCTTTCTGCTCGTCGCTTTGATTATTTTTTTTGCGCTAAATGTGACCACTTATTTTGCTTTTAGCCGAGTGCTCCGTTTCCGAATGGGGTCAGTGGAGTCATTGCTCCGTCACTTGCGGGAAAGGTCTACGCATGCGACAGCGTTTCTATGTCAATCAAATGAAAGCAGATATGATGGGATGCGATCGTCAGTTGGTCGAGAAAGAAATGTGTGCGGCTGCCATCGAGACATGCGAGTAAGTGAATTTAATTTAGCTGGGGCATAACCACCGACGAATATTTAGGGGTTGGAGGGTACTCCTCCGTTGCATCGTCTCAATGGGCTACAATGCAGTGACTATGCAACCCCCATCTTCTCTGAGCGTTAATAATTTTCAAGCTCTTACACCTCTCAATGTGTATGCATTATTCTCATGCTGCAGTGTACGCTGTAAATAAAAATCTTGCAGTATTTGCTACTGGGATTAATCTTGTCACTAAAAAGATGATCTTATCTCTAAGTCTAGTTCGGATTAATCTTATCTCAGTAGACAAAAGATTAATCCCAGTAGCAAATAGTGCAGTTGCCTTTAATCCTTACTCGGAGAAACTTTTTACAGTGTATGCACATAGTACAGGAGTTGACCGGAGTTAGCAACCGATCATGGCCGTTTGGATGTGGTTAGCTGAGAATCTGCGCGGATTGTCGAAACGGCGCCGTTTTGAGCCCAGTCTGACCAGACTTTGTAGACGTTATAGTGTTGGCTCTCGATGAATTTGTTTGTTTATCTATTTATTTTTTGTTTTTTTTGCGTGGTGATGTGGAAGTCGGTTGTATTCGCGAGAACACCTGGTGAATTGTTTGGTTTTAATGCAAAGACAGATGTTTCCCAACCAACGGGCCATAGAGCCCTTGGGATTCTGTTAATAAATAAATTTTTTTTTGGCTATGTTAGTATTACGTTAGTTGTGTATATATAAGTTTGTCAATAAAAATAACTTGAACTTGAACTAACTTGAACTTGAACTTTTGCAAGCTGCTGAAGATTTTGCTACGGCATGATGTGGGTCCAATCCAACGATTCAAGTTGCGATTGACGCACTTTATGATCCAGAAACGTTAGGCTTCCAGATGAGAGGTATCAGCCCAATATCTTCTATGTCAATCATAAAAAAAAAATTATCAGAATTTACGTCTGTTATCTACATAGGTCCCATGCAGAGGCATACTAGCAAAAAAAATAAAACAAATTTGGGGGGGGGGGAAGGCATTTACCGACTGGCTGGTCATTTTTACCAGCGTTTTTTGCAAAAAAAACGACTGTTTTGAAGAAAAATTGACTGATTGTAAGAAATCCGGCTATTTTCATGAAAAAATTGACTGTTTATACGAAAAACCGACTGTCTTGAAGAAACATCGACTGTTTTACGAAAAATCGTGGCGCTTCGCGCCGACTCAGCTATTTTTTACCGACTGGCCGACAACATTTGGTGAGGGGTCGTCCCCCCTCTCCCCCCCCCCCCCCCCCCCCCGTACATGACGCCCCTGGTCCTTATTGGACTATCTGAACATACGAAAGTAATTCATGGAAAGAACAGAAATTCAAAGAAAAGAAAATCCAAGAGTCCCCCTACGGCATCAGTTATTACAGTATTTTGTTCGGTAACCCCGTGATCTTTTGGGCTGGCGATACTCGCGAGATAGCCAACTCTTTTTCTACTGCTGGAATTCAAGACGATAGAACACGCGCTGCCAGGAATGACTTCGGCTCGTGTTACTTAAGGATCTGAAACTTGGCCGTTCCCAAGGGAAATTCGAGAATACTTGTGATAGAAAAGTTTGAGCTCGCGCTTAAATACCTACAGAGGGGTGTTTTCTTCTCGTCTAAGATGAGAGTTTTTCTCAATCAGAGGTTTTCGTCTTCCACTTTTGAAAACTTTCCTCCAGAAAAGCTATGCTCAAGTAAAATGACAGGCTTTGCTGGTTTCAAACTCTCAAGAAAAAAAAATTGTTTGCTTCGTGGGTTGAGGGGGAAGAGGAAGGCTTTTGTGAAACTAAGCTGTCCTCTCTTTCTCTAATAGTACGCTAATGAAGACCCGCGAATGGTTAAGACTTGGCGTAAGAAGGGCGTAAGACTTCTTCCGAACTATAAACTCCGTTTTGATTAATTTGTCCTGAGCCTTTAAAGGACCCCTCGCGCTATTTACTCTTCAACTTACAGTAGTTTAAAATATTTGAATACTTTAAAACTAGGCTGTGCTTTCAACAAATAACCCACGGTTTTGGCTGTTTTAAGCCATTTCCGAGACCCGTTGACTTGTAGCGAAAACAGGGAAACAATTTACATAACCGGTGATGGAAAAATTTTCTCGCAGCGACAGCGTGATAAACATCGAAGGTAGCAAAGCACGACAAGTGAGAAAATCAGCGTTGTTTTGTTAGAGGGGTTAGATTGTACCGTACGAAATTGGGGTCTCCAGGTTTAGAGGTATATGGAGTGATTATGGAAGTAGGAAGACCTTCTCTCAGTGAATGGTGTTACTAAGCACCAAGTCTTCTTCTTCTGCGAAATTCTCTACCAACCGCTACCTGACGACTAAGCATGAGCACTGTTCTGTTCTGTTTTGGGGGTAACTGTTTTCTGTTCTGTTTAAAAAAAAAAAAAAACAGAAACAGAACAGGTCTCCTGTTCTTTTATTTACCTGTTTTGTTCTGTTCTGTTTTTTTTTATGCCTGTTTTCACCTGTTTCTTTTTTTTATGTACCTGTTTTCCGTCTGTTTCTGTTTTTCTTTTCTTGAGCGGGAACTCCACTAACAATCGCAATGCCCGGGCCACATTCAGTCACATCTGTACGTAATTTGGTTCGTTAATTTGGTTATTACCCACTCTTACGTTTCATCCTTGTCACACCTGGAACGAAGAAATTCAAGGTATTTTACCACCATCACCACTCTAAGGTAAACAAAACTGGCTAAAGTCAGTAGTTGCGTTTTTGCTGATACCATGGTATCTGTTACCACGGTAATTGAATCTGCAATTAGTCGTTTTTGCAGTTATCGTGGTATCTGATACACGGTGCTCTGCAAAAACGACTATTGCCGAAATTCCACTTTTCGAAGTCATCCCAAAAGAAAAACAGATATCCAGTTACATCACTAAGTGCTAAACTTCTTTCTCACCAATCTGACAAAATTTGATGAAAGTGAGATGACTTTTCAGATACCACGACCAGTTACCACGGTCGAACCGTAGTAACTGAATATCTGATACCACGATAACTGGCCAGATACCACGATAACTGCAAAAACGCCTTTTGACCGTGGTATCAGATACCACGATAACTGCAAAAACGACTTAAGACCGTGGTAACAGGTACCATGGTATCAGCGAAAACGCAACTAGTGACTCTGGTCTGTGATTGGTCCAAACGCTCCAAAGATACGTTTCAAAATGGCGGAGATGGATTTTTCCATCTCGACTGTCTTACGTTTTCAGCGAATTTTCTTCCCAATTTCGACCGTGAGACGGTCTTATTACCGGCGTTATTACCAGGTGTGACGATAGTGGGGCCCATCTAGAAGCGGTTTACGACTCGTTACTACAGGCTACGATTCCTTGTCGTCTCAACTTGTTCTCGATCATATCGTATTTGTTTGATAGCACGCGGCATAGATAGATAGATAGATAGATTTATTTGCGCTAAAAAGCCACAAGGGCCATGGCAAATACAAAAAAAAATAATAATAACAACAAAACAACAACAATAACAAACCTACAAAAATGCTTCCCGATATGACAGAGCGATCCGAAGGAATCTTCCAAATCTCTTTAAATCCCCAAAATGTTTACTTTTTAATTTTCTAACAAGTTCCTCCCTCGAGAAAAAACCCACCCTAAAAATTTCCTCCCTTAAATCCCTTAAACCCTCACAATCACAAATAAAATGCTCTACATCTTCATCAATCATCCCGCACAAAGGGCAGAAATAAGGACCAGACGAAACCCTAATTTTCCCAATATATTTTCTTCTTTGGCCAAAAGGCAAACAATCTCCTCTCAGACTAATTAAACATTTCAATTCTTCTGGAGATAACCCCGACTTAAAATAAATTTCTTCGCCCCAAGCCTCCTTAACCCTATTGTAGAGACTCAGGGACCCAGGAATCCAAACCTTACAACCCCACGCCTGCAACTCCTGGTCCTTTAATACTCTTTGGACTTCTTTCGCGACCTCACCTACCTCTAGCTGAACCCCCTTCCCCGCGTTCCACCTACCTGACAGTCCACACTCATTCAAAATAGTCTTAATTTGGCCAGGCCAAGTACCCTCACGTTCATCCTTTAGTGCCTCCAGGTATGCCGCTTTGGTCAACCGTACCCTAGGAAGCGTAAGGATTTTTTCCCAAAATTTAACCATACGAACTAAACGAACACTACGAAGACTAGTAAGGCCTAAATCTCCCTTCAAAACTAAACTATTTAAAGTAATATTTACCCCTAGAACTCTTTTAAAATACTTAAGCTGTACTGCTTCAAGCTTATCCCCCTGAATAAAACCCCATATTTCAGATCCATAATGCATTGCTGACGCTACTTTCGTAGCAAACACCTGCTTGTGAATTAGACAAAATTAGACTCTGGGGACTGGGGGCAATCAGCAGACTGTCTTTTGGGTTAGATCAAACTAAATGAGTGTTCAGGTCATTCAGTTCAAATCTGTCAGACCAGTGTGAACTTGGATGGCTTTTTTACATCAAGCTTCCCAAGATTACTATACAGTTTTTTAGGAAAAGGTAGGTCAAAAGTGTCTCTTCTCACTGTAAAAAGTTTTTCCGAATAAAGATTAAAGTTTACCGCAGTATTTGCTACTCGGATTATCCTTTTCTCTACGCATATAAGATTCATACCAAATAGAGAAAAGGAGAATTCGAGTAGCAAATATAACTTTAATCTTTATACGGAGAAACTTTTTACAGTGTATCTACGTCTAATTTTTTTTTTCCTCTTCGAATTTTTTCAGTCATCTCACACCGAAAAGAACACTGCATTTTAATTTTGGCATGACTGCAGTCTGTTTCTTGAGTTTGAAATACAAATATTTGAAACTAAATTTATATTATTCCCAAATTACACGGTTATCCCGGAATCTGTAATTAATATATTAATAGTTTATACCATTTTCGGGTAACCGAGTTTCTATTTAGTCTTCCCTGTCTTTGAATCAAGTCGTTACTCATGAGGTTTTATTCACGTCCAGGGGGCATTAAGGCGAAAACACCGGTAACTACAACGCAGCTTAAATTCACACATTTTCGGCCATAGGAATCGTAGCCTAGTAAAAAACAAATTAGAATGTCTCATGCTCCAGTAGCATATATCAGTAGGCTTGTTGTGTAGTGCCAATAAAAATCAAATACAGTCCTTCCCCGTGTAATATACCCCCCCCCCCCCCGCTCGATTGGAACCACTGCCTGCAGTTATTCTTGGCAAGGGTCTTCTTCAGGCTCAAGCCGATCAAGCTAGAAAATGAACTTAAACGGAACGGAAAATGAATATAGGGGCTGAGACATAGCTCTAATAAGATGCTACTGACGTATACGTTTTGTACCATCAGGAACCCAGGGAATATTTGGCCAAGGAAAGAAGTGGGGATGTTTAGTCCTTTGTCCGTTCCTCAATATTTGTTAGTAGCTTGCGTAGGTAAGCCAACCAAGATTTCTGAAAACTGAGCAAGAAAGCTGGCAGAAACTCCCTAAAACGTGTAATTTCACACACTTTTCTTAATAAAAGTCAGGCTACGAAGAATGCAGTGGGAAGGGGGGCTACATAACGCAGCTACATTTTGGAAATAAAGTGATTATGGGGGATGCACCATTTGGTCAAAAATATTGTTTGCACTCTGTGGTTAAGATGTACACTTTAAGGGGTTTAAAATTTCAGCAGAATCAGATCACTCGTTCCAGAGCTATGCATGTCACTTGATTTACGGGAACTCCCCTCCTCATCCTAACATCGGGATGCCAGACCTGAGGAAACAATATAACACAATCAACATAAGCTCAAGTCTGTTCTGCCTTCTAGCCAAGAAATTGGTCTTAACCCTACCCTCAGCCCCCCCCCCCAAGTTTTCTCAGAGTGCAAACAATATCATTCCTGGGCTGAGGGTAGAGACACTTTGTTTAATCTATGGACGCAGGAGAAATGGTGACTTCGGTCGCGTGTGTAACGTGCAAAGTTTCGTGGGTTTAATCGAAGACTATTTAAACCTAGTGTACGTATTCTTTGAGTTTTGGGTTATCGGGGGGGGGGGGGGGTCGAAGGGGTTGATATATGTTGTTCAGACTTCATGAGGATTCACTGGGAAATTACAAGCCAAGTTTGTAGATACTCATCTTTAGCCTATTTGGAGGTAGAGGAGGGGTTTGGAATCAATGGTAAAAAAATATGTTTCAAAGCTGTATTTGTTGAAGGGGCAAGGAGGCCCACTGAATCCATATCTGAACTTAGTTTTCTTGCCTGACACCAGGAAGTCGGCAGAAACTGGAAGTTTGGTTGAAGCTCAAAGATGTTTCTGAAGTCGATTAGAGATTCGGTATCGGGGTAAGGAGACATGCTGAATCGAATTTTTAAATTTATTTCCTTGACGGATAAGCTGGCAAAGTTTGCAAAAACCTGGGAATTTGGTTGAAAGGTTCGGCTCTTGAGTATCAGTAGCTCTTTTGCTCTGCATGCAGTTCGCCGCGAATGCTACAAAATACGAGGAATTTGGTAAAAAAAATATTTGTAAAAGACGGATTTTACTGAAGTCGATTAAAGATGAGATATTGGAGCAAACATGCTTGCTGAATCTATGTCTTAACTTGGTTTTCTTGTTGCCTTAAGCGGTTGATTATGTGTAAATAGCAAAACGTAAAAGGGGTCTGGCGAAGAGTACAAGATTCGATTGTCTGGATCAAGAAGTCAATAAATATTAAATTTTTGGTATCCCATCGAAACCCTTGGTCTTGTTCGTTTCTGATTCCACATTTTCAAATTATCTCTTCTCATGTAAGAGAACCTTATGAACTTGACGGAAAAATCTGATCAAAGTTGGACTTCTTGCCTAAAGTACTTTAGTTCAGTTCAGTTCAGTTCAGTTTATTAACTTTACGGCTTTACGGAATAACTTTACGAAATGTGCGAACGACTTTTAGCCATGTGACTAGAAAATGCTATTTGCAGGCAACATTCAGGTCTGATGACTGCCTCTATGTCATTCTGACAAGCTCAAACACACGAAAGTCATACAGACAAGCTCGAAACATACGACTGCGAGTACGATTCTCTGAAGCATGGGGGGGGGGGGTGACTCACCAGAACGTCTTTACAAGAATATTTATTTACTCTTACTTTTAGGGGTGATGATACATTCAAGCACGACGACGTCTGTGCGGTGAGTGACTGGGGCTCATGGTCTCCCTGTTCTGTAACTTGCGGCAAGGGCCTGCGCTCGAGGACTAGGCGGTACTTCGACCGTATGGGAAGGAAGAAATGTCAGGTTCAGTTGATGCAGAACGAAATGTGCGCTGCTGAGGTTATGGAGTGCGATCATAACGAAGAGGTGAGGCCTTTTTTCATTTGGTATTCGGGGTGACCTAGGTGCCTGCCTTCAACAGGTTCCTACGCAATCCGTTCGCCAGTCGGGTTCCAGCACATGACTGGAAAACCTGCAGCATCGTACCGAGCGGAAACTGCCTTGTTTGGGAACCTACCCGATGGAAAATTTGTCGCCTGCGTAGTTGTATGATAATTGTACGAAAATGCATGTATTACTAATAGTAGGCATAGTAAAGAATACTTTCAATTAATGTGCCCCAGACTGGGCCAATCTTAAGCAGTAGTATCCAGTAGCATCCTGTCTTGCAACAGTAGCATCCAGTCTTGCTAATAGTAGCATGCAGTAGAATGCAGTAGCACGGTAGCCTTGACGTAGAAGCATGCAGTAGCATCAGTTCGTACTGCATGCTACTTTTTCGTACAACTTCATACTAGGCTACCATTTTGAGATACATTTTTCATCGGGTAGCATTAGGCCGCGTCATGGGAACTATGGGACTATAGAGGATTATTACCATTAGTTAAAGGGCACCTCTTGCTTATTCTGGCTTTTGTGTTATCCTTAGCTCCCTTATGGGATTATAAGCTTCTCGAAATCCCCCCTTTCGCCATTGTTTCATTTTGTACCCACGACTTTCCCGATGAAAAATCTGTAGCCTGCGTAGTTGTATGATAGTTGTACGAAAAAGCTGCATGTATTGATATGTAATAGTCAAGAATTCAATCATTTAATGTGCCTCAGACTGGGCCAATCTTAAGCAGTAGTATCCAGTAACATCATGTCTTGCTATTGTAGCATCCAGTCTCGCTAATGGTAGTATGCAGTAGAATGCAGTAACACGGTAGCCTTGAAGTAGAAGTATGTAGTAGCATCAGGTAGTACTGCATGCTACTTTTTGGTACAACTTCATACTACTATTTTGAGATAAGTTTTTCATCGGGGATTAGCACTTTTTTGGCCTAGCCGAGTTTTGACAGTCACGAAATGCAAACTTCTCGTAAAGCTTCAACGTCACTCAAATCAAAATCACTCAAAATCAAAATATTTGTTTTCCATTTTGGAAGACATGGTAGACTATCAGGTCTACCTTCTGTTCTTGATTTCTTTTTATTTTGCTTGGCTTTCCTTGGTTTCCACGGTGCGTTCGGTTTTCAAATATTTTGCGCCCAGCCGCCGCGTCGGAGAGCAGGAAGGCTGGAGCCGACAAGCGCTAGCACAAACATCGTTGATTTCACGTGGCGTATTTTCGAAAACCAATGTTTCTGAACCATTCCCTCGTGAAAAGCTAGTTAGAGCTGTGCTTTAAACAAACTTTTCCGTCGAATAGCATTACGGTAGTTGTGTTTGAAGGTGGATTCATTGAGCTTAGTGACGCGATTGAAGTTGGTTTCTCGTGGCTTTTGTGACATTGGAGGAAACTCAAAACCCAGACAGAAACTGGGATGAAATAAACCTTCAAATGACGCATTCGCCTTTCTGCAGGCGCGTAACTACCGTCATAACGATTGTGTGGGGGGGGGGGGGGGGCAGAGCTGCTGCGAGTCGAGCAAATCCGAGTCCGAGACAAGACCGAGTCCTTGAAACGGGCATCTCGAGACGAGTCCAGTCCGAGTCCGCAGCTCTGGCGGACGGACAGCTCCGTGAAAGATGAGTCCGAGTCCTTGAAAAAAGCGTCTCTCGACCGTCTCGAGACGAGTCCAGAGTCCGAGTCCACCAGCTCTGGGGGAGGAGCCTGAAACGTGCCGACCGATTTCTATGTGTGGCGACGAAATATTCAAATAATGAGTCATGTCGAATTCTCGATCAGTGTTTCCACTTGTTAACTGGAACCGCTGCCAATAGGAGGAATTAGCCTTAGGAAACGCAGAATCTCGGAAATAAGAACGGATGAAAAGGCAATGGAAGTAGACTGGATTTGTATTATCGTGACGACAGGTCCTTCTGGGGTAAAGCCGCTTTCACATTGAAGTGTCGTTGCGATGCGTTGCGTATGCGTTTATCTTGCGTTGCATAGAGGTTGCGTAGCGTATCTTTCACACCTGCGCGAGAAGCTTTCGCGGGATGCTCATTTATCTTTTCCTTTCTCGGTTTCTTCTGCTGAATTTTAATTTCTTTCACTAGAAGCAAGTTTTCTTCATCATCATCAGAATGTTTTTTGTTTTTTTTTCTTCAGAAACTTCCATTTTCCACTGACAAATAATAATAATAATAAAAATATTGTATTTAAAGCCTTAGGGCCATATACATACAACAAAACAAAAAACTTCATAATTACTTCTAATATCGCACTACATATACTAAACTGCACTCGCCCGGTCAACTTTTACTTTAATACTTTGCCACACAAATCTACATAATGCACTAATTGCTCCTGCAGATGTGCTCTTCAATATATCAGGAAACAGTATCTCCCTTCCCGCCCAGCAAGATTCCCTTAAAAACGAGAGTTCGCGGCACAGTGCAACCAAATGGGCTAGGTCATCATCGCCTTCACCGCAGAGTGAGCAGGGGCTGTTCGTACTGGGGGAAACACTTTTTTTCTTGTCAAACTTACTTTTCCCGTGTACTGGCAGACAGTTCGCTCGCAACTGGATCCAGAGCGTGAGGTAAGTTTTTGGTAGGTTAAGCTTCATGTAAAATTCTGGTCCAAAACTCTCTTTAACCAGTTTATAATTTGATAGTGTCACCGACTCACTAACAATACATGCCCATTTCTGTATTTCTTGATCATCTAAAACTCTTAACACTTCTTTTAACAGAGATGCTGGTTCCGATGTGGGTCCAAATCCATTGTTCCAAGCACACGATAGTCCCACCGAATCTAGGAGGGCTTTTTATATGATGTGTACGCGTCGACGCAACGTAAGAATAGACTTGGCTCTATTCTTGCGTTGCGTTTTATTTGTCTGCGTAAGCTCTGCGTTGCGTCGACGCAAGCCCGACGCAGAGGTTGCGTGGCTTAGTGTGAAAGGCTCAACGCGTCAAGTCAAAGCGCCTTAAAGGTAAGGAGGTACGTAAATTTAAGACATATTTTCGGAAGGTCCAATTTTCATATTAAAACGTCTGAAACATGGATGTTTTCAGGTGGGGGGCCTTCAGCCTCAAGAATTATACCGACTGGAGACAATGGAAAATAAATACAGCACCACAGGTGAAAGAAATGTACCATTTTTTTAGAAACAGTAACAACAGTTTTAACAAGAGTAAATAACAACACAAGAACATCGTGCTCTTCATGTCAGCTTTTGCTGGAGGGAGCGTAGCCACTAAGCAGTTACTAATCACTGTAGGCTACCTAAGAGAAAGTTAACTTGAGGGCGTAGGCGAAGTTTTTAGGCTTGCCTTTTTTTCTTGCATAATTTAACTGCTTCCCATAGAAATGGGAATGGATTTTTAGGTGGCTAAAATACCAAAACCCCAAACCTAAGCCCCACGTAAAGAGGGGGGGGGGGACAAATGCTCCCTCCAAATGACGCCCCTGAAACAGGCACTGTGTTCTTATTCGATTTTATTTTTCGACTGGTTGGATTTCGATGCAGAAAATGACGTATTTTTTTTATTTTATAAAAACTTGACAAAAACGTCCGCCTTAGTTAAGCCGCTGCATTTCTGACTGGAGGGCGATTGTATGTCAAGTGTAGCGGGGTTCAGTTTTTTTTTTTTACCCGGCAGTTCTTGCGACGCCGTTCTCAGCTCTGCTGCTCGTTCCCTCTTCTAAACTCATAGTCTTTGTTCGACATCCATTATATAAATTCGGCTAGGAATAGGTGGCAGGAAAGCTCCCCAGACAATTCTTGGTATTCGGTAAAATGTTCCACCACTGAAAAATGTTTCCCCTGCAGCTGTTTTCTGGCTTTCTCTTGTTTGCTCTCGAAATTTATTTGCTTTTGAATTTCATTCTGTTTGCACGGCTGAAACACAAAGGCTTTGAAACTCAATATGTTCGTTTGTTCCCCTTTTGTTTTCCAATGGCGGGCCTTCGGATACACGCACCTCTGCGGCCTTGAGAATCAATGTGCATTTAGGAGTTGGGAAAAAACGTCTTTAGGGACCATCCGAAGTGGAAAGCTGTCTTCCCAACGGACCTTTTCTGACCTTTTCTTGGTTCCGCAACATAATGTGCCAGTTTGGGATCTAAATGTTATTGTAGGATTTCCGACAGTCCTTTTTGCTTTCTAAAAGATTGTGCCACAAAAGCACGGAACGCGGGGGGGGGGGGGAGTTACGAGTTTCTTGGGTTGGAACTAGTTTGCAGATAAATGCGCTCTCATACTCCAAAATATATTAGCAAAAGCTTGTCGCTAATTTCCAGATTTTCTGGACGAACGCTTTAGCAAAATAGAAGCAGGGTCGTCCCAGGGCGCTTTCTTCCAGATGCAGCATGTCTTGAGTGACGAGGTTGGACTAGCCTGGAACGTCGTATACCATTATTTTGTTTGACAGTAAACAACGCCGTCACCTCGTAAATGATTGTCCTCTGATCTTCATAGATCTCTCCTACCGGATTACGAACCCCAAATCAGACTCGACCTGAAACAAGGTTTCGCGCTGCAACCCGTGATTGTACCAGACTTGTTCGCCCCGATATCCACTCTACTGACCGGTATCTTTCGTCATTTGTACCATATTTCGTAAATTATTTTAATTCTGAACTGTGATATAGTCGTCATTAATTGTATATATCAATATTTTAAGGTAATTATTGAGAAGTGATTATAAAGTTTTAGCCGTGTTAATAATTGTGTGACGATCCGACGCTAGCGAGTAATTATATGAGCTATTCAGGAAATAAACGTTGTTATTATTATTATTATCAGGCATTTCCTATGGCGTTTTTCCGCGACAGAGTCTGCGGACTCTTCTGAGTATCTGTCACACACTTCTGAGTATCTGTCGCGGAAACACGATCATAAGCCAGACAGTCGAGCCACAAGTTGAACTTCTCGAAAACGCCGTTTTGTCTATTTTTGGGGCGGTAATTTCAAATGAGTGTTCATAAAAATAAATTCATATATATTCTCAATAAATAGAACTCCAGGCTTTCGTCCTTACCATTCCGTGCAAAAAGGATCCTCAATGTTATGTCTACATGCTTGAAAAAGCTTTTAATTTTTAATGTTTTGACATTATGTTGCTGCCAAATTTGAATTTCCCGCCAGAATCGAGCCACAAAATCGACACTCACCTCGGCAGTTGTTTGTCGAATTCGAGCCATAAAGCGAACCCCACAAATCTTGTTGATCAAGAAAACACGCTTGTGGGCCGCACAAAAGGCCGCGGAAACAGTCTTTTCGAGCCACATTAGACCAACAAACTATTTGTGGAAGCATGGGAAAAGCCTCTAGTCTTTTTCGCCAGTTAACTGTGTACCTTAAGCATTGTCCAAATAGGTGTTGTAAGGTGTATTACGGTGTATAACGCTTATTACAGATTCCTCTTTTCCTCGGGGCCCGCTGTAATAAGGCGAATAAGGAAAAAAGAGCTCGGTTCTATTCTCCCTCATAAGGAGCCAATCAGATTGCTTGGTTGGTTCCGCCAGCAGGCAGAGACAAGGAGCAGTGCTGTCAGTGTTGCCACGGGAAGCACTAAAGTTCTACTTTGTTGGAAGCTGAAGAAACAACTTTTCTTCAAAAGAACACGTTTTGTTCTGTTACGACTGCGTACTGGTAGTTCAAGGACCAATGCTGTCCATCCGTAAATTTAATAGCTTTTTAACAATATATTGGGCGTCAAATCGTACTGGTGTACTTCGCAGTACTAAGAACACTTTTTTCTGATCTTTAGAAACTCGAAAAACTGTATCAGCGTGGCAACACCGGACGCTATATTCATAAGAACCTCTCGGGTTCCTATTTGAACAGGCGTGTGTATTAAGACGTAATCATCGCGTATATAGCTTATTACACCTGTCTGGACAATGCTTTAGCGCCGTCCGAAGAACTGACAACTATTACATCGGCTCGTCAGCTCTTACTGTTATAGTAACAGTTACTGTACAACTGATAGTGTGAACTGTTACATCGGCGCGCCAGTTTCTCGATCGCTCGTATCACCACATGTAATGCGTTTCGATAAATTTGGTCAAGACTGTTCATAACAGAGCATCCTACATGGATGTTATATTAGCCGTTACATGGATGTATCCGTCCAGCCACACACAATAGTTGCGTTTTTGCAGATACCATGGTATCTGTTACCACGGTAACTGGATCTGCAATTAGTCGTTTTTGCAGTTACCGTGGTATCTGATATACGGTTGCTCTGCAAAAACGACAATTGCCGAAATTGCACTTTTCGCATTCATCCCAAGAGAAAAACTGTTATTCAGTCACATCACTAAGTGCCAAACTTCTTTCCCACCAATTTGACAAAAATTGATGAAAGTGAGATGACTTTTTCAGGTACCATGGTCGGGCCGTGGTATCTGAATGTCCGATACCACGAAAACCGGCCTGATACCACGATAACTTCAAAAATGTCTTTTGAACGATAACTGCAAAAACGACTTTAAACCATGGTATCAGATACCGTGGTATCTGCAAAAACGTAACTAACGTTCGTCGACAAATTTAGTCAAGACTGATCATAGTCGGCCTTCCTGTTATTATATTATGTGTTGGTGGTGATTGAATTAGTTTGAAAAAAAATATTTGGCGAAGTTTTGTTGTCAACTTTGTGACGGGTGACGGGATATCTATGACTTCGTAGTTGTCCGTCCGTCTGTCGACTGTCTGTTAGCACGATAACTCTCGAAGGGATTGGGATATTTTGTTCAAACTTGGAGTGAGGATCCTTTAGGTTTAAAGTACAGGTCAAGTTTGTAGATGGGCCCCATAGCTTAATATTTAGGGGTGGGGGAGGGGTTTCGAATTAAGGGGCAAACAGAAATATTTTCTTACAGCTAATCAGATAGTCGATTTGGGGGTAAGGAGACATGCTGAATCCGAACATGAAAATTATTTCCTCGCTGGGCAAGTAGTCCACCCGGAATCCGGCAGAAACAGACAATTTGTTAAAAGTAAAAGTTTTACATGAAGTTGATTGAAGTTTCGACTTGGAAGTAAGGAGACATGCAGAATCAGTTTATCAACTTCATTTTCTTACCGGGGAAGCAGCTCACCAGGAATCTGGCCAAAACCGGAAATTTAGCAGGAAGTTTTAAAACCCAATGATATGGTCGATTTAGGGTGAGAAGACATGCTGTGCAGCTTTCGAACCTACTAAAGATGAACAATAAGTGTCTGCGATCAGTTTGGTTATCTCCAAAGTCCCAACCGTCACTTACCGAGACAGAATGCATTCGACAACAGTTCTTTGTAATTTGTCGACCAATTTTCGGAAAAAACGGGTGGTGATACAAAGTCCCTACCCTACCCCTTTGTCGGAGGTTATACAAAATTTGATTGCACTCTTGGCTTGGCAGTCGTAGGATTGGTGGGATAGAATATGATCTGAAATGATTGCGCACTTGGTTCATCTGCAGCCTATTCGTTGTGTTTCGATTGTCTTGCATAAGCAATCTTCTGCGTAGCATATTTGGTGGATCAGTTCTGACGGGATATCTATGACTTCGTAAAGTTAGTCCGTCTGTCAGCGCGATAATTCTCGAAAGGGTTGAGATATTTCGTTCAAGCTTGGTATGAGGATCTACTGAATGAAAGTACAGATCAAGTTCGTAGATGGGTCCTGTAGCCCTATATTTAGAGGTGGGGGTTTCAAATTAAGGGTAACAAAATATGTCTTTCAAGCTAATTAGATAGTCGTTTAAGTGTAAGGAGGCACGATTGTTTAGCTACGGCTAGAGACAAGGAAGGTGCACAAATTTCCGGATATTTTAGCAACAGCGAACATGATTCGTGGCTTGCTAGCTTGGGCTAGAGGAAGATCTGTAGTTTATCTCAATCTTTATTATTCGAAAAACATTCCTTACGGTATTAATAAAGAAAACAACAGTATTTGTTCTCTCGCCGAACATAACTAGGCTCTATACAATTGCGCTTTTACATAGTCAAATGTTCATTAATTACACAACAAGAGCTGTAAGCTCATATGGCACTTGTATGGGTCAAGATGATTTGATTGATCAAAAGTAAGTTTCGACTTTGCGGTTGAGATGCGCACTCTAAGGGAGCTGGAACTTCATTTGTAAGCAAAACCCTTGAGGCAAAACTGCTAATGGGCTTATGGGCATCACGAAAATGCATATATTGCTTAAAAGTATTTTTTTTACTTAGCGGTCAAGATTGGTACTTTAAGGAATAATCGGATTTGGGAAGTAGCAATTTCTAAGCAAATGTTGTTGAGTCTTCAATATTCCAGCGAAGTTCATCGTCCTAGCACATCTGGAAGTACCTTAACGCGCGATGACCGGAATCCCAGACCCCCCCCCCTCCTCCAACTCCACCCACAATAACCGGAGCCAATCCGGTTCTGTAAATGATTAATCCAGAGCATATGTTTGTCATTCCCACGAAGTTCGATCCAGATCACACCAGTCTAAGCGGGTCAAGTATTTTCCGCCCTCCCCCCAATAATTGCCGGATTCGGTCCGGAAATGAAAAAGGTCACCAGAGAAAAATGTCCTCTGTTTAATTATTAAATTTCACTCGAATCCGATCACCCGTTCCAAAGTTACGCATGACTCAATATTCCGGATTCCACTCCCTCAACTCCCCCCCCCCCCAAGATTATCATATCGAGGATTTTTTTATTCCAAGTTAGTTTGACCGGGTCCCCGATATGCCTTCCAAGTTTCGTCGTGAAAATCCCCCCAAAAACGTAATTCCGGGAAACCCCCTCCTCCCCCCCTCAAGTGTCCGGATCCAGTCAAATTATGTAAAAGATTTACATGGACCAGATGTTTGTTCTTCCTAGCAAGTTTCACTCCGATACCATCATTCTAACCGTTTCTCGAAATTTCCGGTCCACCCCCCCCCCCCCCACCCCACCCCCCAGCTCCCCCGCGGTGCACGTAGCCAATCCGATTCAGCAAATGACTTACCTAGAGCATCTTTTTGTTCTTCCCACAAAGTTCCATCCCGATCCCTCGATTCTAAACGGGTCACGTATTTTCCACCCCCCCCCCCCCAATAGTTGCCGGATCCGGTCCGGATATGAAAAAAATCAACGGAGAAATGTCCTCTGTTAAATTCTTAAATTTCACTCGAATCCGATCACCCATTCCAAAATTACGCATGACTGAAATTTTTTTATTCCCCTCCCTCCACTCCCCCCACCATTATCTGATCGACAAAAATTTTATTTTGAAGTCAGTCTGATTGGGTCCCTGATATGCCTGCCAAGTTTCATCGTGAAAATCCCCAAAACCACCATCACCGGAATTCCGGGACCCCCCCCCCCCCCCATAAGTGTCCGGATCCAGTACAATGGTCTAAAGGACTTACCTAGAGCAGATGTTTGTTCATCCCAGCAAGTTTCACTCCGATCCCTCCATTCTAACCGTTTCTTGAAATTTCCGCCCCCCCCTCCCCAACTCCCCCCTGGCTACCGAATCCGGTCAAGACTTTAAACGGGGCATTACAGATATATATTCTATTCAGTTATGAAGTTTCATTACAATCCGATCATCCGTTCGAAAGTTACACACTTCTCAGTTTCCCGGATTCCCCTGCCCTCCACCCCCCCCCCCTCCAAAATGGTCGGATCAGAAAGCTGATTATTTCTAAGTTTGTTTGGTCGGGTCTCTGATATGCCTACCAAGTTTCATGGTCCTAGCACAACTGGAAGTACCTTAACTCGAAAAAGTGTGACAAAATGCCCTAAATATTCAAGTTTCCAGCGCCCCCACTTCCCCGCATATGGTCGGATCGGGAAACTTATTATTTCCAGGTTATTTTGGTCAGGTCCCTGATATTCCTGCCAAGTTTCATTGTCCTAGCTCATCTGGAAGTACCCTAACTCGAAAAAGTGTGACAAAATGCCCTAAATTTTCAAGTTTCGAGCGCCCCCACTCCCCCGCATATGGTCGGATCGGGAAACTGATTATTTCTAGGTTCGTTTGGTCGGGTCCCTGATATTCCTGCCAAGTTTCATTGTCCTAGCTCATCTAGAAGTACCCTAACTCGGAAAAAAATGACAAAATGCCCTAAATTTTCAAGTTTCCAGCGCCCCGCACTCCCCCGCATATGGTCGGATCGGGAAACTGATTATTTCCAGGTTAATTTGGTCGGGTCCCTGATATGCCTGCCAAGTTTCATTGTCCTAGCACATCTGGAAGTACCCTAACTCGGATATGTGGGACAAAAAACTCGGACCGACCGACAGACCGACAGACGGAATTGTGATCGGTATATGGCACTTGAGCCAGAGGCTGCAAGTGCCATAAAAACAAAAATTTCAACAGATTAAAGCGCAATAATTAACACAAAAAAGAGGGAAAAGATTTTACTTAAAATTTCGCGTTGAAAAATCTCACAAAGGAGGGAGAAAACTGCTTTCGTACCGCGCATGAATATCCCGAATGGCTTGGATCTTAGGAACTGGTTTTGGTGCCATTCTCTAAGGCCTTATCCGGTCGGGAATTTGGGGAGGAGGAAGGATGTGACGATGGTTGGGGTCTTCCAGTAGTTGGTCACCAAACTTGGTAGAAAGTTGGTGTCTACAATTTGACAAAGGTATGAAACAAAACTCGTTAAGAAGGGAAATGTACGGGATTTTGATAGTATTAGGATCCCAAAACGTAAATGGAGGGTTCGTATGACATGGCAAAAGTTGTCCGTCTGTTCGTCCGTCCGTCTGTCCGTCCGTCTGTCCATCCGTGTGTGAGCACGATAACCCTCCAAGGGAATGAGATATTTTGATGAAACTTGGTGTGAGGATTCTTTGGGTCCAGGGAAAGGTCGAGTTCGTAGACGGTAGCCCCATGTAGCCCGACATTTAGGGGTGGGGGTTCAAATTAAGGGGCAAACAAAATATTTTTAAACAGCTAATGTGATGTTCGATTAGGGGGTAAGAAGACATGCTGAACATGATTATGAAGATCATTTGCCAGACAGCTAGTTCGCCCGGAATCCGGCTAAAACCGAAAAGTCTGTTAAAGGAAGTTTTATTCGATGTTGATTAGATGTTCGATTTAGGGGTAAAAAGACATGCTGCACACCTATGTGAAAATCATTTTCTACCCGGACAAGTAGTTCGCCCGGAATCCGGCCAAAACCCGAAAATTTGTTAAAAGCAGAACTTTTATTTGTAGTTGATTAGATGACCGATTTAGGGGTAAGAAGAGGTGCTGAATCCGTATATTACAATAATTTTTTACCCTGACTTATAGTTCGCCCAGAATCCGGCTGAAACCGGAAAATTTGTTATAGGTTAATTTTTTATTTGAAGTTGATCAGATGTTTAGGAGTAAGGAGAATTGCTGAATTCGTTTGTGACCTTTTTTTGTCGCCGGACAAGAAGTTCCAGAATTCGGCCGAAACCGGAAAATTGGCAGAAGTAAGAAAGGAAGTTTCGACCGGTTTCGTCATAGATATGACTTAGAGGGATAAACTCACATGCTGAATCCAAATCTGAACTTGGTTTCCCAGATGATTCGCTATTTGGCCTTAATCTGTTTCTAAATTTTAATAGTAAAAATGTTCAAGGAGTCTGGCGAAGGCAAGACCCAACTTTCTGGATCAAATATATAATTTTTGGTCCCCCGTCGAAACTTTTGGTCTCTCGAGGCGTTCCGACTGCTCCCGTGTTAAACCGATGTGTCATAGCGGACAGCAGTATTCGAGGGAAGGGCGAAAAAACCGAAAAAATATTCGTTTTTTTTGTTAATACCGTAAGGAACGTATTTCGAATAATAAAGAAAGATTTAATCAGATTTAAATTACACAAGGGAAGTGCGAAGGAGGTAGTGTTTTGGAGTTGCCATAGCGGGAGAGCATTTTGAGGAACCTTATGCCCATATTAGCTCTTTTAGCATAGATTGTACTTGGTTATCCCACTTGAGATTTAAAATTAGATGACACCTAAAAGCTTGAGCTCCTCCACTCTGCTGTGATTTGGACTTGAGAAAAGATACAGTTAGAACGGCTGATTTGTCTTGGTTGACTGAAGCGTCTTCACTGATGTCATTCATTAGGGTGGCTGCACTGCTGCGGATATTTTTGTAACAGCAAAATTTGTACTCCCACAGTGGGGAGGCAGTTTGTAAGTGAAGGGAGGGACCATGTTTTCCAGTTAAAACTCCGAAGTTCTATGCTCAAGCCGGGAGTGGATCTGCTAAATCGTTAAAGACCCCTCTGCTTATTCTGCCTTTTATAGTATACCTAGCTCCCTTGTGGCATTATAAGCTTCGAAAACCCCAACTTTCACCATTGTTTCGTTTCTGCCTACGAATTTTAGCGCTTTTTCGGTCATGCCGAGTTTTGCCGGTCACACAAAGCAAAGGCTATCCGGAGTCTTTAATGCCGCTGACAATTCTTTCAAACACAAGGATATGAGAATCTTCTGTTTTTTAATTCTATTCTTTACTTAGTTTTCCAACTTTTTACCACGGCGCAGTCAGTTTTCAAACGTTTTGCTCCCACCCGCCGCGTCGGAGAGCAGGAAGGCCGGTTAGCATCGACAACCGCTAACAAGAAAATCGCTAATTTCAGGTGGAAAGTAATGGTATTTTTGAAAATCTTTTTTTCTTATCCCTTTCATAGGCAAAAGATCACTTCTAGTAAGAGTTGTGCTTTAACCATGGCTCAAACGCCCCTTTCTTTTCAAGGTCACGCCTATAGACAGCCGGTGCTCCGTCACAGCATGGAGCGAGTGGTCGCCTTGCAGCGTTACTTGCGGCAAGGGAATGAAAGTCCGCACGCGATTGCCTCTTCTAAGCGTGCAACTCCCCGACCACTGTCGTGTGGAAATGATGGAACAGGCCACCTGTGAAGGAGATAGGCCGGAATGCAACTTCGACATGGCAGATGCTAAGGCCCTCTGTATGTTGGAAAAGGACGTAGGCCCTTGCCGAGGATACTATCCTCGCTGGTATTATGATGCGGGGAAAGGAATGTGCACCCAGTTCATCTACAATGGTTGCCGAGGCAACAGGAATAATTTCGAGCGGTACGAAGACTGCAATAAGACCTGCGAGGCCCTTTTCCGAGGTAATGCAATGAGAATTGATATTCCGTTAGTAATCAGTTTCAAGCTCAGAGAGCAAGTTAGAGGTTATTCGTGGAAGAGGGTAAAGAGAGATGAATATTATATACGTCGGTCAAGATAATAGATAAGATTTTTTACTTTGCTCAAATGCTCAGTATTCTCGCTCAGTATTCTCCATTTTCTCGGAAAGAAAATTTAATTGTTTTGAGGCGAAATTCTTTTCTGTTGCATTATATTATTGTTGAGATATATTTTTATGTGTAGGTAAATGGAAATAGTTCATTACTTCTGCTTCCTGAAATTCTGAACTTAACGGGGAGCGACAGGAGAATTTTGAAACAAAAGAAACCAGGATGGGTGGTGGACTGAGGCACCATTGCTAAAGGGTACCGAAAGAGACGACACGTGTCAGGCAATCACTTAAAGTGCGAACACACGATCAGGATTTTCCGGCCGGATTTTCTTCACTTTCATCATAAAGTTGAAAAATTTCAACTTTTCAATATGGAAGTGGTGATGGTGACGAAAATCCGGACAGGAATTTCAGCCCGGGAGCGCCCGACCCTGGTCGTGTCTACAAGGCATTAAAGTTTAACTGAAAAGGCAGCTTATTTTTACATCTGATATTTGAATACACTGAAACATGTTGGCCCATCTAAGGGATTTTGTATTTCTTCACCCGAGGCTCTAGTAATGACGTTCAGAATGCAGGACAGTTCAGAATGTCGTTCAGAATGCAGGACGCTGCTTGCAGGACAACCGAAAATTCATCAAGACGCGACAATTTTTAATTTGAAAACAAGCCTGCATTTGAAGGATTGTAGATGCTAAGCGAGCAGAGGTCGTGGCGGACAAGGATATGTCTTGCAAGAAATCAGCCATTTTTAGTTTATTTTTAAGCTATGGCTTACCTTTGAAGTTCGTAAATATTTCCAGCATAGAGGGCCAGGCGCATAGAGGTATCACAAATCCAAAAGATTAAGTTCATTCGACAAAATCTATTATCTGTGGACAACGGATAAACGGAGTAACGCATTTTTATCGGGTTTTCAGGCCTATTTAAGTGAATACGTGATATGTAACTGGCCTGTCGGGTCTTATCCCTTTTCGGTTAAACTTCAAACCGATTTTTCTATTGGTCTTCGTATTCGGGAACAGCGATCTAATTATTTCCCCAGGTAATACGTATAATCCGACATCTTGACGGGAACTGCGCTTTATTTATTTCCTCCGGCGATACGGATAATCCAACATCTTGACGGGAACTGCGCTTTTAATATTTCCTCAGATAATACATATAATCCGACATCTTGACTTTGATTACACACTACGTAACATTCAAATTCTGACCATCTCGGTCACGTATCATTCATTCCGGCCCCTCGGGGCACCGCTACATTCTACTATATATATGCATATATTATACACATAGAATTCTCGCTTAAGGATAAAGGCGCTCATTAAACTTGACGTTCCTAAATTAACTGAACGTAGAAATAGTCTTTCAAACAAATTTGGAGCTAAGATAATGTGTTGTCCCCAGATGGCCCATCTATTCCCCCCTCCCCTCCCGTATTCCGTGCGTCGGTCCGAGAGGAATACTGGCAATCAGTTTTCTCCATATCCTGCTAATCCTTCTGCCCAATTTTTACGTAGTTTCATCCCATCATTTATTTCTGGTCATATCTGGTAAGTGTATTAGTTAATTTATTTCGTGTTTGTGTATTTCGTAAATTTGTAATCCTCTTAGCTTTTAGCTATTTGGATTAAACTTGACTGATTGATTGATTAATGAGGAAAGCATAAGGCACATCCACCAGTTTATTCAAATAATGTATACAATGGATACGTCAGCTGCGATGCTTCATCAGCGATATTTCGGCCCTTGGCAAGGGTCCTCGTCAGGCTGTCAATCTTCAGGTCCAACGTCGGAGAAGGAAACAAACTTGTAATAAATAACTGAAGCTTCTACTGACTATAAACATCTTATTCGGGCAAATTACTTTCAAATACTAAAAAACTAGTCCTGAGATTTAATTTTTGACTCGGCCGCTTTTTTTGCTGCTCGATTGGGGCGCCAGTCTTCAGTATACTAGGTCTCAGACGCTTCATGGTAATCCTGGTTTGCTATTTCGCGGCTCTTCCAGGATCCTTCAGACTCTCCTGAGGTTAGATGCCCAGAAACCAAGATGTGAAAAGCCTAGCCTAAGCCCAAAACCGGAAAAAACGGCTGCTTGTTTTTGTCTTCTAAGTACAGCCAGAATCACGGAAACCAGCTAATATTCAGCGTTAAAACATAACTGCCGCTCTTTGATCCCCATGCCCCCTCCTCGATATCACTATTGACTCGCGACTGATCTTAAAGCTTAACTGAAAAGCCAAATTATTTTAATACGTTTGATTTGAATACACTGAATATTTTGATTCATATAAGGGATTTTTGTTTTTTACGTCGCGTAGTCTAGTAGTGACGTTTGGAATCTCCGCTGGTTGCACGGCAAATAACTTTGCGGCGAGTCGCGGAGAATTTGAACGTCTGCAAAGCGTGTGTTTCAATGGCTAGCAAAGCGAAGATTTTGAAATGTTTGATTCCAGATTGCAGAATCAAATCCAAAGATAGCCCTCTGTTCCGTGCTACCCCCAATAGGTTTCCTTTGTGGAAGAACACAGTCAACAGAGAATTTTGCCAGCATTCCACCAAGTTGATTAGCAAGTTCGAGTTTTCAACTGGTCATGTTCTTCCTGGTCACTCTTACTTCCCATGTTACTTTCATCTTCCTGGCTTGAAGAATGTAAATCCGCCATGACTTGTTATTACGGTAATTGGCTGCCGCTGTAGTTGCTAAACATTTCAAACATAGAGCTACGTCCGTATAGAGGTAAAACAGTTACGGAAGAGAAAATTACACGTCAGCTAAAATTCAAGAATCGTGGATAACAAAGTAACGCCTTTTTGTCGGTTCTTCTAGCCTAATTAAATAAAAATATGATGGGTAATCAGACTGTCGTATCTTAGCCCTATTCTGTTAACCTTTAATGGTCCTTTTTTACTTTCAGATATCCAGAGCGACAGCGTAGATGACGACGATGAACCATTCGAACCAGTAGCTTCTTACCCGTCATTCAAACCAGGGAACCAGTTACAGCAGACAGCTAAGATGACCCCGAAGCCGTTTGAGCCCCAGCGGCCTCGCAAACCATTCGAATCAAGAGCCGAGCCGGTGGACTGCATGGTATCTGAGTGGTCCGACTGGGCCTACTGTAGCGCTACATGTGGCAAAGGATGGAAAGAGAAGTTCAGGATGGTCAAGGTAAAAGATCGATCGAGTCGTGCCTATGGGAATTAGAGCTAACGGGTGTTGCTTGGTTCCGGCCGGATAGAGGCGTACAAATTAACAAGCTTGCAAAAAGAATGTATTTTTCCTCGGTTACTATGGCTGCAGTGCATGTAATTTTTGATGCCCAGCCATCGGTGGGATTAAATAAACAAACGAAAAGGTATAATGGTAACACTTACAGTATCCCAGCATGAGAGAGGAATACGAAATGAGGTGATATTTTTTACCCTAAAAGACTAAGGGCCATGGCAATACAAACAAAAAGAAACACAATACGAACCACTAAAAATTACAAAAAAAAAAATCTCTGTGAATCCTTGACAGCTTGAGGAATCTACCCTCTTTCTTTATAGTAACATAACACTCACTCTCAATCATTCAGTTCCCTGCAATCACGCTCAAGACTTCTGTCGTCGACAGAAGTAAGCCTACCCGTTTACCTCCTCCTATCTGCCTGAGGTAAAATATCAGCAGGCATCCTAAATAATAACTTCAGATCCTTCTACCTAAGCCCGCTTTATAATGGACACATTCACCCATGTCTCGTTCGCCTCTGTATAAAACTTTCGAACTATCTTTGTCAACCTGCCACCTCTGAATTTCCTGGTCCTAAGCATACTTTTTGGGATCCCAAAACGTAAGTGGAGGGATACCTATGACTTCGTAAAAGTTGTCCAACGGTTCGTTCAAATTTGGCACGAGGACTCTTTGGGTAAAGTGCAGGTCAAGTTTTGAGATGGGCTCTGTAGCCCTATATTTAAGTGTGGGGGAGGGGGTTCAAATTAAGGGACGCCAAAAAATATATTTAAAAGCTAATAGCTAATAGCTAAATAGCTAACACTGAACCCGAATATGAAAATTATTTTCTCGCCGAACAATAGTTAACCCGGACGGCTAAAACTGGAAAATTTGTGAAAAATAATTGTTTAATCTTAAGTTGATTAGAGGTTCAGTCTAGGGGTAAGGAGACTTGCTGAACACGTTTATGAAAATTATTTTTTCGCCGTACAAGTAGTTCGCCTGGAACCCGGCCAAAACCGGAAAATTTGTTCAAAGTAGAAGTTGATTCAGGGGTAAGAATATACATTCATACATTGGACCGAGAGAATAAGAAATGACGAGATTTATCGTACGACAAATCATACCCACATCCTCGATGTCATTAGAAAGCGTCGATGGATGTACTGGGGGCATATGGTGAGAATGGGTGATGTAAGGCTGCCACACGACATATGGTGTTGGACACCCCCTGGCCTCCGCAAGTCAGGGAGGCCCAAAATGACCATTGGCAGGTCGTTAGAGAAGGAGGCGAAGCTGGCGAGGTCTTCGATGGAGGAGCTTTGGTCGATGGCTCAGAACAGGTCGACATGGCGATCCACTGTTGCTGCCTTATGCGCCACCAGGCGTAGGAGGACCTAAGTCTAAGTCTAACTAAGAAGACATGCTGAATCCTTGTATGACAATCATTTTCTACCCGGATATATAGTTCGCCCGGAATCCGACTGAAGCCGGAATTTTGTTTATAAGTAAAAGTTTTATCTGAAGTTGATTATATAGAGATTCGATGTGGTGGTAAGGAGGCATGCTGGATCCATATATGTAAATTATTTTCTCGCTAGACCAATAGTTCGCCCGGAATCCGGCCAAAACCTGAAAATTCGTTAAAAGTTTTATCCGAAGTTGATTGGAGGTCCGATATAGGGGCAAGGAGATATGCTGACTTCGTTTACGAGCTTTTTTTTCACGGACAAGTAGTTTCGCCCAGAATCCGGCAGAAACCAGAAATTTGGCATAAGTAAGGCAGCGAGAAGTTTTGATAAATTTCGTCAAAGTAGAGATGACGTATAGGGGTAAATACACACGCTGAATCCATATCTGAACTTGGTTTTCCCAGATGATAGCCATTGGCCTTCATCTGTTTCTAAATTTCATAGTAAAAATTTTCAAGGAGTCTGGCGAAGACCGGATATCTACAAGATCCAATTGTCTGGATCAAATATGAAATTTTTGGGATCCCATCGAAACCTTTGGTCTTGTTTCTTCTCTAGCTACTGTCCCTAAAGGTGGCGCATATCGATCGTGAAGTGAGCAATTTGATATGCATTCGGTTTATTATGGATTACAGCGCCTTGTGATTTCTGCGACTCAGCGTCAAGTGAATTCCGGCAGGCAGCGCTAATGTCGGACCGATGCCTTGCTGGAGAATTTCCGAGCTATTTAACTATCTGCTAGAGAATCCGTGGGTTGCCAGAGCAACTGACCGTCCATGATCCGGATGATATGATATTTAGAGATACATATGATATACTAGAGCTTCTTTCGTGATTAGAAATTTTGCCCCCTCTGTATGGGATATAATTCCAGTTGAAATTAAAAATTCGAGTCATCTGGCATCCTTCAAGGCTACAGCGAAGAGATTTTTCCTTGCAAAAGAATAGTAATGATGCGTGAGTGTTTTTTGTAAGCAGAATATTTGTTGTATATGTATGAACCGTGTATGATGGCATGTATAATAATATAAAAATAGTGTTACCACATTATGTAGAATAGAGAATACTGCCACCTGCGGACAACAAACCCTTTGGGGCTTTCTTAGCAGGTGTTGAAAAATGTTCTGTATAAATGTGTAAATAAAATCTAATCTAATATAAAAAAAATCTAATCTAATCTATTTGCTTAAAGCCCGAGGGCCACCGCATACAAAAACAAATAAAAAATAAACATCAACTCTTGTAATAAATCTTATCTACTGAAACTCTTCTCTATGCTTCCAGCCTATCCGCAAAAACCTTCCAACCTGCCTAACCCCAAACAAACTTTTATCCTTGAACTTTTCCACCAACCAACCTTCCCCGAAAATTTGCTCCCCATCTATTTCAACTCTCAAATCCTTCAGTTCCACACATTCGCACATAAATGAAACAAATTCTCGTCCACACAACCACACACTGGGCAGAAGTAAAGACCACTCGACCGCCCCTTTACACTTCCCATATATTTTCTCCGAATTCCCAGGGGGAGGCTATCACCACGAGCGCCAACAGTCAATTTTAATTCCTCCGAAGATACCCCCCCCCCCCCTTAAAAAACATTTCTAAACCCCAACACTCTTTGGCCTTAGCGTAAAGACACATCGACGGTTTAGTATCCTTCTCGTGGTGCCATTTTTGGATTTCTTGGTCGAGCTACCTCGAGGATATGAAATGTTATAATCCTTGTTGTCAGCCAGCTTTGGTGCTGATGATTTTCTGGAAGTTGCGGTGGCGACATAAGCTTGTCGCGAAAACAAGAGTTAGCTTGGTGACCACAAAACGCGGATTCGCATACTAGACAATTCGCCGTCGCTAGCGGAAAAAAAGATCGCTTTGCCAGGTCAAAATTTCGCGCCGCTCTGTTTCAGCTCTAAAGCGGAATTCACACAGACGGCGTCTAAAAATCGCCAGGCAAAAATACGCCTCGCGACGTCTAGGAGAAATCGCAGGGTGTGTCAGACAGAGAGCGAATACGCCCGAATTTTATTCCCAGAAATAAGAACAGAAAAAATACAGAGGTGTATGGAGCCTAGAGGAGTAGCTTGCTCTGATACAGCACAGCCCAAATCCATACAGCTGGCATCTGGGCACAATCTAAAAATGAAGGACATGAGCTTCCTGCTGAATATTCTGCTGTGCTGTCCTACATGTCTCTACTAATTTCTTTCCAGGCATTTTCCCTAATTCCGTTGTCTTTGTACTCCTTTATACAGCATCGTAGATTACTGATAACTCGAATCTGAACTAGGCTAATTAGGTGTTCCACACCCATCTCAGAATTATTTGCCAGGCGTTGCGATTGTTTTTCGGCTCGGAGCCGAAGACGATGCGTTTTTTTAACGCTTGGCGTGACGTATATCGCCAGGCGTGGCGAAATTCGCTCTCCGTGTGAATTGGGCCTAAGTCGAATATTTGTCGTCGCGCCTCAGTTCGCTTGGTGGAAATCAAAATGCTCAGTTCCTGGCGAATTCATTGACATATTCTTCCAAAAACGTGAGCGGAAAAGATTCGCATTCTGCGGGCGCCAACTCTATCTCTGAAGTCACCTTCCAACCGCTTTAACTCGCTCACTTTTCCAGGTTTACGCAAGGAACGGAGGCAAGCCTTGCCCTAAAAAGCTGATGAAGCGTCGTCGGTGTTTCATGAAAGACTGTCTCTCCAACTCAAGGAACGACGACTAAATGCCCTCGTCTCATATGGCATTAATTTTTTGCACAAACTTTGTTACTTTAGAAATTTGCGGTCATCGTATAAAGGCCGACAGTGAAGGTACATTAGACGAGCGCGAGGACCAAGGCATAGTGACATATCTCGCCGCAATGCGGCGGCTGGAAGTGATAAGACTACCCGAGTGAAGACGTATCGACAGCTGCCTTTGTTTCCAGTTTGATAATTTTATTTCTCTAATTGTTCAAAGAAAATTTCAATAAATATACTGCTAGAAATGGATTAAAACGTTCCCGCGAGGTCTTGAATGGCTGCTCTGAGGAATGCCATATTCGGAATGCTTTGTTTCGATCGAAAAAATGCTCACTTCTATCTATAGGCGTATTCTCGCTGTTCCCTGAGGACTGCTCTCGGGGAATCGAAGGGAACGGCGAGAATAGAGGGAGTCACTCCACGCGGACCCCGCGTACGGAAAACAACGAGAACACGGGGAATGCTTCCAAAATGGATTTTCTCCGAAAAAAAAAAAATATGCAGTTGACAAAATTATTGTCTGGATCCACTTTATTTTTGGTTTTGTTTATTCTGATTGTTTTTAATTAATTTTACATTGCACCGACACCAGCAAAAATTGATTCCCCTCTGAATCTGAAAGGGAGTCCTTTGTCATGATGGTGATGATAACCGAAGCATTTCCCGTTCGTAGGGACTCGCGAGAATACGGGAGTGAATCCCCGGGACAAACAAAAGCGCGGGGACTCCTAAAGCGGAGTCCTCGAGGAACTACCCGAGTGAAGACGTATCAACAGCTTCCTTTGTTGCCAGTTTGATAGTTTTATTTCTCTAACTGTTCAAAGAAAATTTAAATAAATATACTGCTAGAAATGGATTAAAACGTTCCCGCGAGGTCTTGAGTGGCTGCTCTGAGGAATGCCATATTCGGAATGCTTTGTTTCGATCGAAAAAATGCTCGCTTATATCTATGACATGGGTATCGATAGTACGCGTGTAAAAAATCCAGGTGGCCTACCAAAGTCGTGAAAAACGAGGGAGGCACGATCCCTGCTCTAATTTTCTTCTTCTTCCTTAAGAGCTGAAAGACGTGAACCCTTTTCTGGCGTAATTATGCTTCTTCTTCCTTGACAAATTTCGATGTTCGGAGGCTTGTTTTGTAACGTTAACTTTCTTCCTCTGAGGTGAATTTAAAACAAAAAAATCTAAAGGATAATGCGAGCTCTTTATTCCAGCTACTAGGATTTCCACCAAAGACCTCGCACAGAACATAGCTCAGCATACTGCCCGTGCAAGCGAATAGCAAGCCTCGACAGGGATGCGTCTGGAACATTATATTTCTAGGCCGATGCTTAGAAAAAGTTGGCACACTTACGACCGAACATGAACAGCCGAGCTCATAGGAGCTTAGAACAATATCTTGATCAGAACAAACAGTATATTGCGTGGACGAGGTTCATAGTCTTAAACCTCGAGGTTCTTAGAAAGTTACGAGTTTAAATTTTAGGAACAAGCAACATTTAGTTGCGTTTTGATCTGAGTTCTCAGTTCTCCGTTCTCGCTTCTGAATTCTCGATTCTCGTACATATTACCGTTTTTGCTCCTCTGGCTTCTCCGTTCTCGCTTTTGACTAAAACAGTAATTGGGCAGCTCGTACGCAACCCGGTATACGTGTTTATGCATATTGAACACCCGCACTCTGTTGACCAATCCGGAAGGAGAACGGAGACAGGAGAATCGAGAATTCACCATCGGAGCAACTTCTCGATTCTGCAGAATCGCGATGCTTTCCCCGTTCTCGATTCTGACAAAAACGCAAGAAAAGGAGAATTCGCTTCATCTGAATAGTCCAAAAACGCGAAATAGGAGAATTGCGAGGAGAATCACAAAGAGAATTCGGATCAGAAACGCAACTATTATGAGCATACCACGCAGCCAAACACAGCGATCAGTAAACTTTTACGCAAATCGCCTGTAAGGCCAACAGAGCCTACAGGCGTTCAAATATCTGCTCGGTACGGCCAGGGACCCATAAATTCCCTGTAATGACTCGCCATTCAGGGGGCTTGTCATTTCCTATGCTTCTATGTTGCTATGTTGCCCGAGCCTCACCTAGTTTCCAAAAATTCCGCTTGGATCGAATCGGCGTTCTTGCTCAGATAGACAAAATTTGTTGGGACTATTCAGCATGCCACCAGGTACCTAAATTTTGTCTATCTGGATAGTTGGGTATTTTAGCCCCGTGGGTATTTCTCGAACTATCTGACGCTCGGTCAAGAGCGCATCAGAAATCTCTTATTGACAAGCCCCCTGAATGGCGAGTCATTACAGAAAATGTATGGGTCCCTGGTACGGCGCAAGTTAAAGCTTGTCAGACATGGTTCAAATGCACAGAGCGTAAACACAAATACCACAAGACAAAGACGTAACAATATATATGGACGCACAGGCAACAATTTTTGGCAGATTGCAATCAAACTGAGATCAAACTTGGTTAAAGATTCAGGCGTTTAGCACTAGGCCTAAGTTTGGAAGAAATCTATATACAATGAGTTCCGGGAATATGAAACAGAACGCCTTGCTCGACCGAGAGCTCACATCGAAGACACCTTGTGCAGGAAGAATATTGTCAAGTTAAGAACGTTCTATGACTATCCCGTTCACTGCACCTCCACTTTGAAAGGAGACCTCGTACTAAGAACTGTTTCTGCTGCAATTAATAGTTATTATGCATTACTTACTACTTTAAGCCTAGCTCTTTTTCCAAAAATTATTTAAGGCTTCGGTTGCTTTAGCCTCTCTTCAAACCTCTTGGTTTGGATGATAAAAGGCGGCAAGGTTTGCAAAACCGGCCGTTCTGATCAATCAGCTTCTCAGAAATAGGAATCACGCTGATACGTCCCGAAAAGTGCCAAACACGGCAAGCGAAAAATCATTGCAGCGCCGGAAAAAGGGACAGGATTCACCGTATGAAATGAAGAATGTCGCAAATAAGAACGGTAATAAGAGCAGAGTGGATTAGTTTTATAGGTACGATGGATCCTTTACTGAATTAGTAGTCCACTTTCACTGTCATTGCCAACAAATCCAAATGTGAATTGCACTAGAGCAGCGGCAAAATGAAGTACTTGGTAGTAGTTTTTGACAACAAAAATGAAACCAATAGAAACATAAAACCCTTTGGAATGACGCTCTCTACACCCTGATCAAAAGCCACGGGACTAAAGCCCCTTAGACCAACACCACTGCGGTCCTTACGATTTCATGAATGAGATAGTCCTCTGAGCGTGAGCCGGCAGACCCCAGTTTTTTTCACGGAGACCGATTTACTGCAGCAACCGTCTCGTACACCGTAGAAAACATGCGAGTCCAAACATCGTTTTTTGTACTTACTCGGTTGTATACATTGACAACAAGTTCAATGCTGCTAAGACTCAGGTAAACAAGCTCTAACCAATGAACATAAACATGAAGGTGAACAATCATTTTGACTACTCGATTTTCTAGCTTCTTAATGTTTAACTGAAAAGCCAACTTATTTGTGTGTCATTTAACTGAATACACTGAATTATTTGGATTCTGCAAAGGGATTTTTCATTTTCCAATATCTACTCCAGTTATGACGTTCAGAATATCTGCGGCCGTCCCAACAACGAAAATTCTACTATGATGCGGGAAATTTTAATCTCAACACAAACGCGGCTTTTCAGCGCGAAAGACCGGTGAAGATTGCTTAGTGCCTGAACAAAAAAAGTCTTAAATCTTTTTCGTAAGGCATATAACAAATATACAAGCGCATAGAGGTACCACAAACCTCACCGAAATTCCACTATTTGAAAATTGATTATTCGTGAATAGCGGTACAACGAAGTAACGCATTTTCAGCGGGTCTTCAAACCCATTTTAGTGAATAAGTGATGGGTAACTAGGTTGTCCTATCCCAGCCCTTTTCGGTTAAACTTTAAGGACTTGCTTCGTACACCTTATAAATACTCGCCGTACCAACTATAGAGCCAAGGCGCCGACGCTCTCCAACCGAGCAAAGTGCTGTTTCATCCTCCGCTGAAATCTGAACTCGCTTTCCCGTAACCATACGGAATACAATTTCAACATGCCGAATTTTTATGATGAAGCTAAAGCACGGACTCTAGTCACTCGCAAACGAACTGCGCACAAATCGCGACATTTTCAATTTAAAAATCCTAACTAACAGCCTAAAAGTGTTTACATATCAATATCACAAGCGCAAAGCCTAAATACAAAATTACCGCAAAACTGGACGGCGTCCATGTGTACTGCAATTTTTCATTTCTGACTAGAAAATGAACTGGAATGATTTCAGAGAGACTAACTTTTCAGCAAACATTTCTTTTCTAGTTAGTCACTACGCAAAGCGACTATAGAGACCGTTCAAACACAACGGACGTAGCTGAAAGTGCAGATGTTAGAATACACGGCCCATTCCCCCTCGTTTAAAGGACCTATACTCTCACAGTATCGAGAGCCCTTGATGAGTTGTTCGTAATTATTCACAAGGGCATTTCACTGGCAACAGCTTTTAAAGGCCGCAGCAGAAGTGCACTCATTGGGCCTCACCAAAAGCTACTCGTAACTCAGGCCCGATTTGCTTAGCCAACAAATATAAATGGAATGCTTTTCAATTCCCAAAATTTCGCATGTGAACTATATGGGTGTGAGGTAGAGGCACGCACTGCCCAAGATCCATGGTATCGGAAGGGACTGAGCGGGCTCAAATGCATCTTCAGCGACGTTCCTAAATTACTAGTAACAGAGCTAAGGGCAAAGCACTAATAGGCTATGTATCAAGCATTCGCAACATCACTGAGGGTATTCGATGAAGCCGTGTCAATGCTGAGTTCAGGGGGAGACGTGGGACAGCAGCTGGCTTTTCTGCCTTCGGGACGGACGGACTTGCTGCGACGGCTAGAAGGACGGGATGGACGGGACGTTTCACTCTCGCCGTCGGAGTCAACAGACTGGAATAAAAGAACGTTGAAGTGTGAGCTCTCTCAAAGTCGCATTAATTTCTCATTTAGTAACTGTCTTTACTGAGTTTCGCTTACGCGCATTTCTCTGGAAAGAGGTTCGACCAAGTTGTAGCAGAAATAGATTTCGTTCTGACCAGATGCTGACGCGGAGGATTATAAAACAGCCAGAAGGAAAATCAGGCGACGCGGAAAAAAAAATCAACGAGTTGGAAAGGCGTGAAGCGATTAATTTCACTAGAGGCGTGTTCTCGCCGTTCCCCGAGGACTCCTCGGGGAGTCGAAGGGAACGGCGAGAATAGAGAGGGAGTCACTCCACGCGGACTCCGCGTACAGAAACAGCGAGAACACGGGGAATGCTTCGAAAAAAAAAATATGCAGTTGACGAAATGAGTCTGGATCCACTTTATTTTTGGTTTTGTTTTTTCTTATTGTTTTTAATTAATTTTACACTGAACCAGCACTAGCAAAAATAGATTCCCCTCCGAATCTGAAAAGATTGAAGATGGTGATGATAATCGGAGCATTACCCGTCCCTGAGGAATCGCGAGAATACGGGGAATAAGTCCCAGGGACAAACAACAACGCGGGACTCCTCAAGTGGAGTCCTCGGGGAACGGCGAGAATACGCCTTACGAGGCGCCAGAATCGCTAGCACGGATACAAATCCGCGTTCTGCGGCGATAACTGCAGGAGGCGATCGCTTTCGTCAACGACAACCTCCCACCGGCACACGAAGACCCTGAAGCAGAGGGTTAAAGCCTTCCTGGTCCCAGAGCCGCTACTTTTCGCCGCTGATCAACATCTAAGGTTAACTCGTTTTCTCACCTGTCTTGGCGTGTTTTTCAGTGAAGTCCTTTCTGAATTATCCGAAGAGTAAAAGCTGTCACTCTCACTCATATCCCCATACGCTGCTACGTTCTTTCTAGACGCCTTGGGGGATGGAGGCGGGCGCCTACTGCTTACTTGAATTTGGAGTATTTCACAAAGTCGTCGGAAGCGTCGAAGATTGCCTGAGAAAAAAAAACTTGAATCAAAGCACTAAAGCAAAGAATTTCCCACCTAACCACGTGAAAAAAAAAAACATTACCCGGTAGATCAGACAAAACACATTTAAAGGACCTGTCTTACCTATAATACTAACGCAACCTACTTCCATAATCAGTCCACATATTTCTAAACCCAGAGACTCCAATTTCGTACGGTACATTCTAACCCCTCTAACAAAACCAAGCTGATTTTCTCACTTGCCGTGTTTTGCTACCGTCGATGTGTATCACGCTGTCAACGGTTGTCTGCGAGAAGTTTTGTCATCAGAAAAACGGGTTATGTAAATTGTTTCCCTGTTTTCGCTACAAGTCAAAGGGTCGCGGAAAAGGATTAAAACAGCAAAAACCGCGGATTATTTGTTATTAGCCTAGCTTTAAAGTATTCAAATATTTTAAAATACTGTACGTTGAAGAGTAAATAGTGCGAGGTGTTCTTTAAGGCATCGATGACCAGAATACCGTTTTTATTTGAAATAAGTTACTGAAATATTTACTCGATATAAGTTGTCATATAGAGAATCGAGTATAGTAACACCCTGTCCTTTGTGCAATAAGGGACACGACGGCCAGGAGCGTCAGCTCCAATTTATGAATAACCATAATGACTAGCGTAGGTTCTATAAAGGCAGTGATGCGTAAATCAGACGTTTAATTTTTCTTTCAACTGTTTTTCGAGCTGCGCCCAATCACTTTGCGTTCCATTCATCCCGGACACAATTTCTCAGCTCTTTCTGAATTTAAAATAAATAAATAAAGCTGTCAAATGGTAAACTAAACGTCTATACGACAATAAGCCGTTATATTCTGGGCGTTGGAACAATTAGTATTAACTTTCAATTCAGCTTTCACCATAAACTAACAAGCAAATAACATAAACAATAACATGTTTTTGGTTTTGTCCTGGTCTAATAGAGGCGAAAGCCTTTTGGGCTTTTGAAATACACTGATCTATCTATTTATATATTATTATACTATAAAAACATCACTAACGTAATACATTAATCTGGCTGGAACAAATACTCTTGATAACTAACTCCCCGTGCCGACAAAGAATCGCCGTGTACCTAGCGGAAGAGCCAAAACGTCACCGCAGCTCTCCCCAACACAGGTTGTTAATTGCTTTGCATAGGATCTTTCGGGTGACGTTTCTCGTTCTTCCAGAAGTTCACTGGCGTGTTTCGGACTTGGTTATTTCGAGTTTTAGACTGAACTAGAAAGTCCTCAGCGTTATTCTAATAAACAGGACCAAAAATATTCGCTAGACTGAATCACATAGAAGTTTGGGCCGTTTCGCTGTCGCCTCAGCAGAAACTTATTAATTAGTTAGCTTACCTGCCACTAGGCTAAAAGTCATCGCGTAAAGTAAGCCTTCTGTAATACTGATTTCATTATCTTCTGGAGGGTTTGACACCGGTGCTATATCAATGTCGAATCGGACGTGGCGCTGGAACATGGCGGCTCCAGTTCCCGCTCGCCTATACTCCACTCTGAATGTGGTTGGGCCAGACAAACTGTGGCTGAGCTCGCTTATCTGCGAATAAAAAAAAACTTCAACGGAATCTCCGAATTATAGAGCGTGTTTCACCCTACTTACCATAGTTACTACGCATGACGTCACGAATTCTGGCGTTTCAACGTCAAGGCTGGAAGGATTTTTCTATTTTCCAGCAGAATATCTGGTCACGGGCGAATCCGACCAATCACGTTTCAGAGATCCGTAGTTCCCGATGAAAAATTTGTAGCCTGCGTAGTAGTATGGTAGTAGTACGAAAACGTTGCATGTAATACTATTTAATAGCAAAGAATACTATAATTTAATGTGCCTCAGACTGGTCCAGTCTTATGTGGTAGTATCCAGTAGCATCCTGTCTTGCCATAGTAACATTCAGTCTTGCTAATAGTACCATATAGTAGTATGAAGTAACACGGTAACCTTGAAGTAGAAGCATGTAGTAGCATCGTTAGTACTGCATGCAACTTTCTCGTACTACTTCATAGTACTATTTTGAGATAAATTTTTCATCGGGTTACCACGCTTTACTGTGGTCCAGTCTTATGTAGTAGTATCCAGTAGCATCCTGTCTTGCCATAGTAACATTCAGTCTTGCTAATAGTACCATATAGTAGTATGAAGTAACACGGTAACCTTGAAGTAGAAGCATGTAGTAGCATCGTTAGTACTGCATGCAACTTTCTCGTACTACTTCATAGTACTATTTTGAGATAAATTTTTCATCGGGTTACCACGCTTTACTGCGCTCCCGAGCATGGTAAGCAAATAGTTACTACTAGTTACTATTTCTTGAATGTTGGAACGGTCAGCGTAGTAATTTTTTACGAGGTCGGAACGGAAATAGTAACTAATAGTTACTATTCTTAGAAGGGTGGAACACCCTCATAGTTACCACTTGGGAAAATAAGACAATATATAGGGAGGGGCATGGGACGGAAGGTCCTTCTTTTTGCCCTATGTGCGGAAGTATGAATGATAGCGTGAGTCATTTGATGTGTGAGCGTATTGAACTGCGAAAGGTAGCGTTTGGTACATGCATGTTTGACGACAGTTCAGCAAGCTAGTTAGGAAAATTGGTGACGAATGCTTTGTAAGTATGGAAAGATTTGGGTCCTTTCCTCAGGCCTCCTTTCCTTTCCTCCAATGTAGCACACAAACAGATTTTTGGCGTTGAATTGAACATGGTGCTGTTTAGTAGTTTATCAGTGATTTTTTGTTTGTTTTATGTTTTTTGACTTATTGTTCTTTACTACGGCCCTCGGGGCAATAAAGTATGTATTATTATTACAACAATAGATAATAACCTCGGATTTCCTGAACGGCACAAACAACAAATTACTCCCTAGTACCAGATCGTCATGAAACTGAACAACTGAATTTAGGACATTGACAAGGAAAATAGGGTATATATAGAGATGAATCACATTATTAATCAGTTTATAGCAAAGCTATACACTGTAAAAAGTTTCTCCGAGTAAGTTTTTTTTAGTTTAATACTCTTTATTGTACAAACCAACTTTTACATGTTAAACTAAACGAACACACCTTTTGTAACCCTCTTAACACCCTTTATACACGTAGCTGATACTTCTGACTGCAGGAAAGCCCGAATGGGCCTGTGGGGGCAGTAAAAAACAGACAAAAACTTCACTTTACATTAATTTTTAAATACTTTTTCAAAAAAGAGAAGAAAACTGAAAGAGGTTTTAAGTTAACTGCAGTTTTTGCTATACTGGGATTAATCTTTTCTCTACCGGGATAAGATTAATCCGAATTAGAGATAATCTTGTCTCGGTAGATTAATCCCAGTGGCAAGATGCAAGATTTGTTTTACAGTGTAGAACTGAAGTGCTGTAGCCTACGAAGTAGAGTTCGAATGACAACCCTTACCGGTCCGTTGAATGAGTGTTTGGGTGAATTGTACAGTCAGCAATTGCAGCGTTAAGTTGGACAAATTCCCCCCCCCCCCAAATGAGTCCTCCAAACTTCTTCATCTTCACGTCTGTGCAAGATTCAATACTTGCTCTTCGGCGCTATGCAAAACAGATGGGACGCAGAACCTTGGGTGTACACTGTCGGAGGTTTCATAACAGACAACACAAGGATGCGCTTTTTCAACAAATAACACTTACGACGGTAGCTTTTGTGTTTTCAAACATTGCGCAGTGAAGCGTTATGGATACAAGAAGAACAGAAACTCGAAAAAACATCTACTGACTTTTTTTGTTTGTCGTCACGATATCGGAAAGGTCAGCAGATGTTTTTTTTAAAGGTTTTCCGGCTCTTCCTGGCAATGCTTGTTATGCATATTATCAGGACCCATAAATTTCCTGTAATGACTCGCCATTCAGGGGGCTTGTCAATAAGAGATTTCTGATGCGCTCTTGACCGAGCGTCAGATAGTTCGAGAAATACCCACTGGGATAAGATACCCGACTATCCAGATAGACAAAAATTTTCGCAGCCGTTGTGCTGAACTAGGAATATTTCTCTGTAATGGAAGATTATCCTGGATCTTTTGTCCTAGCTTAGGTACCTGGTGGCATGCTGAATACTCCCAACAAATTTTGTCTATCTGAGCAAGAACGCCGATTCGACCCGAGCGGAATTTTTGGAAACTAGGTGAGGCTCGGGCAACATAGCAACATAGAAGCATAGGAAATGGCAAGCCCCCTGAATGGCGAGTCATTACAGGAAATTTATGGGTCCCTGATAATATTCAATGCATAAAGTTTTCAAAATCACAACACATTATATCCCAAGTGTAGTCAGTTGAAGTTGCGCATCGTTGTGTCATCTGTTACGAAACTTATTGACATTGTACACATCTGCTCAGTATTTACAGAAGTTAACATTATCCGTTCTTGATACAACCAAGGAGCGTGGACTGAACTCGGATGTTGTTGAGGTCCTGTATAAACTCGCATAGTCGCGAATGAAAATGAAAATTTCTGCAGCTCAGATGTGCCCCTTATAAATTTATCTGTATAAGATCGAGGGGTTACTGCCTTGCTGGACACCACCGTACAAGCCTCCATGGGCACCGGCTTTTTGGCCTTTTTGAGTGAGTAAGCCCTCGTATAACGCACCACCCGGGACAGAAGAATGGAAGTTTCTGCAGCAAAGATCTACAGGGGATTCCCAGATAAATTTCTGTGCCCGTTTGGACCCACTGTACATCCCTTTTTGGGATCCCAAAAACATAAGTGGAGGGATACCTATGACTTCGTAAAAGTTGTCTGTCTGTTAGCACGATAATTTGAAGCTGATTAGAGGTTCAATATAGGGGTAAGGAGAGGTTTTAATATAGGGGTAAGGAGATATGCTGAATTCGTTTTTGAGCTCTTTTTTAACGGACAAGTAGTTCGCCCAGAGTCCGACAGAAACCGGAAATTTGGCAGAAAGTAAGGCAGAAGTAGCTGGAAGCTTTGATCAATTTCGTCGAAGTAGAGATTACGTGTTCGGAATCCGTATCTGAACTTGGTTTTCTCAGATGATAGCCATTGGCCTTCATCTGTTTCTAAATTTTAATAGTAGACATTTTCAAGGAGTCTGGCGAAGACCAGATATCTACAAGATCCAATTGTCTAGATCAAATATGAAATTTTCGGGATCCCATCGAAACCTTTGGCCTTGTTCTCCATGGTTTTCCGTGTGTTCGTTTGGTGTACACTCGGGTATGAGCAAGTTTTATATAACAAGCAGTGCCCAATTATTGTTAGATAATATTTGTGTTGAAGCCGCTGCTGAGCAAATGGTTGTTAACATGGAGAAATCAGTGGTTCTAAGAATGTCCTTTTTAAAAAGTAACCCTGTTTTTTTCCCTCCGATTCCTCACTCTCAGCATGTTAAGGAACTTATACTCTAGGGAGTTCACGTAACGGCGGATTTGAAGGGGGATATACAGGTTGAAGTTATGCTAAGGAGAGGTAACATGTCCCTCCGTTCCCTCAAAGTACTGTCCCGTTATGGATTCCCACCAAAGAATCTCCTAAGAGTTTATCTATCTTTCATACGCCCACTTCTGGAATACTGTTGCCCTGTGTGGCACTCTGGAATTACTCGTGAACAGTCTGACTCCTGACAGGATAGAGTTTAGAGCCCTCCTTGTAGTTTCCAAGTCCCCTAAAGTACCCTATATTGACCTCCTTAATACTTATAATTTAGAAACCCCGTTGAAGCACCGTAACGTTAGTGTTTGGAACTAAAATCTTGAATACACCAACACTCCGTGATATCCTCCCCCCAGATTTTTCAGCGGCAAGAGTAAGGCCTGAGAGAGTGGTAGCCCAACCAATACCCAAATTGCAGCCAATTAAAGACCTAATCCAAACATTCTATTTACCTTCTCTTAGGGATCGCATGCCACGGGTTTGTTTAGATTTGAACTCGATTGCCAGTTGCTGTTTTGGCTCGAGAAAAAACCCACGCACAACGTCTTCTTTTTTAGATTGTGGAATTTTCCAGGATCGGTTTTGAAAATAAACTGAACCTGAACTGAATTAAAAAGTGAGCAAACCCTTTAAAGGACCCCTCTTGCTTATTCTGCCTTTTATAATATACTTGGCTTCCATATGGAATTATAAGCTTCTAAAATCCCAACCCACTGTTTCGTTTCGTAACTACGAGTTTTTAGCGCTTTTTCAGCCTTGCCGAGTTTTCCCTTCACCCAACCAAAAGTTCGCCGGAATCTTCAACGTTCTACGACAATTCTTTCACCCATAAGGATGTGATAATCTTCTGTTAATTACTTCTTTTATTTGCTTAGTTTTCCCACTTTTTAACCAAGGCACGTTCAGTTGTCAAATATTTTGCGCCCAGCCGCCACGTCGGAGAGCAGGAAGGCTGGATATAGTCGACAAGCGCTAACAAGAGAATCGCTAGTTTGAGGTGGAAAGTAATGGTATTTCCAAAAACGTTTTTTCTCAATCATTTCATAGGGAAAGGATCATTTATAGTAAGAGTTGTGCTTTAACAAATATGAGATACGAATGCATTATTTGCATTTGAAAACAAGGTTACATCCGTGATCATATAAATCTGAATTAGGACCTGACCGTGAAATACAGTGTTTACTGTCGGCAGGCATAGCAGGTGGGCTGTCCTCGCAAAGTTTGGCCGGATTACGGAAGCATCCGTGAGGCACAGCCCTCACGTAAAGTTAAGTCAAGACTTTTGCTGTTGTTATTTTTTCACTTGAAGATGTCATTATCCGAGGATTTGTTCCTACAGAAAATGGCGGAAATACAACAAACCCTTGCTCCACTGGTGAATTTACCGTCTGTGATCGAGGATCTTAACAAAGGGCTGTCAAGTCTGAAAATGGAGCTTACCAGCAAAGTAGAATCATGCGAACAACAAGTTTGTAATCAAAACATTAGGTTATCGAACTACGAACGTCGTCTGTCAGCAATAGACAAAGAACTCAGGCGATCGAACCTGGTTTTCTACGGTCTAGCCCCAAAAAATAGGAACGTGTCATTGCGATCTGATTTTGTTCTAGTTATGAAGTCCATCCTACCGAATGTCAACATCACCGAACACGATATTTCTGACGCATTCCGACTAAAGTCAGCAAATGATCCTAAGCCATTACTTGTCAAGTTTGCAAGCAGCGCTACAAGAGATTTGATCATCAGTAATGCCAGAAAGCTCCGCCCCTTTGGCGTAGCTGTATCGAGCGACTTTACACCTGAAGAAAGGGAGGCAAGAAATAAGCTGAAGGTGGAGATGAAAAAGGCGATCGAAGAAAAAAGAGATGTGAGACTTAGAGGCACATCTCTCATTATTGACGGAGTGATTTTTGTCTTCAATAAGAGGGAGAACAGAGTGGAAGAAAAGAAAACGAGAAGTGCGCCTGAATCCAGGATTCCGGCACAGCCTGAAAACCAGTGGTCACAAGACCAAAGGGAAAGCGTTCCCTTGCAATCTGAGCAGGTGAATGAGCCTAGAATAAGAAGTGCTAGTGTGAATAGTGATGTGAGCGTTATGTCAGGAATGACAAGATACGGCTCTGTGGAATCCATGGGAAGTGATGATCAGGATAGCACAAATCGTAAGCGTGCAGCCAGCAGTAGCCCTAATGAAGTGCCCCCACCAAGACGAAACCCGCCGCGGGCAGGTTCCAGCCGCAGCGGTCATAATGCAAGTGGCCCGTTTAGACCCAGTGCCTAGGAAGGGATACAGGAGGAACAGGGGGCTGGTGATTCTTGCTTGTATATCTGTGGCCACTGGAACGTGCAAGGCTTTTCGGATGAGAAATTTAAAATATTGTGTTTAGCGAAGGAGTGGGACATAATAAGTCTAGTTGAAACCTGGAAGGATATGCCCATGGACGCGAGGGGATTCGAATGTCATTCAAAAGAGAGGAAGAAAAGCTCCAATGGAAGAGTTTACGGTGGTGTCGCACTGCTAATCAAGAGAGGAGTATTCAAAGCAAATACAAGATTGAAAAGTAAGTCAGAAAACATTGTTTGGGTAGTGAGCACTCTGGAAAATAATGAAGTGTTGCTATTGGCAAGTGTTTATTTACCACCAGAATCAAGCAGTTATGCATACGAAGACACCTGGGATTTGTTTTATTCGGAGATTAGTCTCTATAGGAGAAAGTACTCGGGTTGTCGTGTGATAATCCTAGGTGACTTCAATGCATACACGCGTGAAGACAAAGTATGTTATCTGTCTGGAAGTAAACTTGAGGAATTGGATAGGGACCGGGATTATGTGAATGAGGATGATAGTGTGAGAGGTATGGTGGAGAGGAGAAGTAAGGACCACAAAAGAAGAAGAAATAAATGGGGAGAAAATTTGTTGGATTTGCTGGGAAAGGAAAATTTGGTGATTGTTAATGGTAGGGTTGGAGAGGATTTTGAATTAGGGGGAGGTTTCACTTGTTTTTCGGGGTCACCGAGCGTAATAGATTATATTTTAGTTGATATGTCTCTTTTTCCCGAGTGTAAAAATCTCAGGATTCTGCAGGTAACTGGATCAGACCACGTCCCACTAGAGTTGGAAGTTGAGCTGCGTTGCCATCGACAATCGCAACTCCCAAAAGGAAAAGGAGAAAAGTGTGATGTACAGGTGCATAGGGCTATTTGCGTTAAGGATATAGAAGAAAAAGAATATGTTAAGGCACTAGGAGAAGTACAGATTGAGGCTAGATTAGACGCATGTTATAGTCTTATTGAGGAACATAGAGTAGAGGAAGCTGTTAATCAATTATCTCGGGTAATACAGGAAGCAGCAGTAAGTGTGACGCGGAAAGAAAATAAACCAAAGAGGAAGAGGAAAAAAGATTTTTTTGATAGAGATTGTGAGAAGAAGAGAAGGGAAGTGGTGTTTGCATTGATAAAAGTGAAAGAGTCAAATGGAGAAGAATTGAAAAATAGGCTAATTGATTATAGAAGATTAAGGAAAGAGTATAAGAAGTTAGTTTCCCAAAAAAAGATAGAAGAGGATAAATCAAGACTTAGGTTAATAGAAAAGAGTTATAAAGACAAAAATAGCAGGCAATTTTGGAGTAGTATTAGGAAGGAACTTGGATCTAGAGAAGAGAACCTCACACCAACAGCGGAAACTTGGCCGGCGGTACTCGAGAGAAAAGACGACGAAGCGATGAGGGACCAGATAGAGCTCGAAGAAATAAAAGAGAAGCTTTTGAGTGAAGAGCAGATACCAGTGGACGACGAGGACCTTCAGCTACTACAGCCGTTTAAAGAAGAGGAAGTCTGGACAGCAATGAAGACAATGAAAGGTGGGTCGGCGCCAGGGACTGATGGTATACCCACTACGCTTTGGAAGTGGGGTCGTGTTTTTTTGGTGCCGCTGTTGGCATTGATCTTCTCTTCAATCCAGAAGAACGTAGTATGGCCAACCCAGTGGTGTATATCGGTTTTGGTCCCGATATTTAAGAAAGGGGATAGAAGTCAACATGTTAATTATAGAGGGATCCAGTTGGGAAATACGGTGAGTAAATTATTTTGTAGGGCAATCGATAATAGATTAAAAAAATGGTTAGAAAAGAAAGGCAAGTTAAGCGGATTACAGGCTGGATTTCGAGAGGGTTACAGTACACTAGACCAGATATTCGTGTTGGATGTGTTAGTAAAGAAATATACAAGAAAGAGAAGGGGTCGTTTGTTCGTAGCGTTCGTAGACCTTAAAGGAGCGTTCGATAATGTAAATCGTAAGTTACTGGTGGAGGCTTTGTTGCAGTTGGGGCTACCCGTTGGATTTATTTTGATGGTGTGCGAAATGTATACATGGGTAAAATTTGTTGTACGGGTGATGGGAAAAATATCAAGGAGTGTAAGATCGTTTGTAGGCGTGAAGCAAGGATGTACGCTATCACCTAAGCTGTTTAGTTTGTTTTTGAATGATATTGAGAAATTTATGGAGGAGCGAGCTGCACCAATGGTAACACTTCGTACTACGCTGTTATGTCTGCTACTGTTCGCAGATGATATTGCTCTGATTGCAGAATCTGAACAAAAACTGCAAAAGCTGCTCCAAATCCTGGGTGACTATTTGGACAAAAAACGACTAGAATTGAATGTAGATAAGACAGTAGTAATGATATTTAGAAAGGGAGGTCAAACATCGGAGGACCCAGAATTTGTGTTCAAGGGAAGACGAATCGCGGTGAAGGAAGAATGGATGTATTTGGGATGTAAGATGAGTGCACGCGGAGGAGCAAGTAAGCATATAGAATATTGTGTCACGAAAGGTAAAAGGTGCGTAAGTATGTTGCATGCCAGTAGATTGAGAAATAGTAGTAAAGTAAGAATGGTTAAAGAAGTATTTTTGTCGAAAGTAGTGCCGATAATCCATTACGGAGCAGAGATATGGGGATATGCAGTAGCTGGGAAATGGGATAAGTTGCAATTAAATTACTTTAAAAGGATTCTAGGTGTAAATAATAGAATTAACGGTCTAGTGGTAAAGGGTGATTTAGGTCTATTGTCACTAAGGAGTAGGAGGCTAGTGAGTATGGTAAATTTTTGGGAAAGAATTTTGATTATGCCCCATTCAAGACTACTAAAGGAGGCATACCTAGAATCATTGTGTGATGGAAGGAAGCAGTCGTGGGCAAACCAGATTAAGTGCATTTTAGATAATACAGGTTTAAGTAATATGTGGAATGAAGGGGAAGGTCCAGGATGGGAGTTAGGAAGTGTGACTAGAGTAGTTAGACAGACACTCCAAGACCAGGAAATACAGACGTGGTTATGCGAGGTGAGTAAGTCAGAATCTCTGAGGTTGTACGCTGCGGCAAAAGAGACGTGGGGTGAGGAAATATATTTTAAGGTAGGGTTAAGTAGGGAGGAGTTGGGTTTGTTTATAAGTATGAGGGCTGATGGTTTGCCGCTCGGTGAAAGAAGAAAGTATATGGGGAAAAAAGAGGAAAGATCGGGTCCTTACTACTTCTGCCCTATGTGTGGAGAAATGAACGAGGATATATGCCACCTTTTGTGTGATTGTAGAGAGTTACGGGGGCTAAGGGAGGAAATTTTCGGGGTGGGGGGAACAGATAAGAAATGGATTATTAAAATGATGGGAAGTAAAGATTTTAAAGAAATAAGAAATATTGGGAAGTTCCTCAGGTTAGCTTTTAAACACCGGAAAGATTTCTTCTGATGGGGAAGTTGTGTTTTTAGTGTTAATAAAGTATTCAGTGTAAATTAAAAATATTAAGAGTGTGTTAGTGTGGATATGCGCATGTAAGACTGTTCACTTTTTGTTTCGTTTTGTTGCATGATGGCCGGATGGCTTTAATGTGCAAATAAATCATTCATTCATTCATATAGGAGATGATTGGCCGTAATACAACCTATACTTACAGATAAAAGAGCATGTACGAGATCTGCTTTTATTGAAGCAAGAGACTTTCCTTTCACCAGAATGGTATAGTTCTCGTCTCTCTCGGAGCCAATCAAATTCCCGAACCACGACCGTTTCGTCAGCTCAGGGGAAGACTCGGGGGTAAAGTGCAACTCGTCTGAAAGAAGGACAATATTAGCAACGTTCTTTGCCATCGGTGTGCTCACAGGCAGGGCGTCACGTATGTGGGGGGGGGGGGGGAGGGGGGACACCCTCGACAAAGTTGCCGGAGAGTCGGTAAAAAATAAGAGTTGGTATGAAGCGCCTCAATTTTTCGTCAGAACAGCGGTTTTTTTTTCTTGGAAATAGCCGATTTTTCTTCGAAACAGTCATTTTTTCTTAAAAACAGTGGATTTTCTTAAAAATAGTGGGTTTTCTTACAAACAGTGGGTTTCCGTAAAAAATAGTAGATTCTTTCTTAAACAAAAGCTACGAGCTCATATGGCACTTGTTACGAGTAGATTATATTAGATTAGATTAGATTTTATTTTACACATGTATACAAAACATTTTACAGCACCTGCTAAGAAAGCCCCAAAGGGTTTGTTGGCCGCTCTTTTTTAATATACTTCCCTCCTCTTTTGAAAATTTGTTCTCCATTAATAGTGATCTCCATAGTCATGATACACAAGGGGCATCAAATCTGGTACACCCATTTAGAAACACGACTAGAGCTTCTTTCGTGATTAGAAATTTTGCCCCCTCTGTATGGGATATAATTCCAGTTGAAATTTCGAGTCATCTGGCATCCTTCAAGGCTACAGCGAAGAGATTTTTTCTTGCAAAAGAATAGTAATTGATGCGTGAGTGTTTTTTGTAAGTAGAATGTTGTTACATTTGTGTTACATTGTAAGTAGAATGTTACAAGAAAGTAGAAGAGAAAATGCGGTTCGGACCTAGAATTAGGATATCTAGTTTCCCTCATGTCAGAAAATTTCCGACATCACCTTCAAGCCATCGCCAACCTTCCAAATTTCAACCCTAGAAATCCACTTCCGGTACCCTCCCCCCCCCCATTGTGGTCGGATCCGGTTCGATCCTTAAAATATTTCATATAAGGCATATAATCTCTGTACCTTCCAAGTTTCATTCGAATCACTCCAATTGTTTGACCCTTAAGTGAGCCACAAACTTCCGGGGCTCCCCTTCCACCTCCGCCCACCGTGGCTGAACACGACTCGAAAACATAAATGTCGCATCTCTGACTTATCCTCTTCCCGTCCTTCAAGTTTGACTGGAATCGGAGCAGAGCCTATCTGGAAATATCCGAGTCCCGCTCCCCCTCCCCCCTCACCTTGGCCGAATCCTATCCGGAGGCCTAATAACAAATCAAGGTAGCATAAAATCGGCACTGTCGAACTTGCATCTTATTTTGTCCATCCGTTTGTTTTTTGTGCATGTCAAAAGCTTTTCACAACCCCCATGATGGTCGGATCGGAGAAACGACTATTCTCAAGTCAGTCTGTTCGGGTTCTTGATACGTCTTCCAAGTTTCGCCCTAGAACATCAGGAAGTTCCGAACTTGCGGGATCGACAGAATTAAGCCCCCCCCCCCCAACTCCCCCACAATGTCCGAATCTGGTCCGGTTATATCGACGATGTATCTAGGACTTGCGCTTGTTCTTCCCACCAAGTTTCATCCCGATCCCTCCACTCTAAGTGTTTCCTAAGATTTCCGGTTCACCCCTCAGGCTCCCGCCAAAGTCACCGGATCCGATCTGGATTAGAACTGGGTCGTCTGAGACAATATCATGAGACAATATCAAGTTTCATTAAGATCCGATCACCCGTTGGAAAGTTATAAATACCTCAAGATTCCGGATTCCCCCTTCCTCCATTCCTCCCGGATCTGACATGGAACACCTGAGACGATAGCTCTTTCCACTTGCCAAGTTTCATTCAGATCCGATCACCCGTTCAAAAACTGCCCGTGCCACTAGATTGCGTGTTCCCAATTCCTCCACTCCTCCCACGATAGTCGGATCGAGGAAACGACTATTCTCAAGTCAATTTATTCGGGTCCCTGACAGGCCTACCAAGTTTCATCGTCATAACACATTAGGAAGTACCGAACTCGCGTGCTTACTAGAAATCCGCCCCCCCCCCCCAACTCCCCCACATTGACCGAATCCCGTACTGTTTATGTCAATGACGTATCTAGAACTTGTGCTTGTTCTTCCATCCAAGTTTCATCCCGACCCTCCACTCCAAGCGTTTCCAAAGATTTCCGGTTCACCCCTCCAGCTCTTCCCAATGTCACCGGATCCGGTCTGGACTTAAAATGGGGCATCTGAGGCACCAGGTCTTTCTAAATATGAAGTCTCATTTAAATCCGATAACGCATTCAATAGCTGAGCTTGCCACTAGATTCCGGATTCCCCATCCCTACACTCCCCCACGATGGTCGGATTGGGGAAACGACATTCTCAAGTCAATCTCTTCATGCACCTGACAAGCCTGCCAAGTTTCATCGTCCTAGCACATTAGGAAGTACCGAACTCGTGGGATCCCTAGAAACTCGCCCCCCCTTCCCCCACAGTGACTGGATCCGTTCCGTTATGTCATTCACGTATGTAGGACTTGTGCTTGTTCCTCCACTCTAAACGTTTCCCAAGATTTCCGGTTCCCCCCCTCCGACTCCCCCCAATATCTCCGGATTCGGTCTGGATTTAAAATGGGACGTCCTAGCACACCAGGAAGTCCTAGCCCCCCCCCCCCCCCCCCCCAACTCCCCCAAGTGAACGGATCCGATCCGGTTATGTCAATCACGTATCTAGGGCTTGTGCTTGTTCTTTCCACCAAGTTCCATCCCGATCTCTCCACTCTAAGCGTTTCCCAAGATTTCCGGTTCCCCCCTTAAGCTCCCCTCCCCCAATGTCACCGGATCCGGTCCGGATTTAAACTGGGATGTCTGAGACACGAGGTCTTTCTATATATCAAGTTTCATTGAGATCCGATCACCCGTTCGTAAGTTAAAAATACATTATTTTTACGGATTCCCCCTCCCTCCAGCCGCCCCTCTCAAAACTGTCGGATCGGGGAAACGACTATTCTCAAGTCAATCTGTTCGGGTCCCAGACATGCCTGACAATTTTTATTTTTACGGATTCCCCCTCCCTCCAGCCGCCCCTCTTAAAACTGTCGGATCGGGGAAACGACTATTCTCAAGTCAATTTGTTCGGGTCCCAGACATGCCTGCCAATTTTCATCGTCCTAGCACACCAGGAAGCACCGAACTCGCGGGATCACTAAAAAATCGGACCCCCCCCTTCAACACCCCCAAAGTGAGCGGATTAATTCAGGTTATGTCAATCATGTATCTACGACTTGTGCTTGTTTTTTCCACCAAGTTTCATCCCGATCTCTCCACTCTAAGCGTTTTCCAAGATTTCCGGTTTCCCCCTCCAACTCCTCCTGCGTTTCCCAAGATTTCCGGTTCCCCCCTTCAGCTCCCCCCCCCCCAATGTCACCGGATCCGGTCCGGATTTAAACTGAGATGTCTGAGACACGAGGTCTTTCTATATATCAAAGTTCATTGACATCCGATCACCCGTCGTAAGTTAAAAATACCTTATTTTTACGGATTCCCCCTCCCTCCAGCCGCCCCTCTCAAAACTGTCGGATCGGGGAAATGACTTTTCTCAAGTCAATCTGTTCGGGTTCCTGTCATGCCTGCCAATTTTTATTTTTACGGATTCCCCCTCCCTCCAGCCGCCCCTCTCAAAACTGTCGGATCGGGGAAACGACTATTCTCAAGTCAATCTGTTCGGGTCCCAGACATGCCTGCCAATTTTCATCGTCCTAGCACATCAGGAAGCACCGACCTCGCGGGATCACTAAAAACTCGGACCCCCCCCCTCAACACCCCCAAAGTGAGCGGATTCATTCTGGTTATGTCAATCATGTATCTACGACTTGTGCTTGTTTTTTCCACCAAGTTTCATCCCGATCTCTCCACTCTAAGCGTTTTCCAAGATTTCCGGTTTCCCCCTCCAACTCCTCCCAATGTCGCCGGATCCGGTCTGGACTTAAAGTGGGACGTCTGAGACACGAGGTACGTTTAAAATACCTCATTTTTCCCATTTTTTCCGGATTCCCGCTCCCTCCACTCCCCCCCCCCAGATGGTCGGATCGGGGAAGCGACTATTTCTAATTTAATCTGGTCTGATCCCTGATATACCTGCCAAGTTTCATCGTCTTAGCTTATCTGGAAGTGCCCGAACTAGCAGAACCATGACAGATAGACCGACCAACTTACGGACAGAAATTGCGATCGCTATTTGGCACTTGGCCGAAGGGCAAGTGCCAGAAAAACCGTCGTTTTTTCTGCAAAAATAGTCGGTAAAATGGCCAGCCAGTTGGCAAATACCTCGCCCCCCCGAAAAACATATTGGCTAGTGACGCCTCCGCTTATTGGTAGCTTTCCTATGAGCCGTTTCTGGACGCATTCGTGGACTGCTGCCTTGCGAAGTTATGTCACATGCACAAGCGATTAGCTTCACTTCCACCAACGCTAACCACTGACAGGCCTGATGGTCTAGGGGTATGATTCTCGCTTCGGGTGCGAGAGGTCCCGGGTTCAAATCCCGGTCAGGCCCACTAACCTTTTGCTCGGAGCTTTCGTATCCTTACACTGGAAGCGTCGCAGTCCAGTACCCAAGCACCGGTATTATTTACACGAACGAAGGCGCATTTCCTGATCATCAAGCTAAATATGCGATTGGCGGAAACTGAGAGTTGGTGCGAATCACAACCTTCAGAGATTGGTTTAAATAGGTTAATGGGCTTAAAGCACAAGTCTTACCAGAAATGATCTTTTGACGATGAAAAGGCTCACAGATATCGGGTTTCAAAAACATCATTACTTGCCACTTGAAATGAGCGATTTCCTTGTTAGCGTTTATCGACTCTATTCAGAATTCCTGCTCTAATGCGGTGTCTGGACGCAAAATATTTGAAAACTAAATCCGCAGTGGTTAAAAAGTGGGAAAACCATGCAAAATAAAAGAAGTCCAAAACAGATGGTCTTCCAAAATGAAAACAATATTTGAAGCTTTTCATGTCCATGTATGTGTGAAAGAGTTGTTGGCGGAAGTTTGCAAAGTTTGAGTAGCGTGACTGTCGAAACTCGACTAGGCCGAAAAAGCGCTAAAAATCATAGGTACAAAATGAAACAACGGCGAAAGGCGCGGTTTCCTGAAGCTTATAATCCCATCTGAGAGCTAGGGATATTATAAAAGACAGAACAAGCAAGAGGTCCTTTCAATACCGTCGAACTGAGCTAGCAAGTTCGAAGTATGTCTGCACGGTGGATGAAACGGTTGAAAAAGTCGAAAAAACGCTAATTAAATTAAACTGAAAAGCCAATCATTTAACTGAAAACGGTGTTATTTGGATTCTGCTAAGGAATTTTTAGATTTTCCTCTACCTGCTCTAGTGGCGACGTTCAGAATATCTACAGCCGTCCCCACAACGCAAATTCTACTATGACGCGAAAAATTCGAATCTCAGCACAAACGCGGCATTTCAATCGCCAGTGGTGATCTTGGTGGAGACTGTTTAGTGGCAGAACACAAACTTTGGTGAATCTTTTTCATCAAGCATACAACACAGGTATAAGCACATGCCTGCTTTTCATACCTGCGTTTGTAAACCATATTAACCAGTGATTTGTGTATTATTTTGTTCTGTTGACTCAGCTTTTCGTTGACGATCGGTTTTTACCTGATAAGTGTATAAATAACCTGACGTGAAGCGCTAATTCGGCGCCTTGCGCTGTCAAAGCCGTTTTTGAAATTAAAGTCTCTCTCTCTCTCTCTCATAGAGGTACGACAGATCAGATAGGGAAATTCCACTCTTCGAAAATCGCTTATTTGTGAATAGCGCAGCTACGAAGTAACGCATTTTCATCGGGTCTTCAAGCCTATTTAAGTGAATAAGCGATTGGTAACTAAATTATCCTATCTCAGCCCTTTTCGGTTAAACTTCAAGAAATCGGGGTACTTTGATGGCAACTGAAAACGAACAGTAAGCCACCCGCCATGCCAACCGCCAAACAAAACTTCGATCAAAAACGCGACTACTGAACTACGATGGCAAGAGTTCCGTTTTTGCTGATACCCTGGTATCTGCTACCACGGTCTAAAGTCGTTTTTGCAGTTATCGTGGTATCTGATACCACGGTCAAAAGGCGTTTTGCAGTTATCGTGATATCTGGCCAGTTATCGTGGTATCAGATATTCAGATACTACGGTCCGACCGTGGTAACTGGTCGTGGTATCTGAAAAGTCATCTCACTTTCATCAAATTTTGTCAGATTGGTGAGAAAGAAGTTTAGCACTTAGTGATGTAACTGAATATCTGTTTTTCTTTTGGGATGACTTCGAAAAGTGCAATTTCGGCAATAGTCGTTTTTGCAGAGCACCGTGTATCAGATACCACGATAACTGCAAAAACGACTAATTGCAGATCCAGTTGCCGTGGTAACAGATACCATGGTATCAGCGAAAACACAACGAAGGACATAAAGACACAAATGTTCTAAAAAAATGCACACGGGGGCATTCACTGCGTTCTTGCGGTTTCCGTCCGTGGAGGACCCAGGATTCCTGGGCCAGGAAGCAACTCCCTCAATTCTTATGCACTACAAAAAGTAGATGACGCTCAGTTCGTTACTTAGGATTGAGAATTAAGTTGGTTGTACTGAAAACAAAAGTTGCGTTTTTACAGATACCACTACCACGGTAACTGGATCTGCAATTAGTCAACTTGCAGTTACAAGGTAACTGGATCTGCAATTAGTCGACTTGCAGTTACCGTGGTATCTGATACTACGGTTGCTCTGCAAAAACGACAATTGCCGGATTTGCGGTTGTAGAAAAAAAATAAAATAAAAAAAATACTAGTTGCGTTTTTGCAGATACCATGGTATATTTGACCACGGTAACTGGATCTGCAATTAGTCGTTTTTGCAGTTACCGTAGTATCTGATTCCACGTTAACTGCGAAAACGACTTTAGGCCGTGGTATCTGATACCATGGTATCTGCAATAACGCAACCAAAATTACTTCCACGGATGAAGTACTTTCATCTATTTAACCAACAAGAGCTACGAGCTCATATGGCACTTATAACGAGTAGGTGATGCAAGAAAGTAGATGAGAGTGTCACAAAATACCACTTTCAACCCCCCTAGGTACGAACCTAGAAATAGGATATTCCGTCTCACTCGACTCTGAATATTTCCGGTACTGCATCGGATTACCTAGGGCATATTACTTTTCTACCTTTTAAGTTTAGATCCACTCTTTTGATTCCTAAACGTGCCACGCCATTTCCGGTACCCCCCCCCCCCTCCAAATCCCCTTAGCTCCCTCAAAAACGGTCGGATCCAAGAACGCAAGTTTTCTTAGGGCATCGTGACGGGTTCTTAAGTCTATCTGGTCGGGTCAGTAGTATGCCCGCCATAACTGGAATTCCGAGAAACCTCCTCCAACTCCCCCAAAGAGCCCCGGTAAGATCTGGTTCTGTCTGGAACGTGTCTACAGGGCTTATGCTTGTTTTCCTGCCAAATTCTTTAACGATCCCTCGACTATAAGCGTTTCACAAGATTTCCGGTGGCCCCCTCCAACTCCCCCCACAAGAATCGGATCCGATCCAGACTTAACGTGGAACATCTGAGAAGATAGCTCTTTCAACTTGCCGAGTTTCATTCAAATCCGTTCACCCGTTCAAAAGTTATGCATGTCACTAGATTCCGGATTCCCATCCCTCCACGCCCCCCATGACAGTCGGATATGGGAAACAACTAATCTCAAGGCAGTCTGATCGGATCCCTGATATGCCTACCAAATTTCATCATCCTAGTCCGAACTTGCGGGATCACCGAATCCCCCCCCCCCCCCACTGTGTCCGAATCTGGTTCGGTTATGTCAACGATGTATCTAGGACTTTAGAAAGTTCTTCCCACCAAGTTTCGTCCCAATCCCTCGACTCTAAGCATTTCCCAAGATTTCCGGTTTCCCCCTCCAGCTCCCCCCCAAAGTCACCGGATCCGGTCCGGATTTTAAGTGGGTCGTTTGAGGCACGAGGTCTCTCCAAATATTCAATTTCATTGTTATCCGACCACCCGTTCGAAGGTTATAATACCTCAAAATCCCGGATTCCCCATCTCCACCCCCCCCCCCCCCCCCCCACGATGCTCGGATCGGGGAAGTGACTATTTCCAGCTTAATCACTTAAGGTCCCTAATATGCCTGCCAAATTTCATTGTCCCAGCACATCCAGAAGTACGAACTAGCGCGATCACCAGAATTCCGCCCCCCCCCCCCCCTTAACCCCCCACAGTGCCCGAATCCATCCCGGACATGTCAACGATGTTTCTAGGACTTGTGCTTGTTCTTCCCACCAAGTTTCATCCCGATCCCTCCACTCTAAGGCTTTTCCAAGATTTCCGGTTCCCCCCTTCCAGCTCCCCCCAAAGTCGCCGGATCCGGTCCGGATTTTAAACGGGTCGTCAGAAATACGTAGTCTTTCTAAATATCAAGTTTCATTAAGATCCGATCACCCGTTCAAAAGTTAAAAATCCCTCTAGATTCCGGATTCCCACTCCCCCCACGATGCTCAGATCGGTGAAGTGTCTATTTCCAACTTAATCTTTTGGAGTCCCTGATATGCCTGCCAAGTTTCATCGTCCTAGCTTATGTGGAAGTGCCCGAACTAGCAAAACCTGGACAGACCGACCGACAGAGCGACAGACCGACCGACAGAGCGACAGACCGACGGACGGACGGAAATTGCGATCGCTTTATGGCACTTTGCTGAAGGACAAGTGCCATAAAAACGGATCCCTTCAGCGCCATGCCTCAGGAAAGAAGGTGATAATAATAACACCAATATTGGCCTTTGTACAGATACCATGGTATCTGTTACCACGGTAACTGGACCTGCAATTAGTCGTTTTTGCAGGTACCGTGGTATCGGATACCACATTAACTGCGAAAACGACTTTAGACCGTGGTATCAGATACCGTGGTATCTGCAAAAACGCAACTAATAAGTGCATCAAAAATGATCAGCGGTCAAAAATGATGAGAATCGCCCAGTATCTGGCAGAAGTTTCAGAACAGACAACAAGAGGATGCGCGGTATCAACAGACAATGCGTAACAGACAACTCTTCGGATGTTGTCTGTTATGTTTGAAAACCTTATGCATCAAGCATTGCTGTCAGGAAATGCCGAAAAATCGCCGAAAAGCATCTGCTGGATTTTCCAACATCATGACGACAAACAAAAGTCAGTAGATGCTTTTTTGGCGGTTTTTTGGCTCTTCCTGGCAATGCCTGTTCTGCACAACATTTCACGTATAACGTTTTCCAACACAATAGATAACACCCCAAGTGTTGTCTGTTACGCACTGTCTGTTGAAACAGCGCATCCTTCTGTTGTCTGTTATGAAACTTCTGACAGTGAGGCTTCGTCTTACCTTGAGCAAGCAACTTCCGCCTGTGGAACCTCGGTGACCCCAGGAAACTATTCTTTATTGTATTCAACCGAGTTCGCCACGGTGCCTGTGGATTTGGTGACCCCGGTGGAGTTGGGAGGGGACTCGTCGAGTCCATTATATCAAGATGACGATCTCCACGCGAAGAGTTATCCCTGAAAGTATTTATATAATATTGCTACACTCAGGGGCGTCACGACTGGGGGGGAGAGGGGGGGGGGGGAACGCCCCCCCCCCCAATGCTGCCGGCGAGTCGGTAAAAAAATACGAATCGGCGCGAAGCGCCGCGATTTTTCGTCAAAACAGTCGATTTTTTTTCTGAAAAATGGTCGATTTTTCGTCAAAATAGTCGTTTTTTTCCGAAAATCAGTCGATTTTTTCAAAAATGTCATTTTTGTTGCTGAAAACAGTCGTTTTTTCTGTAGGAAAAGTCGGTAAAAATTACCAGCCAGTCGGTAAATGCCTCGTCCCCCCCCACAAGCATTTTGGCTAGTAACGCCTCTGGCTACACTTGTTTACCGTTATCTTCTAGAAGATTCACTACCTGCTGATTTTAAAAATCTTTTTTGCCTGAACAGTCAATTTCATGACTATAGCACAATACGGCGGTCCGATCTTTGTACCATTTGTTATCCTTCTACAAGGTCTAGCTTTTCTATTCGTCATACAGGTGTAAAAGTATGGAATTCATTGCCTGAAACTGTTAGAGTGTCCGAAGACAGGAAAGTTTTTAAAAGAGCTCTAAAAAGATTTATGCTATCTAGCAATTAAATTTCTTCTGTCTGATTTAATTGATTCATTTTCGTTTGTGTTCGGAGGAATATCAGACCCATGTCGCAAACCTTTTTTATTTTTCATTTTTTCTTTAGTCATATGTCTGTTGTCGTTTTCGTGATGTCCTTAAATTTTAGTGTTGATGTGTGATAGTTGTTTGTTTGTTTTTTCTTTACAATTCCGTAGGCTAGAACTGTATTAATAATTTTTACAAACCCATCAGAATTAGTGAAGCGTCGTTTTTTATGCCACTGGCATGTCTGATGCTTTTAAGAAACTCCAGGTTTATTTTTCTTTGCCATTAAAATTGAACCTTACCTTAGTAGAGGTTTTATCTTTCTCCTTCGAATACTTCTCTCTCTAGATCTTAGACAACTACGTTTTGTGTTTCGCCTAAACAGTCAAGTCACAATAATAAATTAGGAATGCATCACTTTCTCATGGTATGGCTCCTCCCACAGGGCGGGCTTAGCAAAACCTGTCACTTATCATCGCTTGACCCCTCCCCTCAGGAGGAGCCAACTGTATCCAGCAGCCAATCACGGGCCTCCTTAGACTTGGTTAATTTTCAGTCAACGAACCCGGCTCCTCACCCCGCTACTGATCAGCTACGAGCCATATGTTTTAACTTTAATTAGACATAAAGAATGAAATCGAACTCTGCTGGTGTAATTACCTACTTCATTTTGAGTGTTCTTTGTCTGTTGGAATATATTGGAAGGTCATGAAAGTAATGGAAAACCGTCGCTATACTTTGGACGTCGTAACCTGGCTATCCGAGGGTGCGAAACAACTGCTCATGAATATTTGCTAGAACTAAACATCATCATACGAAGAGTGGGCGGAATATTTCAATAAAGAAAGTGGGTAGATGCCTCAAGCTGTCGATGAAACACAGAGATACTGCGATTGGTATTTAAAATTATAGTTTACAAAATGATTCTGTTCTTATTTGTATTGTCATGGCCTTTTAGTGTAATAAATAGCATATTTCTATATTTATATATCATATTTCTCGGCGCAAGTCAAAGTTAGGCGACGTCTTAAGTAACACAACTCGAATATACGTTCACCTGGGTTCGGCTAGTAGGAAAAGAATCCAGGATGGACGTGAACCAAGTCACCGTACATCAAGAAGATAACAGTAGCGTGCACAGTGGCGTCATGACTGCGGGGGAGGGGGGACGCCCCCCCCCCCAATGTTGTCAGCGTCGGTAAAAAATGAGCGAGTCGGCGCGAAGCGCCGCAATTTTTCGTCGAAACAGTCGGTTTTTTTTCATGAAAACAGTCGGTTTTCTGAAAATCAGTCAAAACTGTCGTTTTGTCTTGAAAACAGTCGGTAAAAGTTACCAGCCAGTCGGTAAATTACTCCCCCCCCCCCCCCTCCCGATGAAAAATGTATTTCAAAATAGTACTATGAAGAAGTACGAAAAAGTTGCATGCAGTACTAACGATGCTACTACATGCTTCTACCTCGGCTTCTACTTCAAGGCTACCGTGTATACTAATACCTGCATACTAATATATGCTACTATTAGCAAGACTGGATGCTACTATGGCAAGACAGGATGCTACTAGATACTACTAGATAAGATTGGACCAGTCTGAGGCACATTAAATGATAGTATTCTTTGCTATTACAGAGTATTACATGCAACTTTTTCGTACTACTACGCAGGCTACAAATTTTTCATCGGGCTAAACACTTTGGCTAGTAACGCCTCTGAGCGTGCATATTTAACTACGCAAGAAAATGTGTATGCATTCAAGCTCGCTCTCTTGGGAAATTTTAAGAAACTCATATAGTGTCTTTGTGTTAGCGGCATAAGTTGGGGGGCTACCATTGCATTGGTAAACTTCAAAACCTGACTATGTCTATAGCGGAACTATGTATAGTAGGTTGTTTAATACACATTTCTACACATTAAAGCTTCATTCTAAGTGGACGGTAACATCACCAAAATGGAGCCGATTAGTTCTGTAAGCAAAACGGGTTCTTACACTGTAAAAAGTTTCTCCGAGTAAGGACTAAAGTTAACTGCAGTATTTGCTACTAGGATTAATCTTATCTGTATTGAGATAAGATTAATCCGTATTAGAGATAATATTATCTTTTTAGAGACAGGATTAATCCCAGTAGCAAATACTGCAAGATTTTTTTTTACAGTTTAGGATGCACGAGTTTTACAGTAGAGGTATGCTTATTTGAAAACTTTTTTTTAACTGTTCCACTACCTTGGCTTTGTTACTTGCATGTAAAAAGTAAAAAGGAAAAGAAAAATAACAAACTTGATATCAGCTAACAGGAAACTGTTTGAGGGTTATTCTGGCTCAAACTTAAAGTAGAAATTCAAATAACTTTCTTTGATTTTGAACCTATTAAAAACGTCGTTCCTCTTTTGAAGGCATCTGCAGGTTCGGACCGCCATCTTCTCAATTGAGGGTGCATTCCTCGTGGCAAACTTTTCAAATCATAAAAAGCAAAGCAGGTGTCAGTTGAGTCACTTTCAGCCGTGAATTGGCAAAATATTCAAAAAGTGAGAAAACCGTGAGTGGTTATTACAAGTATTCATGGTAAAACAAGAGCTGTAAGCTCATATGGCACTTGCATGGGTCAAGATAATTTGATTGATCAAAAGTAAGTTTCGACTTTGTGGTTGAGATGCGCACTCTAAGGGAGCTGGAACTTCATTTGTAAGCAAAACCCTTGAGGCAAAACTGCTAATGGGCTGATGGGCATCACGAAAATGCATATATTGCTTAAAAGTATTTTTTTTTACTTTGCGGTCAAGATTGGTACTTTAAGGAATAATTGGATTTTGGAAGTAGCAATTTCTAAGCAAATGTTGTTGAGTCTCCAATATTCCAGCGAAGTTTCATCGTCCTAGAACATCTGGAAGTACCTTAACGCGCGATCACCGGAATCCCAGACCCCCCCCCCCCTCCTCCAACTCCACCCACAATAACCGGAGCCAATCCGGTTCTGTAAATGATTAATCCAGAGCATCTGTTTGTCATTCCCACGAAGTTCGATCCAGATCACACCAGTCTAAGCGGGTCAAGTATTTTCCGCCCTCCCCCCAATAATTGCCGGATTCGGTCCGGAAATGAAAAAGGTCACCAGAGAAAAATGTCCTCTGTTTAATTTTAAATTTCACTCGAATCCGATCACCCGTTCCAAAGTTACGCATGACTCAATATTCCGGATTCCCCTCTCTCAACTCCCCCCCCCCCCCAAGATTATCATATCGAGATTTTTATTCCAAGTCAGTTTGACCGGGTCCCTGATATGCCTTCCAAGTTTCGTCGTACGGAATTCCGGGAAACCCCCTCCTCCCCCCCCCCTCAAGTGTCCGGATCCAGTCAAATTATGTAAAAGATTTACATGGACCAGATGTTTGTTCTTCCCAGCAAGTTTCACTCCGATACCATCATTCTAACCGTTTCTCGAGATTTCCGGTCCACCCCCCCCCCCCCCCCCCCCAGCTCCCCCGCGGTGCACGTAGCCAATCCGATTCAGCAAATGACTTACCTAGAGCATCTGTTTGTTCTTCCCACAAAGTTCCATCCCGATCCCTCCATTCTAAACGGGTCACGTATTTCCCCCCTCCCCCAATAGTTGCCGGATCCGGTCCGGATATGAAAAAAATCATCGGAGAAATGTCCTCTGTTCAATTCTTAAATTTCACTCGAATCCGATCACCCATTCCAAAATTGCGCATGACTGAAAATTTCGGATTCTCCTCCCTCCACTCCCCCCACCATTATCTGATCGACAAAATTTTTGTTTTGAAGTCAGTTTGATTGGGTCCCTGATATGCCTGCCAAGTTTCATCGTGAAAATCCCCAAAACCACCATCACCGGAATTCCGCCCCCCCCCCCCCCCCATAAGTGTCCGGATCCAGTACAATGGTCTAAAGGACTTATCTAGAGCAGATGCTTGTTCTTCCCAGCAAGTTTCACTCCGATCCCTCCATTCTAACCGTTTCTTGAAATTTCCGGTCTCCCCCCCCCAACTCCCCCCTGGCCACCGAATCCGGTCAAGACTTTCAACAGGACATTACAGGTATATATTATATTCAGTTATGAAGTTTCATTACAATCCGATCATCCGTTCGAAAGTTGCACACTTCTCAATTTCCCGGATTCCCCTGCCCTCCACCCCCCCCCCCTAAAAAAAAATGGTCGGATCAGAAAACTGATTATTTCTAAGTTTGTTTGGTCGGGTCTCTGATATGCCTGCCAAGTTTCATGGTCCTAGCACAACTGGAAGCAGGCTACCCTAACACGAAAAAGTGTGACAAAATGCCCTAAATTTTCAAATTTCCAGCGCCCCCACTTCCCCGCATATGGTCGGATCGGGAAACTGATTATTTCCAGGTTATTTTGGTCGGGTCCCTGATATACCTGCCAAGTTTCATTGTCCTAGCTCATCTGGAAGTACCCTCACTCGAAAAAGTGTGACAAAATGCCCTAAATTTTCAAGTTCCCAGCGCCCCAACTCCCCCGCACATGGTCGGATCGGGAAACTTATTATTTCCAGGTTACTTTGGTCAGGTCCCTGATATTCCTGCCAAGTTTCATTGTCCTAGCTCATCTGGAAGTACCCTAACTCGAAAAAGTGTGACAAAATGCCCTAAATTTTCAAGTTTCGAGCGCCCCCACTCCCCCGCATATGGTCGGATCGGGAAACTGATTATTTCCAGGTTCGTTTGGTCGGGTCCCTGATATTCCTGCCAAGTTTCATTGTCCTAGCTCATCTAGAAGTACCCTAACTCGGAAAAAAGTGACAAAATGCCCTAAATTTTCAAGTTTCCAGCGCCCCGCACTCCACCGCATATGGTCGGATCGGGAAACTGATTATTTCCAGGTTAGTTTGGTCGGGTCCCTGATATGCCTGCCAAGTTTCATTGTCCTAGCACATCTGGAAGTACCCTAACTCGGATATGTGGGACAAAAAACTCGGACCGACCGACAGACCGACAGACGGAATTGTGATCGGTATACGGCACTTGAGCCAGAGGCTGCAAGTGCCATAAAAATGCCTGGTTTGGGTTTTAGTTTTTTTCTTCGGCAATCGTTCACTGTTTGCAGACGTTCACATAAGAATACCTCTACTGTACGACACCAAGACTGGAAGGAAAGGAAAAACTCTTCTTTTATACTGTATTTTATTCTGAACTTTAACTGTATTTTCTACTATCCAGTGTTATTTGACTGACTGATTTATTTAGGCAATGAAAAAGCAACTAGCGAATACCCTGCCAACATAGATATAATGTGCTTTTGAACTATATAAAAAGAATGTAGTCATCTTCACATCGTTTTGTTCGTGTTTGAATATGTGTATTTTACTCATACTCCGCTGTTATCCAAAAAGTGGGTCACAAATAAATAAATAAAAATACCAAAGGCTCTAAACTACCACCTCGGAAATTCGGAAAAGAAAAATCCCTTCTTGGAACCCTTTCGCGTCGGATGCGACAAAAAATCTCAAATACAGAACAACAATAAAAAAAAAAACATTTTTATGTTGACGATCCGAGGCTAGCCATTTGCAAATGCATGAACAAAATCATTATTATAATTATCTTTACCTATTTTCTCGGTTATACGGCTGAGGTAGTAGTCGGTGGCTCGATCGAGGCGAGGGGACTGGAGAAGCAGACGGCGTATTGTTGGCACTATGCATGGGAGACGCGGTGGAATGGCTTGTGCTGCTATGATGACCAGGACCGGGGTAGGTGTGACCCCCACATCGACGAGACCAATGCCTAAGAAAAAATACCTTAGTATGGGTCATTCACAAAGGGTGAAAAAAAGGATGCAACTTACTTTCTCGTCGGAATCCGCCCATCATCATCAAGCCATACGATGCTGCTCTTGACGAATTTGAGAGCCTTGCCGTATCCCCCGTACAATAGAGGTAAGGTTTAAATATTTCACTACATGGGTTATTTTTCTTGCTTGTAAAGCGGTCTAATGCAAAGGAAAAGTAACAACTTTACATTAGCTAACAGTCAATTGTTTCAGCTTTCTTCTGGAACAAACAGTTTGTTTCCAGTATTTTTAATATCCATCTTCTTCCATTGGGTATGCTGTTAGTTTAAACGCCATCTAGGCTACTAGGTGAAATTACGCGTCACTTGGCGAAAGATTTGAAAGAAGAAACAGAAGAACATTAAGGGCAAATATTTCGAATTCCAGCTAATATATGTTAACTGTATGTGAAATAAACATGTTCGGCAAGAATTTTGCGGGTAAAAGTTGCGAATACGCCTTATGGCTGCATTGAGGCATCAGTTGCGTTTTTGCAGATACAATGGTATCTGATACCACGGTATAAAGTCGTTTTTACAGTTATCGTGGTTTCTGATACCACGGTCAAAAGGTGTTATTGCAGTTATCGTGTTATCTGGCCAGTTATTGTGGTATCTGATATTCAGATACCACGGTCCGACAGTGGTAACTGATCCAGTTATCTGAAAAAGTCATCTCACTTTCATCAATTTTTGTCAAAATGGTGGAAAAGAAGTTTGGCACTTAAGTGATGTGATCAGTTTTTCTTTTGGGATGACTTCGAAAAGCGCCGTTTCGGCAATTGTCGTTTTTGCAGATCAACCGTATATCAGATACCACGGTAACTGCAGAAACGACTAATTGCAGATCCAGTTACCGTGGTAACAGATACCATGGTATCTGCAAAAACGCAATTATTCTTTAATCACTAGCAGGCGCACCCCCCGCTAAGGAGACAAAATGGATTTTACTAGGTTACGCTTGAAAACTATTTTAATAGTAAAGGGATCACCTTCTCCCGAACTCCCCACTGAGATTCTTTGGGCTTCAAAGTTCAAGAACAGCGCCAGCCAAGAGGCAGGAAAATATGCTAGGGAAGTCCGGAATAAAGTTTGCTCTCAGAGAGAATACCGAGAAAGAGTTGGAGCAACGGGGAAACTTATCTGATGGAGCTAAACAAAAAAGTCAACTGAGTTTAATTCTATATGTTACATTTTATTAGAGCTATATTTCGGCCCTTCCTGGCAAGGGTCCTCTCCATATTTGAAGATGCAAAACGGATAAGTCAGCTTTGTCAAATATGATTATTTGACATCGTCAAATATGATTCGCAGTCAGCTTCGGCTGAAGGAATACCTAGGTCCTCTTCGGGCTCAAGCCGCTCAAGCTGGAAAATCAACTTGTGGGAAAACAATTAAAGATTCTTCCTTATCTGATTTTGTGAATTTCTTTTCTGAAAACTGATGGGAGTTAAAGCTGGTGCAATTATTTCATTCTGGACACGGCTGCTGTTTGGCTGTTCAATTCGGTCATCGAAAGATCGATATTTCAGCTCTTCTTGGTAATCAGATACAAGTCCAATAGGGCAACAAGCGTTTAAACTGACAAAAAAGGACTTAAACCGCTTTCAAATTTGCTTTCTCCTTCGTTTCGTTTCATATTTAAAGTGGTCCCAAAACCATCGATTTTTTTCATATTATTTAAGAAAATGTTCAGTATTCAGTGAATCTAGTAGTACATGCGTACAACCTTCCGAAATTCGCAAAATACTTGACTTTAGCGAATACAAAGCGAAACATGAACTGAACAAGGCCAATTTAACTTTATAAATTGTGGTACAGTCGGGTAGCCCTATGCTTATTTGAACGTCACCGAACAGTGAACGGTCGCCGAAGAAATAATTAAAATTCACACACGGCAACTTTTGCTGCAAAATACTTGCCAAACATTTACGCCATTCATTTACTGTCTGCAAAATACTTGCCAAACATTTACTCCATTCATTTATTGTAAGATGGCACTTTTCATTTTAGAACTTTGCTATCGGTTTGGTATCAATTGCTGCCACCTAGTATTCCTTTCAGTTGCTACGCAGAACGTCGCTTCACCAATAGATGGGGTTCGAACCTACAGACACTTATCAAACAGGGAATATATCACATTTACAAATTCATAACAAAATTTTAATTGCCCAGTTTAAACAAAAAGTCTCTGCCAGGACAACCTGAAACAGTTGTAGGCTATATTTAAGCTACTAGTTTGTTATTTTCCTTTCCATTTTACTGTTCTGTAAGCAAGTTGAAAAACCAGGTTAGTGACACAATTAGAGAAGTGTTCAATAAGCATATCTCTACTGTACATGCGTCGAACGGACATAAATAAATAATTAACAGACGGGCACAAACACTAACGTATCCGAGACGAAGGCAAGGTAGGTTATGAAAGATGGGCTATTGATCGAGCGCAGCGAGGTTGCTATTTTTAAATGGCAGTCGAGATTGTTATTCGATGTCAACCGAGATGGAGGTGTGTTAACTATTATAGCTTTTTCGTACAAAACAATTAACCATGCACATGATCCTAAGTCCCACAGTTAGTTATATTATGATAATCATCACACAGAAAGTTAGAGGTGGACATGACTTCATATCAACCTATCTCAAGGCTGATTTGAAATCATATCCACCGCTAGTTTTTCTGCGTAAAGATTATCGCAATAGAACTGACCGTGGGTCATAAGGTGATATGTATCACATACCTGTTCGAGAAAAGTTCTAGCAGGATACTTTGATCTATGTATAAGCATTTTTTTTTCTGTTTTTATACCGTTAAACCAGGATAAAATATTCCTACATTCTGCAAAATTACCCCCATTAGCATGAGGTGTGAGGGGATGAGTTCTTGTCGATATCGAATAAAAGCAAATCTTACGCATGCAGCTGTTTCCTTGGTGCGACAGGGGACCCTTCCGCCAACATTAGATGTTGAGTGGGAGAAACGCCGTTCAACTTGATTGTATCAGTTCGTTTTTTCGGCGGATCAGACACTTCGGATTTCCCACGCGACGCCAATGCCTCGGCTTCGTCTTCTTGCGCCGGTTTCCGACGTTTCCGGTCCAACAGCAGACAATAAATGACTTTCTCCGTATTGTGGCTGAAAAAAAAAATGCAGCTTAAAGCACAACTCTTACTAGAAAAGATCTTTTCCCAATAAAATGGATCAGAAAAATCGTTTTCGAATTTACCATTACTTTCCACCTGAAATTAGCGATTTTGTTCTTAGCGCTTGTCGATTACCTCCAGCATTCCTGCTCACCGACGCGGCGGCTGGGCGAAAAACATTCGAAAACTGAACGTGCCGTGGTTAAAAAGTGGGAAAACTAAGCAAATAAAAGAAGTAATAAACATATGCTTCTGAGATCCTTATGTGTGAAAGAGTTGTCAGCGGGCATTGAAGATTCCGGCAAAAGTTTCGTTGTGTGACGGGCAAAACTCGGCAAGGCCAAAAAAGCGCTAAAAATCCATATGCACGAAATTAGACAGTGGAGAAAGGTGGGGATTTTAGAAGCTTATATTTCTGTATGGGAGCTAGGTAGTATTTTATAAAAAGCAGAATAAGCAAGAGGGGTCCTTTAAGTAAAATATTACTCCTATAAAATAAGAAAAAAAAATACACGGTGAATCCAATCCCTCGCTTATTTATCTATTGTCATGCCTACGCTAGCTAACGCTATTTTGGTAAAATAAAGCAGTCACTCATTATGAGAGTCCAGGTGCGCAACGGTAACTTGTCATTCAACGTCGTAAAAACTCAGCTACAATGGTGGTGCTTTCCTGTTAAAGTTTAACTGAAAAGGGCTGAGATTGGACAATCTAGTTCCCCATCACTTATTTACTTAAGTTGCCTTGAAGACCCGCTGAAAATGCGTTACTTCGTTGTTCCGCTATTCACGAATAACTGATTTTCAAATAGTGGAATTTCCGTGTGATTTGTGGTACCCTTATGCGCATGTATCTGTGTTGTATGCCTTACGAGAAAGATTTATGATTTTATTTTGTTCAGGCACTAAGCAGTCTTTACCAAGCTCACCACTGCCCACTGAAAAGCCGCGTTTGTGTTGAGATAAAAGTTTCCAGCGTCATAGTAGAATTTACGTTGTGGGGACGGCCGCAGATATTTTGAACGTCATAACTAGAGCAGATAGTGGAAAATATTAGTCAGCGTATTCAATTGAATGACACAACAAAAAGTTGGCTTTTCAGTTAAACTTTAATACGTCGGCTAGGTATGCTAGCTTCAACCAACAAACAGTTCTTCATTATGCCTCCTTTAAGCAAAAAATCACCCGATTCAATTCCCGCAGAAACAGTATGTCAACGTAACCTGTAAGAACGATACATTTCCATGACCCATTTTATTTAAACAGCATATCGCATAATATTCAGTTCCTGCTGAACATAACTGAGTACTTTAGGGCAATGCTCTTTGACGAACAAACTCGCAAAACGGTGTACTTACCAATAAGCTTGCCGATAAGAGTCAATCTCTAGCGACAAAAAAAGAGCCCGACATGGCAAACGCGAGAATTAGCCTAGTGCCGGTTGGGGCGTACATATTTTACTTCTGTTATATTGTAATTTGTTTTCTTTTACTCCGCTGTAACTAAAAAGCGGGTCATAGATAAAACAAAAACAAAAAAATCGGACGAAAGTCGAAATCCTGGAATAAGAAAGGGACGAACAGAAAGTACAGCCCGCAAGTACTATGGACGCTTTAAGTTAGGCTATCAGAAAGAAAGAGCTAATTCGACAATTCCTAACCGCAGCACATCTCGTTTAAAGCGTACCGCAACACGTTTAATCTATTAACGTCGTCAGGTGGAGAAAGCACGCAAAGAAGTAAAATAAGTCGAACTGCGCGACTGAAAATAAGTCGAACTGCGCGACTTGGGATGGGGGGTAGAGGTGGTCGACGGAATACACGGCGAGGGTATCGCCATTTAACTGCGCAAGTGACCTCGTACTACGGGTTTAACTGAAACCACCGTGTGTGTGTGTGTGGGGGGGGGGGGGGCAGCAGCCGACTTATATACTTGTGATATGTTTCAGGAAGTACCTCGGTGCCTGTCCCAATGGTCATTACATCAATGGTGTGGCGGTGTAAACTGAATAGATCGATAGCTAATAGGCTGACACAAGAATAGGCATACACAGGGCATACGCATTACAGTCTCCTTGTTGTAACCAAAACCTCTGTGACGTCCTTCCGGGACTGTCACTAACAGCCCAAATTCCGATATTCCTTAGTTGCGTTTTTGCAGATACCATGGTCTAAAGTCGTATTTGCAGTTATCGTGGTATCTGAGAAAGTCATCTCACTTTCATCAATTTTTGTCAAATTGGTAGGAAAGAAGTCTGGCACTTAGTGATGTGACTGAATATCAGTTTTTCTTTGGGGTGACTTCGAAAAGCGCAATTTCGGCAATTGTCGTTTTTGCAGAGCAACCGTATATCAGATACCACGGTTACTGCAAAAACGACTAATTGCAGATGCAGTTACAGTGGTAACAGATACCATGGTATCTGCAAAAACGCAACTCTTGTCTTTGACTGAAATGTTGCTCACGTCGCAAACACAATATTCCGGAACAGAGCATAATTTATACGGCATGTATATAATGATGAAGTTCAGAGGAAATCACAAATTCTGCTCCAGCCTTCTCTGAGCACCCAAAACATATCTTATTAGCCTCTAGCCTCGCCCTCTAATACCTCGACAGGTTCTTCAAAAGATTAGTCCCCGCCAAGAAGTTCCTGGAGCGGAAAGACTACATAAGCCGGGACTAGAACGTTCCATAAATTAAAGGTCTGAGCGTTGAACTTACACGACAGTTTTATGGCCCGAAATCCACCGAAATGGCACTTATCAAAGGAATGAGAAACAAGTTCTACCAAGTTCATGTTAATTGCAAGTTTCGAGTATTCGATTGTCTGCAGGTTCCGACTATACTTGTCAAGGCTAAAAGCAAGAATTTGTGCATTGCTTCACCATTACACACAATTTCAGACAGCATATGCACTGCACAACTAGACCGCGAATGATCCTGGCCTAAACAGCGAGAGATCGTATATATTTTCGTCATCAACTGCATTCTTTCGTCATAAACTGCGTTCGACTTTTCTATTCTAAGCGATGGGAGTTGGCATATGAAATATGCAACGCATACAAACTTGTAGTTCGATGGCGCGGCTGGAAGGTCGGAGCCTAGTTCTTCAATGTCAATATCCCTGGGGAACTCGGAGAAAACCACCGGCCCCTTCCAAACTGTCACAATGAACCCAGGCCCGACCGGCAGACCTTTGTTCTTACGTTTTTTTTTTATCAATTCGAAACACTATTTTTCAATAATAATAATAATAATTATTTATTTCTTACCCACAAATTCCAGAGGAAAAAACAAGTGTAGTACAATAAAGAAAAAGAAAGGAAGAAAATACTAAATAACTATACTTACAAAAACACTAGCACATAAACAGGGGGGTAAGGGGGTGGTGTGGTGAAAACCAAGAGTAGGCTGACCCGACAGCTTCCTGTGTAGCACTAGTAATTTCTCCGAAATATCTGGGACACCGAACTTACGAATAATTACTCTATTCCGATGGCAAGGGGGGAGGTAAAGAAGGAACACCATCCGAGAACCTGCCTCCTGGGAAGTCCTGCCCACATAATGTGTATCCTACCCAGAATCGTGTCAGTCTTTCCTATTACCGTGCGCATATTTAGCAAAGTATTTTGTCCTGATCAGGAATCTGGAAGAAAATGGCGTCAAAATACAAGAGCTTTCTTCTTAAGCAAATATGCTAAAAAATTTACACTTTAATTCTGGGTTTCGGAGATACAACAGGAAACTGCAAAATATTTCAGGCCGTTCAAGTCGCCAACTTTAGTGCACATGCCGTCACCCCCAAAACACTTTTAGCTAGATAAACAGAAACGGACATTTTTTGGTCAGCTACTTATTGTGCGAGATAATTACTGCCATCAATGCCATAATCAATGCTGAATCAATGCCAAGTTTAACTGAAAAGCCAACTTATTTTTGTATCATTTAATTAAAATATGCTACATTATTTGAATTGTGTAAAGGGATTTTTTTTATCTTTGACTATTTGCTTCAGTGTGACATTCAGAATATCTACAGCCGTCCTCACAACGCAAAATTCTACTATGACGCTGAAAATTTCTACATAAAAGCGGATTTTCAGTGGCCAGCGCCCAGCGGTGAACTAGGTGATCACTGCTCACTGCACGAACACTTATTTCTCGTAAATCTTTTGCGTCAGCCATGCCACAGGAACAAGCGAATGGAGGTACCACAGATCCGACAGGGACATTCCACTGTAAGAAAATCGATTATTCGTGAATAGCGGAGCAACTGAGTAACGAATTTTTATCGGGTTTTCACGCCTCTTTAAGTGAACGAGTGATGGGTAACTAGGTTGTCATTTCTCAGCCCTTTTCAGTTAAACTTTAAACCATGTGCATTCATGTAAAGATAAGCTAAAGGCCAAGTATAAATCAGCTGGATTGGAAGATATAAAAGATGTCCTGTGTGCTTTCAACAAAACGTTGTGAGGACTGGTCGGCCAAGCTCTGGCGATCTGAATGGGATGCGCATGTCTTCATCATTAAACCGGCGACGGACAGGAGTACCTACATCACTGGCAAGTGCGATTAAAGCACAACTCTTACTAGAAATGATTTTTTCCCAATGAAACGGATCAGAAAAAACGTTTTCGAATATACCATTACTTTCAACATGAAATTAGTGATTTTTTTGTTAGCGCTTGTCGGTTATCTCCAGCCTTCCTGCTCTCCAACGTGGCTGCTGGGCGCAAAACATTTGAAAACTGAACGCGCCGTGGTTGAAAAGTGTGAAAACTAAGCAAATAAAATAAGTAATAAACAGATGCTTCTGAGATCCTTATGTGTGAAAGAGTTGTCAACGGACGCTGAAGATTCCGGCAAAAGTTTCGTTGTGTGACGGGCGAAACTCGGCAAGGGCAAAAGAGCGCTAAAAATTCATAGGCACAAAAAGAGACGGTGGAGAAAGGTGGGGTTTCTAGAAGCTTATAAGTCTGTATGGGAGCTAGGTATATTATAAAAAGAAGAATAAGCAAGAGAGGTCCTTTAAGGTTAAGAGATATCTCCCCTAAGGATATAGTCAAGTAAAGGGGACTAGAGACGCACAACAGCAAGGGCTACAAGTACACTTCAACCGTCGAGTCCCTCGGGACACTTTTTGTCTCAAGTTCCAGTCGCAGGGAGGTTGTCGCGGCGGAGAATGTTCTGCAACCTGAGAGCTTGGTCCCACTGGGCTCATTTCCTAGCTTTTTGGGTTGCAAAAGTAGAAAGAAGAAAAAGAACAAGATACAGCCAATTCTGAATGTTGTTGTTTTAAACTGAGGACATCAATTAGAGCAAAACAGCGTGTAAAATTATGTTACAGGAACCCTAACTGACCCCTAATTGCAGTCGGCTCATTATCCCCAAGCTGCCACAAAGTGCATCAAATCTCACGTCCCCTAGGGATTTTCAGTTGTTTGTCGAATAGGCTGGTTTTTGGCTGAAGCTGTCAGGCACTGACGAAGCTTTTAGAAAGTGACTTAGTATGTGTATATTTTGATCCTTCTTCTCTTTTCTGATTATCCGATACAGATTCGTGATCTATCTATCTACCATCTATGCTTAGCGATGGTGGCTGTGAAGTACGAACAGCTTCACATTTCATGGACAACTCAAAGATAAGGTAGATAAGATTCATTCGTAAAAGCACAAAGGGTCATGGAAACAACAAAACAACAATATAACAAAACAAAACCATAGCCTCATCACCTATTTGCTAGCCATTTTCCCTTTAGTTTCTGTGGGAACGAATATTAGATTTTTCCGCTAAACATGTCGAAAATGAACTGAGCTGAGATGGAGACTCGTTCAACTTAGGTTAAGGCAATACCTAGATGGGGCTTTGATATTAAATAATATATTTTTGGATATGGGTGTATATTTTCCAGTGTGTCCTAACCAGTCACAAGATCTTGCACCGCACCAGTCACCTATCGAGACCAGCTACTTCGCAACGAAAGTTACAAAAACAAATGAAACATCAATGCTGTAGTCCATTAATCGAAGTGGGTGTCCCACCACCACAGTGCTCCAGCGCCACCGCATGTTTTCCGACACCCAGGAAATCTTGCATCATCAAGAGGATTAGTTGAGTCAGACGAAAGGGTCAAATATTTTGGTAGGTAAACCGCCACCGTATGTTTTCCGCCAACTCATTAGTGCAGGTAGCGCAGGTAGCTGGTTCATGTAATTCCAGATCTAAATCCTTAAATGCGAAGAGGGGTTTACCGCCACCAACGCCAACTCAACGTTAAATCTTAGCTAATACGAAGACTGAGCTTAACGTTTCAGATAATTATTTATTTAAGTCCAACTAAAGAAACTGTACAACTTCAACAACAATGACCTAATTTCTTTGAAGCAAACATAGTAAATATTGTCATTCTTCGTGCTCTTCAGCCGAAACGAGAAACCGGCAAAAATGTAAATGTCATTTTCTTTCACACTATTTGTTTTAAATATTTCCATGATTATTTCTCTAGTCACTTAGTTCGGGTTCTGTAGTTTCAGTTGCTCTTAGACCAGTTGGTAACTAAGAACTAATAGACCAGTTGGTAACTAATAATCCCTTAATCTCTGTGATACTTAATCCGGTTGGCGCTCGAAACCCCGCCAGAATCTAGAGGAACTAATCCTCTTGGGGACGTACGATTTCCTGGGTGGCGATAAACACCCTTTTCACATTTAAAGATTTAAATCTGAAACTACCTGCACAGGCTACCTGCGCTACCTGAATTAAAAGGTGGCGGAAAACCGCGGTGGCGATAGAACACTGCTACCCATTAATCATCTACCTTTCTACTATGATATGAGCCACGATAACGAATGTAATATGATATGTGACGTATCAATGGTAATGAGGGCGGGCGCTTTAAAATGCACATATTCGTAAGTTAGACATGTCGCACAAAATTTTTAAAGGACCCCTCGTACTTACTTTACCTTTTATTATACCTTATATTTTAATATGGGAATTTGGTTTTATTGTGAACAGTGCAATTAAGATTAGGCTGTTTAAGACGTATTGCTACCAGTTTTTGCGCTAGCTTTATGTTATCGTTGTACTAACAGGTCATACAGTAATCTGGAGGCGTGTTGCATGAGAATTTTTAGGCGTCTGACTCGTGTGCCGATTCGAGAGAGCGTAAGTCAGGCATTTGTACAGAACCATTGCTGGAGTTTTGCTGAACTTGCTCGAAAAGCCCGGTCATCCTTGGTTGTAAGGTTATGGCGGTCGGAGAACTGCCTTTCTCTCCTGGTAGCAAACCCCATCTGCTGGAGACACATTGATGTTGTACCACACGGTTGTTTTTTTGTTATTTGTATGTTAGTTTACGGCGAAAGCTGAATTAAAAAGTTAATAAATAGAATGTCCCAAGCTCTTTTACGGAAGTATCCTCTTCAAAACCCTGCTCTTCGCCATTGTTTCATTTTGCGCCTACGGCATAATTTTATTTCTGTTTTGGCAGGCATGATCCACCAAACAGGCCTATCTTGTGAGTTGGATAATCTTATCTCATTAGAGACAAGATTAATCCCAGTAGCAACTGAAAGGACCTGTCTTACCTATAATACTAAAGCAACCTAATTCCATAATCACTCCACATATTTCTAAACCTGGAGACCCTAATTTCGTACGGTACATTCTAACCCCTCTAACGCTGATTTTCTCACTTGCCGAGTTTTGCTACCTTCGATGTGTATCACGCTGTCGAAGGTTGTCTGCGAGACGTTTTTCCATGAGAAAAATCGGTGATGTAAATTGTTTCCCTATCTTCGCTATAAGTCAATGGGTCTCGGAGAAGGCTTAAAACAGCCAAAGCCGTGGGTTATTTGTTGAAAGCATAGTCTAGATTAAAGGTGTTCAAATATTTTTAAATACTGTAAGTTGAAGAGTAAATAGTGCGAGGGGTCCTTGAAAGATTTTTTTTTTACTGTGTGTTGTATTTAAAAAAAAAAAGGGTGTTGCGTATCACGCAACTGGATAAATTAATACGACTTACTGAGGATTCAGCAGCTCTTTCATCAGCTTATTCTTGTCCCTGAAGCAGCCAAGGCTGTTCATCGCTTGCAAGACATCTGGGTCCAGGGCGTCCTCGGAAGGGATTACATGAGTGGGAACAGCTGCCATCATAGGAACTTCACACTCCAGGTCACCATTAGGGCGTCCGGCAGTTACTCCGGTAACCCACGGATGCTTTAAAACTTCCTGAAGCTGCAAGGCAATAACTGACGATCAATACCAATTACGATCTAGGTCCATCACTTAGAAATAATACTTTCGGGGAAAACGGGGACTTCTTCAGCTCCACCAGTATCTACGGTCCTATTAGCATTCAAGTCAAGGGCTAAGTCTTTTTCTTGTCGGGAACGTAAGACATTTTCTTGTATCGTTTGATGATGATTAGGTTTGTGTTTTCTTTGGTTCTTTTTTCTTTTCTTTTATAGTTTAAGTTTGTTCGATGTGTGTTCCGATGAACAGGGAAGACGTATGAAAGTTGGCCTCAGCTATTGTCAGGCGGTAGCTTTATCGTAGGTTTAAAGAAGCCCTCTTACTTATTCTGATTTTTACAATATCTCTAGCTCCCCAACAGAAGAATAATCTTCAGAAACCCCCACTGTTCGTCATTGCTTCATTTCCACCTACAGCTTTTTAACACTTTTCGGCCGAGCCGAGTTTTACAGTGAAGCGGCGAAAACTTGGCCGAAATTGCGACAACCATATCATGAAGAAGGTTGAGACAAAACTAAGCTTCAGTATTCTGTGTTTCATTTTGGCAGACATGGTACGCCATTTCATGGAAAATTCAAACTCCTTTCGTTTTGCTTGGCTTTTCCAACTTTTGAACAAGGCGCGTGCTGTTTTCAAATACTTTGCGTATTCTTCAGTTTCTTTTCTGGACATCTCGCGGTGACTACTCCCCAGAACCTGCCTCCTGACAAGGCTCTGGTTATTCCGCACTGGTGAGGGATTACTATACACTGGTGAGACCGGAAAGGCTTAAAGTACTCGGGAGTAACCATCGGTGCATCCAAAAACACCTTCTAGGAAAATCCAGAGACCACCAGTAATTACTCCGGTAGCAAAGAACTCAGCAATTCTTACTATGTGAATCCATTTACGTAGTGGCCAGAGAAAAACTCAGTGTTCTATACTGTTAAGCCGGTACCTTATTAGTTGCGTTTTTGCTGATACCATGGTATCTGTTACCACGGTCTAAAGTCGTTTTTGATGTTATCGTGGTATCTGGCCAGTTATCGTGGTATCTGGCCAGTTATCGTGGTATCTGGCCAGTTATCGTGGTATCAGATATTCAGATACTACGGTCCGACCGTGGTAACTGGCCGTGGTATCTGAAAAGTCATCTCACTTTCATCAAATTTTATCAGATTATTGAGAAAGAAGTTTAGCACTTAGTGATGTAACTGGATATCTGTTTTTCTTTTGGGATGACTTCGAAAAGTGCAATTTCGGCAATAGTCGTTTTTGCAGAGCACCGTGTATCAGATACCACGATAACTGCAAAAACGACTAATTGCAGATCCAGTTACCGTGGTAACAGATACCATGGTATCAGCGAAAACGCAACTATTTATTTTTCTTTGACTCTCACTCAGTCGGTATAAGATTTCTTGTTTGGCCCTCAGCAACATCCCACGTACACCTACTGTGTACTTTTCTCTCAATCCCTTTCGATATCCAGGCGGGGGAAGTCAGGAGCCTCAGTTAAAATAGAAGTAATTTTCCGGAAAGAATACCTCATCCCCTTTTGTCGTCTAGTAATCCCTCACCGGTGCGGAATAACCAGAGCCATTGCGTCCGTCTTTTCCGCTTTTTGCCACGTTCCTCTAGGCAATACTGTTTTGTACAGTAGAGGTCTGTTTATTTCAACGTTTGTTGATTTTGGACTTTGCCATTGTCGTGCACTTGCTGTGACTAAAGTCAACTATGAGTTGGCCAAAGTAGACAATTAAGGGCCTCTGAAAACCCCTGAATAGGTATTTTGGATCTTCATTCTACCATTTAGCCCAAAACTGCGCTGTTCACATTTAATAGCTTGTTCACACGGGGCTGAAACAGCGTCCGATTCTAGATCAGCGGCTGATTTACGCGCGTAAATAGCGGTTGAAAAAAATCTAAAAATCAGCCGCTGATCTTTCAAATAGGCGCTTATTTTCATCGCGGTAACCGATCGGGATAAACAAAATCCTTTGGAATGTGACCCTTGATGACTGTAGGGACAGTAAACAGACCGTAATTAGGAGAATTAGGTCAAACTTTGCAAATTTTAGGTCAGCAAATTCTGTCAGACCAATGTGAACATGATATGATTTTTACACTAAGCACCCCAGGATTACCAAATGATTTCGAAAAAAAAAGGTAAAACAATTTCTAATTACAACAGCGTATGTTCTGTTTGTGTCTAACCTTTATTTTCGTTGTTTTCTTTTAAAAAATAATAATAACTTTTCCATTCAAACTTCACTGAAAAGTGACATGAACAACACTAAATGATTGCATTCTGTTCTCGTACTATTTATTTTTATTATTAATTATTTATATTCTCATTTAAAAACAAAAATATTTAATGAATTTTATTTGCTTTTTATCTTCAAAAAGTCGCCTGAAATCTGTCAATATTCAATTTTGTGACTTTTTACTAGTCTAAAGACTACAAGTCAACTATATATTACTTTATTTATATATTTTTTTCAAACAAAGAATATTCGGGTTTAGGTTTTCTTTTTATTTATTTATTTATTATTACATTTGGCGTTAAGCTTAAAGCTTGCCGCCATGTCTTCCAATTCTCCCGTCAACCCCAAACAGTTGATCCGTCGTCTGAACAGATCAGCCGCTGTTTACGCGCTTATTTAAGTCCCGTGTGAACAAGCTATAAGTAACTGTTCAAATAAAAATACTTCTAGACTACTATACGAGCGGTTATCTAAAAAAAATTTCACGAGTTTTCTAGGTCTTAATGCTTGTGTTGCGTTTCATGTCGATTTGTAAAGAGCTGTGAAACACTTCAGTGGAAGAAACATCGCGAAATAAGATTAAAATAAAAACATCGTGTCAAAGCAGCATGATTGCCTGAAAACAGGGCGTCCATACTAGCAAGAAAGGATTTGACTGTGACTGGGCTGCAAACGCGTGGAAACACGAATGGGACAACTGAGGTTTATTCTTCTAAGACCTTGATCGATAAGTCCTACGGTTATTATCGGATCTCCACCAATTTTTTTTTCTGTAGATTATTATATTTCTGGCTACCCGACCAAGCTTCAAAAACAGATATTCGTTTTACAATAAGTTATGAATAAGATTACATTATCGACGGTAGCCGTCGGCATGTTGGGAAAAGTAAGAAATTTGAAAACCTCCGAAGTCTTAGAGTTCTTGTCGGATCTTCACCAAACTTCTTTCATTCTGTGGATAATTCTATTTTTGACTACCCTACCAAGTTTCAAAAAGAGATAATTGATTTTCAATAAGTTATGTGTTTTATTCCATTTTTACCCGCTTGCAGGGGCACGTTTCGTGAAAAACACGATTTTAAAAACCTAATAAGTCCAATAGTTATTATCGGATCTCCGCCATTTTTATGGCACTTGCCTTCCGGCCAAGTGCCATATACCGATAACATTTCTGTCGGTCGGTCGGTCAGTCCGGTGTTTGCGAGTTAAAAGTACTTCCAGATGTGCTAGGGCGATGAAACTTGGCAGGCATATCAGGGACCCGACGAAATTAACTTGGAAATAGTCACTTGCTTGATCCGACCGTCGTGGGGGGAGGAGGGGAGACCCTCATGAAAGACCTCATGTCTCAGCTGTTCCATCTCAAGTCCGGACCGGATCCGATGGACTGGGGGGGGGGGGGGGGTCAGAGGGGTGAACCGGAAATCTTGTGACACACTAGAGTGAAGCGATCAGGATGAAACTTGGTGGGACGTACAGGCACAAGTCCTAGGTGCATCAGTGACAGAATCGGACTGGATTCGGGTACCAAGGGGGGTTGTAGGGGGGTGTCCGGAATTCCGGTGATCGTGAGTTAAGGTACTTCCAGATGTGCTAGGGCGATAAATTAAACTTTGCTGGAGCCTTAGAAACTTGACATCATTGGGTTTGACATCGTCACTTCTCCGATCCGAACATCCCTTAAAGAGCTCATCTTAACCGAAAAATACAAAAAATACTATTAAGCAAAATTTATTTTTCCACGATCGCCCTAAGTACATGCTCCTTTTTGCCTCAAGGGTTTTGCTTACAAATTAGTTTTAGCGCCCTTAAAGTGCGCATCTTAACCGAAAAGTGAAAAAAAAACTTTTGACCATCACTTCCATCCTCTGACCCAGCCTTGCAAGTTTGGCGCATATTAACCATAAAGGAAAAAAAAATGCTTTTGACCGTCACTTGGAAGTGACGGTCAAAAGCACCCAGCCTTGCAAGTGCCATATGAGCTTCCAGCTCTTGTTTTTTATTCTGTGGGTGGTTCTATTTCTGACTACCTTACCGAGCTTAAAAAATAGACATTATTTTCCAGGAATTTATGAATTTTTTAACATTTACCACATTCAAAATTTTGAAAACCTCGTGAGTCCTGAAGTTCTTTTTGTATCTTATTCTGTAGAAAACTGCATTTCTTACTATCTTACCAAGTTTCATAAATAAATAAATGTTTTTCAAATTGTTATGATTTTTTTTATTTTTTCTGTTGACGGCTACCGTCAGTTCAACAGTTAGTTTCTTTCGGATCCTAGCAAATCTTGCACCATTCTTTCGATCTTTTTATGCTCTATTCAGGGGTATTATTCGTTTATTTATTACGACAATTTTTAAACGGTTTCTTTATTTTTCCTGCATCGTCCAAGCCTACCCCGGAAAGGAAGTAATTATGCTTATCTGATTGACTATGAAGCGCGTTTTCTGATTGCCCACGGGAAATGCATTGACTTAAGGGAAACGCAGAGGTGAGAGACCAATCAGTAATCAGGTCAGGACAGGACAGCAGGTTTCAAACGAATCAGCGACAAGGTCAAAGTGGTTGAGCAGCAAGTTCAAGAAACAAGAGCTGTAAGCTCATATGGCACTTGCATGTGTCAAGATGATTTGATTGATCAAAAGTAAGTTTCGACTTTGCGGTTGAGATGCGCGCTCTAAGGGAGCTGGAACTTCATTTGTAAGCAAAACCCTTTAGGCAAAACTGCTAATGGGCTGATGGGCATCACGAAAATGCATATATTGCTTAAAAGTGTTTTTTTACTTTGCGGTCAAGATTGGTACTTTAAGGAATAATCGGATTTGGGAAGTAGCAATTTCTAAGCAAATGTTGTTGAGTCTCCAATATTCCAGCGAAGTTTCATCGTCCTAGCACATCTGGAAGTACCTTAACGCGCGACCACCGGAATCCCAGACCCCCCTCCCCCTCCTCCAACTCCACCCACAATAACCGGAGCCAATCCGGTTCTGTAAATGATTAATCCAGAGCATCTGTTTGTCATTCCCACCAAGTTCGATCCAGATCACACCAGTCTAAGCGGGTCAAGTATTTTCCGCCCTCCCCCCAATAATTGCCGGATTCGGTCCGGAAATAAAAAGGTCACAAGAGAAAAATGTAATCTGTTAAATTATTAAATTTCACTCGAATCCGATCACCCGTTCCAAAGTTACGCATGACTCAATATTCCGGATTCCCCTCCCTCAACTCCCCCCCCCCAAGATTATCATATCGAGGATTTTTTTTTATTCCAAGTCAGTTTGACCGGGTCCCTGATATGCCTTCCAAGTTTCGTCGTGAAAATCCCCCCAAAAATGGAATTCCGGGATACCCCCTCCTCCCCCCCCTCAAGTGTCCGGATCCAGTCAAATTATGTAAAAGATTTACATGGACCAGATGTTTGTTCTTCCCAGCAAGTTTCACTCCGATACCATCATTCTAACCGTTTCTCGAGATTTCCGGTCCACCCCCCCCACCCCCCAGCTCCCCCTCGATGCACGTAGCCAATCCGATTCAGCAAATGACTTACCTAGAGCATCTGTTTGTTCTTCCCACAAAGTTCCATCCCGATCCCTCCGTTCTAAACGGGTCACGTATTCCCCCCCCCCCCAATAGTTGCCGGATCCGGTCCGGATATGAAAAAAATCATCGGAGAAATGTCCTCTGTTGAATTCTTAAATCTCACTCGAATCCGATCAACCATTCCAAAATTACGCAGGACTGAAAATTTCGGATTCCCTCCCTCCACTCCCCCCACCATTATCTGATCGACAAAAATTTTTATTTTGAAGTCAGTTTGATTGGGTCCCTGATATGCCTGCCAAGTTTCATCGTGAAAATCCCCAAAACCACCATCACCGGAATTCCGGGACCCCCCCCCCACCCCATTAGTGTCCGGATCCAGTACAATGGTCTAAAGGATTTATCTAGAGCAGATGCTTGTTCTTCCCAGCAAGTTTCACTCCGATCCCTCTATTCTAACCGTTTCTTGAAATTTCCGGTCTCCCCCCCCCAACTCCCCCCTGGCTACCGAATCCGGTCAAGACTTTAAACGGGACATTACAGATATATATTCTGTTCAGTTATGAAGTTTCATTACAATCCGATCAACCGTTCGAAAGTTACACACTTCTCAATTTCCCGGATTCCCCTCCCTCCACTCCCCCACCATTATCTGATCGACAAAATTTTTATTTTGAAGTCAGTTTGATTCGGTCCCTGATACGCCTGCCAAGTTTCATCGTGAAAATCCCCAAAACCACCATCACCGGAATTCCGGGACCCCTCCCCCCCCCATAAGTGTCCGGATCCAGTACAATGGTCTAAAGGACTTATCTAGAGCAGATGCTTGTTCTTCCCAGCAAGTTTCACTCCGATCCCTCCATTCTAACCGTTTTGAAATTTCCGGTCTCCCCCCCCCCAACTCCCCCCTGGCTACCGAATCCGGTCAAGACTTTAAACGGGACATTACAGATATATATTCTCTTCAGTTATGAAGTTTCATTACAATCCGACCATCCAAGTTTCCAGCGCCCCGCACTCCCCCCCATATGGTCGGATCGGGAAACTGATTATTTCCAGGTTAGTTTGGTCGGGTCCCTGATATTCCTGCCAAGTTTCATTGTCCTAGCTCATCTGGAAGTACCCTCACTCGAAAAATTGTGACAAAATGCCCTAAATTTTCAAGTTTCCAGCGCCCCAACTCCCCCGCATATGGTCGGATCGAGAAACTTATTATTTCCAGGTTACTTTGGTCAGGTCCCTGATATTCCTACCAAGTTTCATTGTCCTAGCTCATCTGGAAGTACCCTAACTCGAAAAAGTGTGACAAAATGCCCTACATTTTCAAGTTTCGAGCGCCCCCACTCCCCCGCATATGGTCGGATCGGGAAACTGATTATTTCCAGGTTCGTTTGGTCGGGTCCCTGATATTCCTGCCAAGTTTCATTGTCCTAGCTCATCTAGAAGTACCCTAACTCAGAAAAAAGTGACAAAATGCCCTACATTTTCAAGTTTCCAGCGCCCCGCACTCCCCCCCATATTGTCGGATCGGGAAACTGATTATTTCCAGGTTAGTTTGGTCGGGTCCCTGATATGCCTGCCAAGTTTCATTGTCCTAGCACATCTGGAAGTACCCTAACTCGGATATGTGGGACAAAAAACTCGGACCGACCGACAGACCGACAGACGGAATTGTGATCGGTATATGGCACTTGAGCCAGAGGCTGCAAGTGCCATAAAAATTAAGAAGTTAGTTCATTCAATATTTAGCTCTTGAACTTTGATGTTATTATCACATTTAAGCACTCTGTTCTTGACCTGTTACTGTGAACTTGCTTTCTTTGTGTTTGACTTTTGGATTTCGCTCTGGTTTGACGCTCGGTATTTTGCGTTCTTGGCCTTTTACTGTGACAGTGCTTTCTTTGGATTTCACTCTGGTTTGACTCTCGGTATTTTGATTACTGGACACTTGCTCTTTCTTTGGATCTCTCTCTGTTGGCATGCTTACCTCTCTATTTGCCTGCACACCTCCCTGTTTGCCTGCGCACCTCCCAGCCTAACATGCCTCTCTGTCAGCCTGCATAAAAGATATACCCACCCACTGCGTACCTCTCTGCGTCTGCTAAACTTTGCATTGTCGCAACTGACTATTACCATTCTTTGGATTTCACTTTGCTTCGACACCCGGTATTTTGATTATTGCACACTCGCTCTTCTCACCTTTCTTTCCGTTTGCGAGCCTGTCTGGATACTTGCACACGTACTGGCTTTGCCTGCAGACTTCTCTGCACACTTGTCTACCTAGACCAGTTTACCTGCACAACCCTCTGTATACTTAAAGACCTTTCATTGCTCCCACAAAATTCAATGTTGCCCCTTGTTACCTGCATACTTTTCATACACCTGAAACTGACCCGCACGAATAATAGACCTGTCCACCTTTCTTTTTGTTTGCGAGCCTCTTTGTACACTTTCTCACGTAATGGCTTTGCCTGCAGACCTCTCTGTACACTTGTATGCCTATACCAGTCTACCTGCACAGCCCTCAAAGACCTTTCTGTGCTCCCGCAAAACTCTCTGTTACCTCTTGTTACCTGTATACTCTGATACACATGAATCTGTGCCCGCAAGAATAATATACCTGTACACCTCTCCAGGGGCTGCACAACTCGTCATACTCCTGAAAACCTGTACATACCTGTCTGTTTGCCCATAAGACTATCTTCACCTGAACAAATCACTGTTTACTTACACACCTTTCTGTTTGTCTGAAAATCAATCAGTCTACCTGCGAATCTTTATGTTTCCGGACGTCTGTATACTTCTCTGTACCCCTACACACGTCTCTTTGAGCCCGCACAGATGTGAGCCCGCACGAACACTACACCTGTAAACCATTCCACCTGCCTGCACAGCTCGTCATACGCCTGAAAATCCATCTATATGTGTCCCCCCAAGACTCTACGTTCACCTGAACACATCACTGTATACCTACGCACCTTTCTGTTTGTCTGAATATTGATCAGTCTACCTGCAAATCTCTGTGTTCCCGCACGACTTTCTTTCCACCTAAATACCCGTCATATTATACCCGTTGGACAACCGTCAGTGCTCCTTCACACTCCTCTTTCTACCTTCGTACGTCTCTGATGGAGGAAAAAAACCCTAAGAAAACCAACAAAAAACAACCACTCTCGAGAAGTACAAACAGTTCAAGCCTTACTTATTTACGTTTTTTCTTTTTCTTTTTTTGGTTTGGAAACTCTTTTCCAACTCAAATTCCTCGTCTGTTCCGATGGAGAGGATTCGCTTCGCACTTTAGATTTCGTCTTCTTTCGTTTTTGCGGGGTTACTGGTGAGACGCGTCATCCTTTTCTCGAATAGACATCGGTAGGAGAGGCTGGACTTGATAGAGCGAGAGGGGGGGAGGGATGCTGCCGCACTTTGTTGCAGGTATTGGGAGGGGACTGTGCGAACCTTCAGACTCAAGAGCTTTCTGCCTGTCTGCGGCCAGAGCAGCTTGAGCAGACGAGCTCGCAAGCCAGATCTGGTCTTGTCCCTCGCCAAACTGTCCAGGCCTTACACCATAGTCAAAACAGAGCCCTTCGTCTGCCAAGATGTATTGGGCAGCGATCAGGAGGGCAACGGTCCTTCGGCCTACTTCAACGACTTTCAGGAGAAGGTTGGGCGGGTCTGCCCTGTGTCGGTGTGCAGCAAATCCCCCAAGGACTTGTACACCTGGGTGACAATTGCAAGTTTCACGACTTGCGTCAACGTAGAAAAAAGGTGCCGAGCAGACCAGCATCACGTAATATTGTGATTCATCACTGTGTGGTTCTGCTCGGGCATCTTCCCTCCCTCTTCCTTTGTGAGGACATTCCCGTGGTATTCCACCACGGGCTGATATGCTCTGAAAAACGTTCTTGCAAACAGCCCATTCCCCGTACTGATATTCGACGGCGCGACTTCCAGTCCAGACAAAAGTTGGCTCTGGACTGAGAGCCGAAATTCACCGTCGAGAGTTACACTGCGTGTGTAAGTCTTTGCTTTCCTCGACAGTTTGAAAGCTTCAAGCATGTTAGAAGATGTTGGCGCGTGCTTGAAGTAGCCAAACAATTTGCACTTGCTCGCGAGACTGTCGGGAGAGCAGACTTCGGTTTCGGTTATGTAGCTGATGCCCCTTTTGGGCACCATAGTCCCGAGAATGTAGTTTGCCCTCACAAATCTCATTTGCTTCACGTACCGATCCTGCACGGCCTTCACGAAAGTGGCGTAGGCCTGATCAGCAGGATCGGCTATGAGGTCCACAATGTTTGTTCGCGGGGGCACATTACAGGAAGAGCTTCATGTAACACTGTATTTTTTAAGCACTTTGTATAAGGTTTCAAGTATTCTGACCGTTCTGTATGTGTCTAACCTGACACTTCACCGTCTTTTCTGTCGTCAACTGCCTCCGAAATGACAATTTCAGGGACACCAGCCGTCTTTGAGTAGAAGGAGTCAATGCAAGTTCGCCCCCTTGCGTGGCGCGCAGCGGCGGCTTCGAAGTATCTTTTGTCTGATGTGTCCTCTGAGTGGTGCAGGTATTTCAGTATTTTTGCCCTGTCATCAGCTGGCAGAACACTTTTCGTTGGGTGGGATTTAGCACTTAGAGGTGGGATGTATTTTTTGAGGAAGCTCGCTACCGTCTCAGAAGGGTTGCCCTGGTGGGTTCCTGCTAAAGTGAGGAAGACATTGCTCCGCCCCTTTTGAAAGAAAGCGAGGTCTGACTTTCGAAACGTAGAGCTCTAGGATCCGAAATTCAGAATCCGAGAAAGACATGACTGCTGGATCGCTAGGGCGAATGCCCACGACGTTGCAGATAAGGAATCCAAAGTAACCAGTGAGCATATAGCCCTCAATCCTCATCGTCACTGAGCAGCTCCCTATCGTCTTTCAGTCGCTTAACTACGGGTATGGTTTCTTCGACCCTTGCACGGAGGTTGGTCAGATCGTCCATCGAATATTTCATCTGATCATACTCCATGCCAGCTGTTTATGTCCTGATCCTCTTCACACGGATTGCCGCAGCATTCAGGTTCTCAATATTCAGGCTAGTTGAGGTGTATGCCTTGTTGTAGTGAGCATTAAACCAATAAATAAACTCCATGAAATTCGAAAAGTACTTTTGGACGCTGCCGGCAGCGGTGGCTTTACGGGATTTGTGCAGAAACTCCTCGAATCTGGTGATCCACTCGAGGTTCTTCCACTTTCGCTCTTCCCCCTCAGGGAAGTACTGGTGACCAAAGCTGGCTCTGGACTGAAATCCGAAATTCATCGTCGAGAGTTACGCTGCGTGTGTAAGTCTTTGCTCTCCTCCACAGTTTGAAAGCTTCAAGCATGTCAGAAGATGTTGGCGCGTGCTTGGTGTGGCCAAACAATTTGCACTTGCTCGCGAGACTGTCGGGAGAGCAGACTTCGGTTTCGGTTATGTGGCTGATGCCCCATTTGGGTACCATAGTCCCGTGAATGTAGTTTGCCCTCAAAAATCTTATATGCTTCACGTACCGATCCTGCACGGCCTTCACGAAAGTGGCGTCGGCCTGATCAACAGGATCAGCTATGAGGTCCACAATGTTTCTCCGCGGGGGCACATTACATGAAGAGCTTCGTGTCACAGTGTATTTTTTAAGCACGTTGTACAAGGTTTCAAGTATTCTGGCTTTTCTCTATGTGCCTAACCTGACACTTAACCGTCTTTTCTGTCGTCAACTGCCTCTGACATGACAATTTCAGGGACACCAGCCGTCTTTGAGTAGAAGGAGTCAATGCAAGTTCGCCCCCTTGCGTAGTGCGCAGTGGCGGCTTCGAAGTATCTTTCGTCTGATGTGTCCTCTGAGTGGTGCAGGTATTTCACTATTTTGGCCCTGTCGTCAGCCGGCAGAACACTTTTCGTTGGGTGGAGTTTAGCACTTACAGGTGGAATGTATTTCTTAAGGAAGCTCGTTACCGTCTCAGAAGGGTTGCTCTGGTGGGTTCCTGCTAAAGTGAGGAAGACATTGCTCCCGCCCCTTTGAAAGAAAGCGAGGTCTGACTTTCGAAACGTAAAGCTAGGATCCGAAATTCAGAATTCGAGAAAGAGATGGCTGCTGGATCGACCATCCCCATCTCGCCCTCTGTCAGGTTATCAAAGACGGTAGGGCGAATGCCCATGACGTTGCAGATTAGGAACCCAAAGTAACCAGTGGGCATATAGCCCTCATCATCACTGAGCAGCTCTCTATCGTCTTCGAGTCGCTTAACTACGGGTATAGTTTCCTCGACCCTTGCACGGAGGTTGATCAGATCGTCCATTGAATATTTCATCTGATCATACTCCATGCCAGCTGTTTAGGTCCTGATCCTCTTCACACAGATTGCCGCAGCATTCAGGTTCTCAATATTCAGGCTAGTTGAGGTGTATGCCTTGTAGTGAGCATTAAACCAATGCATAAACTCCATGAAATTTGAAAAGTACTTTTAGACGCTGCCGGCAGCGGTGGCTTTACGGGATTCGTCCAGAAACTCCTCGAATCTGGTGATCCCCTCCAGGTTCTTCCACTTTCGCTCTTCCCCCTCCAGGATATAGTTCAGCATTTTGTTAACATCCACAATAACATTGTAGATCTTTTTGGGAAGGGGTGACAGAATGATTGACGCGGCCAATGCATAAACTCCATGAAATTCGTAAAGTACTTTTGGACGCTGCCGGCAGCGGTGGCTTTACGGGATTCGTCCAGAAACTCCTCGAATCTGGTGATCCACTCGAGGTTCTTCCACTTTCGCTCTTCCCCCTCCAGGATATAGTTCAGCATTTTGTTAACATCCCCAATAACATTGTAGATCTTTTTGGGAAGGGGTGACAGAATGATTGACGCGGCCAATGCATAAACTCCATGAAATTCGTAAAGTACTTTTGGACGCTGCCGGCAGCGGTGGCTTTACGGGATTTGTCCAGAAACTCCTCGAATCTGGTGTTCGACTCGAGGCTCCTCCACTTTTGTTCTTCCTCCTCCAGGATATAGTTCAGCATTTTGTTAGAATCCCCAATGACATGGTAGATCTTTTTGGGAAGGAATGACAGAGTGATTGACGCGGCCAATGCATAAACTCCATGAAAGACGAAAAGTACTTTTGGACGCTGCCGGCAGCGGTGGCTTTACGGTGGCTTTACTCGGAGGTATTATCAGAAGGCAAGTACAGTGACCCGGCACTGAAGTTGGAAAGATCTTGTGCCTGCACTTTCCAGACCTAGACGTTGTAGGCACGTTGTAATTTTGTGACTCATCACTGTGTGGTGTCTGCTCGAGCATCATCCTCCCTCTTCCTTTGTGAGGACATTCCCGTGGTATTCCACCACGGGTTGATATGCTCTGAAAAACGTTCTTGCAAACATCCCATTCCCCGTACTGATATTCAATGGCGCGACTTCCAGTCCAGACCAAAACTGGCTCTGGACTGAAAGCCGAAGTTCATCGTCGAGAGTTACGCTGCGTGTTTGAGTCTTTGCTCTCTTCGACAGTTTGAAAGCATGCTTCAAGCATGTCGGAAGATGATGGCGCGTGCTTGGTGTAGCCAAACAATTTGCACTTCCTCGCGAGACTGTCGGGAGAGCAGACTTCGGTTTCGGTTATGTGGCTGATGCCCCTTTTGGAGACCATAGTCCTGAGAATGTAGTTTGCCCTCACAAATCTCATATGCTTCACGTACCGATCCTGCGCGGCATTCACGAAAGTGGCGTCGGCTTGATTAGCAGGATCGGCTATGGGGTCCACAATGTTTCTTCGCGGAGGCACATTACATGAAGAGCTTCGTGTCACAGTGTATTTTTTAAGGACGTTGTATAAGGTTTTAAGTATTCTGGCTTTTCTCTATGTGTCTAACTTGACACTTCACCGTCTTTTCTGTCGTCAACTGCCTCCGACATGACAGTTTCAGGGACACCAGCCGAATTTGAGTAGAAGGAGCCAATGCAAGTTCGCCCCCTTGCGTAGCACGCAGCGGCGGCTTCGAAGTATCTATTGTCTGATGTGTCCTCCGAGTGGTGCAGGTATTCAAGTATTTTGGCCCTGTCGTCACCGGAAGAACACTTTTCGTTGGGTGGGGTTCAGCACTTACAGGTGAGATGTATTTTTTAAGGAAGCTCGCTACCGTCTCAGAAGGGTTGCTATGGTGGGTTCCTGCTAAAGTGAGGAAGACATTGCTCTCGCCCCTTTTGAAAGAAAGCGAGGTCTGACTTTCGAAACGTAGAACTCTAGGATCCAAAATTCAGAAACCGAGAAAGAGATAGCTGCTGGATCTATCATCCCCATCTCGCCCTCTGTCAGGTTCTCAAAGACGCTAGGGCGAATGCCCATGACGTTGCAGATTAGGAACCCAAAGTAGCCAGTGAGCATATAGCCCCCATCGTCACTGAGCAGCTCCCTATCGTCTTCGAGTCGCTCAACCACGGGTATGGTTTCCTCAACCCTTGCACGGAGGTTGATCAGATCGTCCATCGAATATTTCGTCTGATCATACTCCGGTCCAGCTGTTTATGTCCTGATGCTCTCCAAACAGATTGCCGCAGCATTCAGGTTATCAATATTCAGGACCATAGTCTTCAACAATGTTCAGCCCAAGGCAACGCATAGCTTCTGCCAGTTCCTTGACTGACCTGGCGAGAAGAACCGTAAAGGCAAATTGGGAGTAGCCGATTCCAGACGTTGAGGAAACCGCCACCCTTGTGTTTTTCTTTGCCTCGCCGAATCCTTTCTCACGGCACAGCGACCCTTACTTTCCTTGAGGTGTCTTTTAAGGTTTGGAAATGAGCGACGACAAGCCGAACATTGCTTATGAATCCTTTTCTGAGGAGGCTTGAAGGTGGCGGGTTCGTAGTTTGAACAGGGACGGATTGGACGATCACGTCCACAGGAACTTTGTCTAGCCGTACGCCGTTTTCTGTAGTGCATGGGCCATTGCCCTCAAGCAGGTGTTTACGGAGCTTGCGAAATTCGATTTTGCAAGACGGACACTGCTGCACTTTGAGAGTTGCGTCAGAAGCACCAACGGATGCATCAGGTTCAGAAAGCGGTATGGGGTTTAATGTTGGTGGTGGGTCACTAGCGACTGGATTCGGTGCGTCTGGTTCAGAAACTGGTGCGGGGTTGGATGGTGGTGGTGTTTTACCAGCATCTGGATTTGTTGGTAAGGAGGAGTTAATTTCAACATCGGAAACCTAGACGCGACGTCTAGAGGTTTAAGTAAGTAAGTAATTTATTTCTGACCCGCCATTTGAAAAGCGGAGTATGTCAAATAAAATAAAAGCATTAAAAAACACAACAAATACAATATTCAATTTCATTCATTGGCCAGAAAAGAATGTAGAGTGTTATGTTCTGGCTGGGCCCTGTTGTCCATGGTTTTTGGCAGTTCCGACGAAATTTCCAAGAGTGTGACGCTTGCATCCTAACTTCGAAACGCTGCGTTGGCATCTGGCTGTGGTATACCTTTGGCAAATAAAGCAGGTGCTTCGCATACTTAAATAGCATCTTCTCATCTTCTGCTACTCCTTCTTCCGTAGAACATGTGCGACAACAGAGCGAAATTAAATGGATGAAGCACAAAAAGAGCTGAATAAATTTCCTAAAGCTTTCCGATTGTAGCGCCCACGGTTCACGACGATCTGTCCATAAGCGGTACGGATAGATGTACATACATACGTCTTTAACAATCGAAGAGCAAGTTTATGAAACTGTAGAGTTGAAAGTAATGCCAAGCCATAGTAGAGAGTTGGTTGAGCTGATGATAAATTGAAGCACTGGATGCATTTGAACAGTTTGATGAAGGGTTGAATGCATGTACTCGCATTTTGAGGGGTTGATATTGCGGCCTATTCAGATGACATCTTACTGATGCTTTTGGTTAATGTGGATCGACTGCGGCTTACTAAGAGCAAGTCATCCGCGTAAGCCGTGTAGCTCAGGGCATTGTCTATATTTTTTTGTCATGGGAAGAGCGATTCAAAGCCCGTATCAAAACATGGACTTCATAACTCCTTCAGATTTTGACTGGTGATGATCCGGTGAGACCAGACAAGATTTCAGGTTTTAATATCTTAAATAGCAACTTATCTAGCAAGAAAGATGAAAAATAAAAATACATGACATATTCGTTAGGAAGAAGTGTTTACAAGAAGATATCTAAAACTCGACTAATTAAAACTTACTAATTATTCACTCACGATTAATTACGCTACGGAAGGACTTTGGAAACCCCGGTGTCGCAGAACAACGAAGCAGACTGACGGATGTTTAGCAAAGGTATTAGAAACTCAATAACCAACAACCTGAATTAGCTGAATACTTTTACAACTGAGTCGTTCTTTAATATGCTTTGTTGGAAGACAATCTCGCATGCATAAACAAACCAGAGAATAGTTTTAGTTTCAAGCCGAAAAGCGTATTTTTTGGCCGGCTTCAAAGCGCAGTGGACACTAACTATGCTTGACTTTTTATGAAATGCTTCACACATAAACATTTTTGAGATAGATGAGATGAGATAAGATAGATGAGATAACCTAGATAGCACTTCAAAAATAAGCCGTTTTCTTGTTATCGCTTGTCATTGACTCTTTGGCGTATCGAGAAACTCTCGGCCATGTACGGAAATCAATCGCGTTGTAGAGCTGAGTGATGAGAGTGCCATGGCTGCTAAAATAAACCGTCTATGTAGCTGGCAGATTGCTCCAGTGTTTTCTTATCGAGCTTTCTGTTGTTTGTAGTACCGAAGAAAAGTTTTGCTTTCTGGATGTAAAGTTACAACACTGCCAAAAATGTACAAATATAACCGACCTACTTGCAGCTGATTCCAGAGCTTACAAGGAATTCTCAGTTCACACCGTTAATATGAATATTTGTCAACTATACAAATAATCCGAAGTATATAATAACAACGAATAGATAAAAAAAAGAAACTCCGCTTATATTTGTCGAAGCTGTCAGTCAGCAAAAAACGACGTAACGATATATTAGCGGAAATAAGTTGTCGAGGAATCTGCTGATTTCTGATGTAACATTGTATTCTAGGGGGTGGTAGTGTGGTGTGGAAAAGAAACTTATTGAGTGCTAGGAAGTAAATGGGTTGACTGATTAAAAAGAAAAAGAAAGAAAGACAACTATTCTGCGAAAGACTTCCTCAGAGGGAATGCGCCCAGGTCCTCTTGGTGTACACTAAGTCGGTCCGTGAACAAAGCCTCTATTCACTCCATCCCTTTCTTCTGTTCTAGCCACGATATTTCCTGTAGTAAGATAATTCTAACAAACAAGGAAAAAGCTCCAGGTTCCAACAAAGTATAATCAGCCAATCGGTCATTGAGAGAATCGACACTGGCAGTGGGCCAAAAAAATCTGTCTCTCCTTCAAAGGCGTAAAAGCATCTGAACCACCTAGGCCACCGAAGAAACGTGACAGCAAAATAGGGTATTTGCTTCTTTAGTGAACCGTGGGAACTATTTAAAATCCTGGAGTAATCAGTCGCCTAGGTACTATATATTTTATTTGTGACCCGCCAAATACACGTTTGATACGTTTGATAGCGGAGTAAAGATAACAACAAAAAACAAGAAAAGATAAATAACAGTATAAACAGCTGGGCCTGAACAATGACGAGATGTACATATCAGTGAAGCTGACGTTTTCTCTAGTGAACGAATAACATCTTGGTCGCGGAACTTCTGAACTGATTTGTGGTTGCGGTAGGAACGACGAAGGTACATGTCTTAATGTCTTTTTCTCGCAGAATGTGATAAACACCGGAACAATACAAGATGTAAAGATTGCAGAAAACGCTATAAATTCGCCCAAGTGCCTGCTGCCTTGTCGCCTTGTAGCGACCTTTCTTTGGACATAAACGACCATATGCAATACGAATCAAACTGGAGGTATCCTGAATGATAACCGAACAAGCCTTGGAATGCGTTTTTTTTTTACTGTGTAATCAGAGGTTACCCCCAGACAGTCTAGAAAAGCCCAATTTCCCGTAGCGTCTGCGTTCCGGTGTGTTGTACGTCATAATAAAAAAGATCGTGTCGCTTACAAAGCACCAGGGAAATCAGACCTCGACTTACAATCCTCAATGCCGGCACGCAACAACCTGCTGCATGGCGAAATAAACCGACTAAATAACTCACCTAATGGTGCGAACACACGATGAGGGTCGGATACTCCCGGGAAGTAATTCCTGCCAGAATTTCGGCACCATTACACTTCCATATGGACAAGCTGAAATTTTTTCAACCTTATGACGAAAGTGAAGAAAATCCGCCCGGAATATCCTCATCGTGTGTTGGCACTATGAAACAGAATGCAGCAATCCGCTACGCAGCGCAACAGTGGAACCAGCTGATAACGCAGCGTCTAAAGGTAGAAATGAAAATTTTGCGCGAACAGAGTTCATCTTGACTGGCACCAAGGAGCCGAAGGGAAAGGCAAACAAAGCGGGCTGGAAGACAGGTACATACTGTAAAAAGTGTCTCCGAGTAAGGATTAAAGTTAACTGCAGTATTTGCTACTGGGATTAATATTATTTCTACTGGGATAAGATTAATCCGAATTACAAGGTTAATCCCAGTAGCGAATAGGCTGCAAGATTTTTTTACAGACACAACTGATCTTCCAGGGTCAAGTTCAAGATTTTCAACTCTACTCAGAATTATTGTTAAAAGACTCTTCCGCGATTTTTCTCACGAGAGCGATTTTCCATTATGCAATACAATAGTTTTACTGTTATAATTATGATTGTTAATATACGTTCATACTAATGTCTTTCTAACGACAGTATGATTTACCGGTGATCTTCTCCACTACTGTTGATAACAAATTATCAAGCAAAACAAATTATCAATCTGTCGACATAAGGCGTATTTGGACGCCACACAACGCAGGGGCGTATACCTCAGACATCTTCCTTTGTTAACTTCCCGACACGTGCCAAAAGGGTAAGAAGCTTATGACACTCTTTTTACATCGATTTTCCTACTTTAGCTGGATATCCCCCACTGGCATTGCTGACTTGTTATGTGTTTCTTCCAAACCTTTCCGTGGACTACGAGATTCAACGCAACGTGTTAGAAGGATCAAAAATCGTACAAAAAGGGAAAAACGAAAGGTGATCGTGCACGCCGAAAAAACTTCGACAAACGTAGAAAAAAAAACTGGCTTCTGCTGAAAAACAAGAGCTAGAAGCTCATATGGCCCTTGCAAGGCTGGTTCAGAGGATGAAAGTAGGAACTTGCCAATTCGTGGGTTTGTTCTGATCATTGTAAGCAAAACCATTAAGATAAGAAAGACTAAGGGCCCTCGGAAATCACGAAAATGTATCATTTGGTAAAAAGTATTTTATTTTTGTATTGGGTTGCAATGATGCTCAATATGAGGGGGCTAGAAATTCATCTGTAAGTTAAACCCCTGAGGCAAAAACGATAATGGGCCATTCGGTTAAGATGCGCAGCTTAAGGGTACTAGAAATTCATTTAAGCAAATTCTTTGTGGCACAAAGGGTCATGGTCCGAAATGTATCGCTTGATCAAAAATAGGCTACTTTTTTGGGATCCCAAAACGTAGGTGGAGGGATACCTATGGCATCGCAAAAGTTGTCCGTCCGTCCGTCTGTAAGCACGATAACTCTCGAAGGGAATGAGATATTTATTCAAACAATTTTTACAACGGATACGTCAGCTACGATTCTTCATCAGGGGATATGGGATCCCATCGAAACCTTTGGTCTTGTTTTTATCTGCGATGAGCAACGACGAAGATGGAAGTAGATTAGACGGGTAAAAAGCCACAGTAAATACCTCTAGGTCCGCTCAGTTTTGTCGGAATATTCATAGTCGCTGCATGGTACCAAAGACAGAGAATCCATCTAATTATTTGTTTTTGTAGAAAGCTGTCGGTTGCAATGTTTTCACCTGCACCATGGTCACCCGTTTGTTTGAAGCATGAATATTTAGGCTATTATTATCCACTATATCTCTCCTTATCTTATTTTTCCTTTTGCTTTTTAAAACCACTATTTCTATTTTGCAGAAGCGGGAAATAAAAATATTCATTCATTTCCTCGAACGGATTGAGGCCCACAACACAACGGAGAAATTAAAAGTCAGAAAAAAGATCTCCCAGGAAAAAGGATAGCGCCAGCCCTAACAGCATTTTAGAGCGCAGAGACGAAACTAATCTCTAGGGTGAGGAACGGCAAGAAAAAAAGACTAAGCCTTTCTGAGATGGGAGAAAAAGAGTGAGTCTGCAGAACTTTGGCATAACGTGGCGTCTTAGAAACGGAGAAGGAAACAAGAGACTACAAGTCATGACTAGCCTGACGATAAATCATACTAAAGAGCGGACAGGTGATATGGCGCAGGAACTGCAAAACACCCGCCCTATATCTGCCGAGTTTGGCAAACTGTCGCCTGGTACAGATCGACTGGTGTGAGAAGTAGGGCAGATTAGTATTTAGACCGGCGAGATGACACGCTGTACGAGCTGCACTGCACCGTGCCCTGCATCTGCTGCAAGAAATCGACTAGCGTACGAGGCAAGGCAACTTAGTACTGCATGAGCGCCATGGTCCTTAAAGGAACAGAAAACTTGACTCAAAACTTGACTCGGGGAGCTAGCTGACATATCAAGAATGTACCCTGAGTCGATATTGAAAGTAAGAAAAATTCTCGTTACGACCATTGCAGTTTCCGGGCAGTTTCCGAGAATTCGACTTTTGAGTTAGTATAGAAAAAAAAAAAGTTTTGTGTGCCGGGAGTAGGAATCGAACGCACGACCTTTTGACTACTATCCCGATGTATTAGTCAGCACAGCCAAAGCGAACTTTTACAGTGCATAAGTGCATAATTACAGTGCATAAGGGGCAAGGGCCTGCCAGCTAGCTTTCGGAGCACTAAGGAGGGGGTTCAAGATAACAAAGAAGGGGGGTCCGACAATAAGTCACTGTATCTTTATCTAAGCCCGGCCAGGCGGTTTGACGGCCGAAAGTTGCGTAGTCAAGTTTTCTGTGCCTTTAACTTATCAAAGACTCCAAGGCACAAGAGCCTCTTTTTGCCAAGGAAGGGCCATAGGCCTACAAACCGGTATTTAAATTGTTGTGTACCATATTTTACAGAAAAAATGAAAAAAAATCCGGTGGATTCCAAGTGATTGTTTTTGTATGATTGTACATATTCAAGTTATTTTAACCCTGTAAGTGTAATGGTCGACATATTTAGTGCCGATTCGGCGTTACGAGTTGGATCAGTAAAACTATTTATCTATCTAAAATATAAAAACCCAATGACATCGAAAACTAATCGGACACATCCAATGGCAGGGTCGGGAACAACCCAAATAACGATTTCGCGTAAACCCAAGCATAGACGGAAACTTTGCTAAATGAGACACCGGATCAATCAATGCATCGTACCAGATTTTGCAACCCTCCTTACATCCAGCATCAGCCAGTCAATCTACATGCTTACCCCCAACAGCAATCGCGAGATGGACGCATGGCGAATCCCTAATTTCTTTAATACACCCACAAAGTCATTGTGCTAGGTCCCACAGAACTTGCTTATAATTCAAACAAGCCTTTCAACTGTCCAAAAGCTTTCACCAACTAGCTTAATGAGATTTGCAAATTCAACATAAATGCAAATGAGAGTTAATTCTTTCCGACCGCTAACTACGTCGTCAATTACAAAAGACGTCATTCCTGTCAACTAAGAATAGGGCGTTCTTCGTACTACTGACATTTCCTAGTTTCTTCTCATTGTTTCTAGTTTCTCCTTTGAAGGAGTCTAAAAGGAGCAAAACTGTCAAGGCTCACCGGAATCATTAGCCGTCTTAAATTCCTTCTCTGTAAAAAAGACAAAAAATTTCGATGGGATCCCTAAAGCTACGTTTACACGGAGGTATTTACCTGTACCCCGTGGGTATTTCTCCCCGCAACAGCAACAAATCCCCGGGTATTTTGGACTTCAATTTCGCTAACTTTTTAACCCGAGATTTTTTTGTCAAAGGGAATTCTTCGATGTCAGCAACAACAAAATCAGATTTTTGAGCAATAATTTTGATTATTTCCATATAAGAAGTGATCAAAATGGACACATGTTGGTGTACATTGTAGAGAGATTTTCTGAGCTTTACAACCTTCGAATCTATTGCCACATGGCAGTACTCTCCCTTTAAAAATATCCGGGTACCATGTGAACACTTTTCCCTGTTGTCTCCGGGAAAAATACCCGCCGTGTAAATGATCCTTAAAATTTAATATTTGACCCAGACAATTTACTCTTGTAGATATCCGGTCTTCGCCAGACCCCTTGAAGATTTTTACTATTAAGATTTAGAAACCGAATAAGGCCAATGACTAATCATCTGGAAAAACAAGTTCACATGTGGATTCAGTATGTGTTTATTTACCCCTAGGCTACACGTTATATCTACTTTGACGAAACTGAAAAAAAATGTTCGCTCCTTAATTTGAACCCCCTCCACCACCCCTAAAAGTTGGGCTACAGAGCCCATCTACGAACTCGACCTCTCCCTTGACCCAAAGAGTCCTCACACCAAGTTTCGTCAAAATATCTCATTCTCTTCGAGACTTGTCGTGCTCACAGACGGACGGACGAACAACTTTTACGAAGTCACAAGTATCCCACCACTTACGTTTCCCAAAAAACTCAGAACAGTTTGCCATTCTATTTTTCATCCCCCATTATGGGTGCTTGTTTTTTTATGGCACTTGCCTTCCGGCCAAGTGCCATATACCGATCACTTTTCCTTCGGTCGGTCAGTCCGGTGTTTGCGAGTTAGGGTACTTTCAGATGTGGTAGGACGATGAAACTTGGTAGGCACATTGGGGACCCGAGCAAACTAGCTCAGAAATAGTCACTTGCCCGATCCGACCATCGTGGGGGGAGGGAGGGGAGCCGGAATCTGGAATTTAGTGACATTCATAACTTTCGAACGGGTGATCGGATCTTAATGAAACTTGATACTGGGAAAGACCTCATGTCTCAGATATCCCGTTTCAAGTCCGGACCGAATCCGATGAATGTGGGGGGGGGGGAGTCGGAGGGGGGGACTGGAAATCTTGTGACACGCTTAGAGTGGAGCGACTGGGATGAAACTAGGTGGGAAGGACAAAAACTAGATACGGTCAATGACAGAACCGGATCGGGTTTGGGCACTGTGGGAGGAGTTAAAGGGGGGGGGGGCGGAATTCCGGTTATCGCAAGCTATAGGTATTGCCAGATGTGCTAGGACGATGAAACTTGGCTTGAACATTAGAGACTTGACACGGTAGCCTTAGAAATAATCAGTTCTCCGACTCAACCATCGTTGGGGAGTGGAGGGAAGGTCAATCTGGAATCTTGAGGTATGTACAACTTTTGAACGAGAGGTCGGATCTTAATTAAACTTGATGTTTGGAAAGACCTCGTGTCTCGGATGTCCCATTTTAAGTCCGGATCGGATCCGATGAATGTGGGGGGGGGGGGGCGGAGATCTTCTGGCACGCTTAGACTTGAGTGATTGGGATGAAACTTGGTGGGAAAAACAAGGACAAGAACTAGATACACCAGTGACAAAACCGGACCGGGTTCGGGCACTGTGAGGGGAGTTGGTGGGGGGTGGGTCCCGAATCCCGGCGATCGCGAATTAAGGTACTTCCAGATGTGCTAGGGCGATGAAACTTGGCTTGAACATTAGAAACTTGACAAGATTGGCTTAGAAAATGTCACTTCTCAGATTCGACCATCCCTTAAAGTACTAATCCTAAACACAAAGTACAAAACATACTTTTAAGCAAAGTATACATTTTAACTCAAGGGTTTTGCACAAAAATTAAATTTTTAGCACCCTTAAAGTGCCTTTCTTAACCGAAAAGTGAAAAACAATACTTTGACCAAACGATATTTATTCATGATCCCGAAGGGCCCATGATGATTTTTGCCTCAAGGGGTTTGTTTACAAACAATATTATGAGCAAAGTATACTTTTTCATGATTCCAATGAGCTTATCATCTGTGCATCATTTGTGCTCCAAGAATGTTTATTACAGATGAATCTCTAGCGCCCTTAAAGTGCGCATCATCACGGCCAAATGCACAAATAAAATAGTTTTTACGAACAATACATTCTCGTGATTTCTAAGGACCCATGATCATTCTTATCTCAAGGGTTTTGCTTACAAATGATCACCACAAACCCACGAATTGACGAGTTCCTACTTTCATCCTCTGACCCAGCCTTGCAAGTGCCATATGAGCTTCCAGCTCTTGTTTATATATCCAGTCGCTCTTTTAACGGATGGCAGGCTGTCAGAGCAAGTACTATTTCTGTTATTTCCCGGCAGGTATCCTCTATACTGTCTTGCAAATTCAGATAAACAAAACGAAACAAAAAATGTTTCAGACGAGCTTCGTAGAGATAGCTTCAGGGGGTCTTGTTTCTTGCCTTATATTTATGTCATGTAGCTTGTGTAGTATGAATAAATGTTTCGAATTAGACGTCCCATTTAAGAATTTTAACTGGAGCATGTGTAAACCAAAAGAACCGAAAAAACCTACTTACAGGCATTCGTTTGTCAGCCGACACTTCAATCATTCCTCTCAGAAGGGTCTGGACCTCTGGTGGAACAAAATGGGGTATGTGGAATACTCCGCGTTTCACCTTTTCCAGAAGCTGTCGCAAGTTGTCGTCATCGAAAGGGAGGGCACCAACGAGCAACGCGTAGAGAATGACTCCACAGGACCAAACATCCGCTCGTCTTCCATCGTATTTGTCCCCCTAGGTACAAACTTGTAAGTACAAAGAGTGACTAAACCGTAAAAGCGAACACAGAATTTTCTGTGAGAAGCTACGCGAATAATAGTGATTTCCCCCGAGGACTTCAGAAGGATTGAACAAAGAGATACAAAAGCAAATTCGGCCTTGTGATCGTCGCAGTGATTTTGGCGACCATGGAAAAGTTATCTCTTTCTTGGAAATGGGATAATGTTAAATTCTGTTGAACGCTCGCTTGTTCTATTCTGTATATGTAGTGGTTGTAGTAATAGTAGGAGTATTATCCAATAAGTTTTATGTTTATACGACGACAATGACTATTCTGTCTGAGATAAGGTGCTTTCGCAGTGGATCCGTAATATTTACCGTTAAGTAAGCTAAGTTTACATCAAGTTTCTTGCGCTACGCAAACCTTTCACATCCTAAGTAAGGTCGTAAACCCTTACACCCAAAAAGAGCTAAGCATAACTTTCCGAGGCATGTTTCTCTTCAAGTTACTCTAGGATGAGCGACTTTCTGGATGGTTCAAGCAGTGCGGATGATGAAGTAAATGGTAATAGCCTAGCGTCATCAAACCAGGACTATTAATGCAGTGTTACCTGTTCAGGACTGACCGTAGTCGTCAACCTATTTGGAGAATGATCCTAAGCAATTCTTTTCAGGATTTTTACACATTCGAAAAAACCCTTAAAGGACCCCTCGCACTACTTATTCTTTAAATTCCAGTATTTTACAATAGTTGAAAACCTTAAAACTAGTCTCTGCTTTCAATAAATTGCCCACGGCTTTGGCTGTTTAAGCCTTTTTCTAGAGCCATTGACTCCTAGCAATAAGACGGAAAATTGACATAACTGGTTTTTCTGATCGAAAAACTTCCTGGGAACAACTGCCGACAGCAATGATACGCATTCGGAGATAGCAAAACACGGCAAGTGAGAAAATAAGATATTCTTAGAGGGCTCAGAATGTACAGTATGAACGTTTGGGTTTCCAGGTATAAGAGAATAGAGAGATTGCGCATGTTGTTTGCATTAATATTACAAGTAAGAAAGGTCCTTTAAGGAACTAAGGGCGAAAGGGTAACATAACCACTTCAGACACGGAAGCATCATCTGATCTTCGACTGACGAGAGATTTCTTCTTTGATATAAACACTGCCAATAAAAGATTCTGCGACCGACTGCTGATTGCTTCAGGGCTACCAAAGAACTCGACCGTACTTCTAGCTCCTAAACACAACCTGGCGGTTAATCCTCCAGAGAAGACAGTTAAAGGACACCTCGCACAATCGCGTTTCTGCTCCGATGTTCTGAGATAGTTGACTATCTTACACGTAAGCTACATGCTTAAAGAAAATTACACACGGCTTCTGCTGTTTTTAGCCTCTTTCCATGTCCTTGCCTAGGAAGACAATCTTGGCAAAACTGGACAACGGTCTCCGCACGAATAAGCTCCTCGGAAGCAATGATCGGGCGCCTGATATGTCACGTAAAGGAACAAACGTAGCAAGCGTGATGATCAGTGTATTGCTAATGGAGGAGATAAAATACACGTATGAAGCGAAGAATCTCGGGAACGGGAATGGATAGAAATACTACTGAAGTAGAATGAATTACTATCATAAGTACGAAGTGTCCTTTAACAGCAGGTAGTGCCTCACTTACCCTAATCACTTCAGGGCACGCATAGTGAGGAGATCCGCAGCTTGTTTCCAGCATACTGCCTTCAGGTTGAAGGGAGGCCATCCCAAAGTCAGCAATTTTGATATTATTCTTCTCGTCCAGGAGCAAATTCTCCGGCTTCAAATCCCGATGGCTGCAAACGAGGATTAACTGATTCAAATCAAACATATAAAAGAATGTACAGTCTACATGTGCGAGACTCCCGCGCACTTTCCACGAGCTTTTAATTCAGACCCTGAGGAAAAGCCGAATTTGACCGTCCAGAAAAATCAGTGCAATTCCAGTTTCAGAAATACAACCCCAGAAAATAAAGGCTGTTACAGTTCCGGAAACTTACTTCCCCGGCAGAAAACAATATAAGTTACGTTCTTCTCTTTCTGCAGACCTCTCTGATCGCCTAGAAAATGTCCAAAAGAGAGCAGTGAGAATCATTCTGGGTAATCATAATATTTCATATGAAGAGGCTCTCATTAAACTTGACGATCCTAAATTAACTGAACGTAGAAATAATCTTTCAAACAAATTTGGAGCTAAGATAATGTGTTGCCCCCAGATGGCCCACCTATTCCCCCCTCCTCTCCCGTCTTCCGTGCGTCGGTCCGAGAGGAATACTGGCAATCAGTTTTCTCCATATCCTGCCAATTCTTCTGCCCAATTTTTACGTAGTTTCATCCCATAATTTATTTCTGGTCATACCTTGTGAGTGTATTAGTTAATTTATTTCGTGTTTATGTATTTCGTAAATTTGTAATCCTCTTCTAGCTTTTAGCTATTTGGATTAAGCTTGATTGATTGATTGATTGATTGATTAAAAGGTTCAAAACTGGTGGAGGTACTCATGATGACTATATGACATTTAGGGCAGCAAGGTTTTAGAACAATATTTTCTTTGTTCTCGCTTGCGGCGATAAGCTGGTGAAGCGTTTTTATTTCTCATCAGACGAGCGTCAAGCGACGCAATCTTACGTCGGCGTAGATTAGCGGCGGCGCTAGGAGACGTAAAATCCGACTAGCGGCACGAAACTCGCATCCTGTCCGAACAAGATTTAGGTAAGGAAGGCGAGTGTGAAGGCAGGTTTCTAGCGGAAAGATGGAGGTAGAAGGTGTTCTTTGCATAGCAAGCAAATTTTTCCTTTTCTCACTCAGCGCTCCTAACGGATAAAATATGATCGGAAACGCTACTCCCAGCTGACGCGTTAAACTCGTCACCGAAACAAGATTGAAAACTGAAGAGTTGGTAAAACACTCAGCCTAAGTGATTGGTAAAAAAGCTGAACAAAAGAAAACTATGGCAAGCTAATAGTAACAGTGATAAACAATAACAACCATACCATAAGAATCAGAAACCCTAGCACTGGCGAAGAGTTTTCAGAAGTCAATTCGGAGTACTTAACCCGCTACGAACTCTCGAATACAAAATCGCGGATTACTTGCGATGACGAGATTGCATCGAACAAAAAATGGTTGAAACTTATTCGAACAAAAACAGAATACAGTACAGTTTCATTTAGGTCTGTCAGATTTTAATCTGAACGCTGTCGTAATTCTCTGGAAACTGAAGATGGTTAAAAACGAGAGTTAAAATGAAATAACAGAGAGCTGGAGTTTCATGCGTTAAGTTGCATATTTGTCCAATTAAGACCCCTTACCTACCATTCGCCAAGGTTCACTCTAGCCCGGCCCTTGGTCTTTGGGGTGTGTTCTTCCTGTAGACCACATCTCCAACCCATCCCCCCACAATTTTGAGAGTCGTTTGAGCCACAACTTCCCTCCGTCACCCTTCACCGCGGTCGCCAACCATTCGTGAGTTAGTTTAGAGGCCCGAAAACTTTCTGACACCCCTCGCCTTAGCTCCCAACTTTTGGTCGTAAGAAGTTCAGTTCTCCAAATAGCACAGATAGGCAATAGCCATCTACTGAATTCCAGCGATATCCCTACTGCGTATGCCAACTACACGAACACGGAACAATCTCCACCCCCTCCATCCGCTTTCGGAGTGATTATGTCTCAACACGAATTCTATATAGCAACTTGTCATTGAAGAAAGCATCCAATGAAAATCCCCCCCCCCTCCATCTGTCGGAGCCGATTCGGACCGCAAAAAAAAGCAAGCAAATTTTTCGCATGCAAACCATTTAAGGTTCGCGTAGCGCAGGTGCCGGTCTCCTGATACTCCGCCCTCTGCCGGGAGTGCGATGCGTGGTTGGGGGCGAATCATCCGACGCTTCCCGTGCTTTTCCCTAGATTCCTCTAGGTACCCATTTGAAGCTGGGTGGACTTTTGGCTTGTCTTAAGCTAGGCGCCCACAGAACGCGAATCTTTTCCGCCTACGAATTTTGTAATTTCGCGCCGCTCGACGAATTCGTTTCGTAGGCCCCACTGGAAAGCGAATTCGCCATGATCAGATACGTATACGTAGATGCGTAGGACCAGAACGATGAAGGGTGGAAGTCAACTGTATGGTCGACTGGTGGTTAACTGGCGGATGGAACAAGATCGAACTGGGCTAAAATTAATTCTATTTGCACCAAAATAGGAAAAAAAGAGAAAATAAGGAAATACTTCAATTAAACCATATTCTTCAATAGAAGCTCCTGAATTATGAATTTTAGTTTCAGAACTCAGTTCCACTCACCTCAAAAAATCTACGCCTCATTCATTCATTCATACTATACAAACTACATAACATAAGTATAATGCAAGAAACAAGACCCCCTGAAGCTATCTTGTTGTGGATGCTCTATAGAGAAGTCTTCACCCTCGTCCTCATTTCAATAAAAAATATAGTAATAACCACATAACAGCATTAATAGGCTTTCTTGTCTGTACATTTGTCACAGCACTATTAACACTTAGTACTATGTCAGGTGTCACATCTGCTTAAAATTGTGTTGATAGTTTCTGCATTCACATCAGGTGTCATGTCCAGGTGTCACATCTGATTAAAATTTTGTTGATAATTTCTGCATTCACATCATTTCTGAGAGGTGATTCCACTGAGGTGACTACACCTTACAAAGTTTAGAATGAAGTAATTATTCATAGTTTCTGCACTCACATCATTTCTGAGAGGTGATTCCACTGAGGTGACTACACCTTACAAAGTTTAGAATGAAGTAATTATTCACAATAATTCTGATTCAAAGCTGTGTGTTTACTACAGTGTTTGCAGAACCTTTTCCAATGTGGTGGTGTTTCCAAATGAGAAGTGTTGCTTAGCTCTTCTGGTTCTGTATCCATTCGAAACAGGTGGTCATTGTTCTGTGCCACTTCTACAATCATGGTTGTGTCAGTCGAGTAATTTGTGTCATATGCTGCTTCTGTGCTCGTTGACAGTTTTTGCGATCAGACTGATCAGTTTCCATCACGAAGTTTGTTTTGATGTTGGTATCACAAGCTACATATGGAGCTTGAAAGGACAGGGCTTCATCATATCCAAGTTGAAGCCTTACCTACACTTGAGCAGCTTTTGAGAAACTTCTTTCTTTCTTAGATGTTCATGGCTGTATCTATGATGTTTTCCCATTTGCTCTTGCACCTCACAAAACTGAAAAGAAAAAAAAATCATTAGCTGCTGCAATATCATTCTCTTTTAATGTTTTGAAATACAGTTGTTGGTGCTAAACAGAATAAGTCAGATGAAAATTTATCTGAGGAAATACTTAGTCCCTTCTTGGCAAGGGTCCTCTTCATGCCTTAGCTTGAAATAATTAAACTGCTTCCATTAGCACCACAAACTATGTTCTCAATCAGCTTGGGCAGAAAGAATGGTTATCTTAGAACAGTACCTTTAATACTGCATAAAGTAGTCTACCTAGAACGTTGAGTTGGGTGATCTTCTCTGATAATTACAGCGGCCTACAAAAACAATTCTTTACGGAACTCCTACACAGGAACATTAAAGGTATATTCAAACCTTTGTCATATTCTGCAACAATTTTACTGGGTAATAAGTTATATATTATAAGCTGGCTAATGAGATACTAGCCTATATTTGTATAGGCTGTAGAGACCAGGAAAGATATAGGATATACATCAAATATCTTTGATAACCAAAGAAAAAGCTGAAATATCAGATAGGCTACAGGAGAGGTACCCTGCCTCGAATGTACATAACCTCGGAATTGGTAAAAAAAAATGTTCAGCAACAATTTCTTCGCAGTCGTGGCTAGTTACTACTGTCAAGTAATGAGTTATATATTATAAGTTATATGTATATATACTGTACTGGGCTACTGGCTAATGAGATACTAGACTAAATTTGTATAGGCTGTAGAGACTGGGAAAAATACAGGATATACATCAAATATCTTTGATAACAAAAGAAAAAGCTGAACTATCAGATAGGCTACAGGAGAGGTACCCTGCCTCGAATGTACATAACCTCGAAATTGGTAAAAAAAAAAATGTTCAACAATAATTTCTTGGCAGTCGTGGCTAGTTCCTACTGTCAAGAATTTCTTTTTAACAATTTTGAGGCCAGTTTCGAGGTTATATACATCCGAGCATGGGTACCTCTTCTGTACCTAGGCTACCTAACAGAAAGATGAATTCTCCTCTGGGAGAGAAACTACTCTTCATAATGGAGAGTCCTTGTGAGGTCAGAAAAAAAAAGAGAGCAAAGAAAATTGGTTCGGGGAAGTTTGACAAGTTTGATGTCCACCGAAGCTCACTTGGATTTTAATAGCAGTCTACCGCAGGTCTACCTCAGCCCTTGGTTTTGGGATATCCTATTCAAAATGCTCTGATAGAGTATCTTAAACCAAGGACTTGAGATTGACTGGTACACAGTAAACATTATGAAAAGGCTACTCACCATCCACATTCATCTCCTCTTAGAAATGCTCTTCCAACCATTTTTGATGAGATTTGGGCCTTGTGCTACTTCAGTCTCTGCTTATATGTGGCTGGATAACTCCCCAGAAGAGCAACCAATCTGTCTACATCAGAACTTTTTCTACTTTTGGCCAAGTTGATTGTTGATTTCCTGAATTTCGCTGCGCGAACAAGGGGCGGCGCGAAAAAAATTCGACTTGAAGTTGAAACGGCGCGGCGCGAAATTTTTGCCTGGCGGAGCGGATTTTTCCGCGCGCGACGTCAAATTCGCCCAGGCGAACGCGAATTCGCGTCCGGTGGGCACCTATCTTTACGGGGAAACGCCACTAACCCTCACCCTAAACCAAACGGTAGGCACCACAGAGACTCGAACAAGCGACCCTTCGCTTGGGAATCCAGCGCTAACCATTCGGCCACGGACGGACCGGACCGGAATTCGGACCACAGAGGAACAAAATCTCTATAGTCAGTGGCTGGGCATCAGTTTCGCCCGAATACCTCCCTCAATCTGTAATCCTTTCGCTTCCACCGCCCCCCATGGACACCACCGTTCGGCGACTTATGGACGCCGGGTGAGGCGGCAATCGTCTGGTCCCGTTGTACAAGTAACTTTCACCGACCAATTAGTGCTAATTGTAGCACGGTCGGGCCATGTGTAGCACGTGCTACAGTAAATGTAACACGATTTCGACTTTTGCCAATATTGTAGCACAATAGTTCGACATGGTATGAGAAATCCCCAAGAAGTAAAAACAAAGCATGATCTGATGATCTCTCTACAGCATGCAACAGATCTGTGTGGTATCGACGCTCTATTGACTCTATGTATGTATACTCTATGAGTTCTGGGCTTCGAAATTATTCCGGGCTTTAGGGTATGACAAAAAGGCTATTGAAAATTTGAAAATGGGCGTTAAAGGCTCCATTTTTATTACATAGTGGACAAACATCTCAAGTACAAAACATGACTAACAGCCAAAAGGTGAAATTTCATCAACTCTTTAGGTACCGTATTACTCGGCGCATAGTCCAATAGTCGTCTCTACCAGCTTAGCCGTTTTTTAATGTAATGCCTCAGGTGAGCGGGGCTTTGTTGGTTTCAATACACAGGCAAAGCTGAATCTTTGTGCTTACGAATGGTGTATAATTAAACCGACAATTTAGCATTCAGTCTAACAAAAGTGTGTCTAATCGGCGACTTGAATCAGATTTAGTGGCTAAAGAATCTATAATTTGCCAATTTGTCGTAAAAACCACGTACGGGATGTAGCAGTTTTTTCGGATGAGTTGGACGTTTTTTGTGCGTCTTTCAATCTAACGATGGCGGATGCGTTCCTTCTCCCCAACTGCACTTTTACTTACATGGCAATTTATCGCGGTAACCCAGTTATGTCTTGGCTAGACCATGTGTTAGTGTCACAAGAAATTAATTCTAGTTTATCAGAGTTGCAAGTTCTGTATAATGTTGTCGGATCTGATCACCTTCCCTTGTCATTTTTTATAAGAGACTTTTCTGTCTCGACTGCGGGTGTCATTTCACAGCCTGAGACTACTTCGCCTGTGCTTGATTGGTCCGCAGCCTCTTTACAAAACTTGGCGGATTATTCTGATGCCGTTGGGGTTAAACTGGGAGCTAGCACTGCTCGGCTAGGCACTCTATCTATGTGTAATAACCATCAGTGTCCTGAACCGTCGCACATTTCTGAAATTAATAGTTTGTATTTATTGGTATGCTATGCTCTTTCGGTGTGTGCCATGAAGTGTGTCCCGGGAATACCTAAGCGTAAAAAGGGCCGTAATATTCCGGGTGGGAACTCGTTTCTTAAGCCTGTATATGACGAATCCCGTGCTTATTTTCTTCGTTGGGTTCATCTAGGTAGACCCCTGATTGGGCAAGAAGTGGAGATAATGAAAGCATCGAGAGCGCAATTTAAAAAAAAACTTTGAAGTGGTGTAAAGTTAATGAATGTGTTATCCGGGCTGAATGCCTGGCGTCTTATGTTTCGGTTGGGAAACATCAATCCTGGTCGCTTGTAAAACGAATGCGTGGCTCACAGTATGCTTCATTGCCGCTTTCTTTGGACGGTGCGACTGGTGGAGATAACATTGCAAACCTTTGGAGTACTTCGTTTAAAACTCTGTTTAATTCGGTGCCGTCCTCGTTGACTGGCGTCCATGATCTTTGCCTCGGTTTGCCGTTTGAATTTGAACCTATTAATGTCGAGGATGTTCTGAAAGCAATTTCGCGAATGAATAATTGTGGCCCTGGACCGGACGGTTTGTCTGCTTCTCATTTAAAACATGCGATGAGGCCTCTAAGTAGTTTTTTGCCTGCTTTGGTTAACTCAATGATATCCCACAGTATGTTGCCGGATTCGTTAACAAGAGTAGTTCTTGTTTCCGTTCCTAAAGTAAACAAGACCAAAGTTTTCGATGGGATCCCAAAAATTCAATATCTGATCCAGACAACTGGGTCTTGTCTTAGCCAGATCCAGTCATCGCCAGAAATCTTGAACATTCTTACAATTAAAATTCAGAAACATATTAAGGCCGAATAGCTAATCATCTGGGAAAACCAAGTTCAGATATGGGTTCAGCATGTGTGTTTACCCGTATAAGTCAAATATGTTTTGACGAAAAGTTCCTGCCACTTCTGCCAATTTCCCGGTTTTGGCCGAACTCTAGAAGTAGGCTACTTGTCCGGCGAAAAAATAAAGCTTAAAAACGAACTCAGGGTATCTTCTTTCCCCAATAATGAACATCTAATCAACTTCAAATAAAAATTTAACTTATAACAAATTTTCCGACTCCAGCCGGATTCCGGTCGAACTATATGTCTGGGTAAAATATGATTGTCACACACGGATTCAGCGTCTCTTCTTACCCCTAAATCGGTTATCTAATCAGCTAGAAATAAAACTTTAACTTCTAAAATTTTTCGGTTTTGGCCGGATTCCGGGCGAACTTTATGTCCGGGTAGAAAATTATTTTCACATGAAAGTTCAGCATGTCTTCTTGCCCTAAATCGGACATCTGATCAACTCCAAATAAAACTTTTACTTTTAACAAACTTTCCGGTTTTGGCCGGATTCCCGGCGAACTACTTTTCCGAATACAAAATGGTTTTCACCATCGTGTTCAGCATGTCTTCTTACCCCATAATCGACTATCACATTAGATGTTTCAAAATATTTTGTTTGCCCCTTAATTTGAACCCCCACCCCTAAATGTAGGGCTACAAAGCCCATTTACGAACTCGACTGGTCCATCGACCCAACGAATCCTCACACCAAGTTTCATCAAAATATCTCATTCGCTTCGAGAGTTATCGTGCTTACAGACGGACGGACGGACAGACGGACAACTTTTGCGATGTCATAGGTATCCCTCCACTTACGTTTTGGGATCCCAAAAATGGTAATATGTCGTCATCTTCAAATTATCGGCCCATAGCGTTGGTCAGCGCTTTCTCAAAAATTTTGAACGATGTATTCTGTCAAAAATTGAACCGTATTTGGCGACGTCAGAATATCAGTTTGGGTTCAAGCCCCATTCATCGACAGAATTCTGTGTTTTTATCCTGAAAAGTGTTATTATGTACTTCTGGTTGTTTGGCTCGGCGGTTTTTGTATGCTTTATTGATGAGCGTAAAGCATTTGATCGGGTTAATCACAAACAACTGTTGTTGGAGTTGCTTAAAACAGGTGTTCCCGCTCCGTATGTTTTGTTACTTGAAGTGTGGTTTCGACGACAGACGTTTGAAGTTAAGTGGGGTATTTATCGTAGTAGCCCGTTTCGTGTACAGAATGGTGTTAGGCAGGGAGGTATTTTATCCCCTTTTCTGTATAATATTTATGTTGATGATCTAAATAGTCGGCTTTGTGCCATGTCAGTTGGTTGTTTCATTAGTAATAGGTGTTTTAATAATTTGAGTTATGCGGATGATCTTGTCATCATGGCTCCGAGTATTAATGCTTTAAACCTCCTACTTCGAGTATGTGAGAAATTTGCACTGGAGAGAGATATTATTTTTAACACAGAAAAAACGGAATGCATGGCATTTATACCACCACAGTTGAAAATCAAAATAGTCCCTCCTGTGTTGCTGTGTTCGTCACGCCTGAAATTTGTTGCAGAGTTTAAATACCTTGGATTCTGGTTTACGCCTGATCTGCGGGATCTTCCTCATTTGCGTCATTTAACAAGAAGTCTGTGTGTGCGAGGAAATGTAGTTGCTAGAAAATTTCAGTTTTGTTCTGCACTTATCCGTGATAGGCTGTTTGGTACTTTTTGTTTTCAGTTTTACTGTTTTGCTCTTTGTACGAATTCACTGCTGGTGCGATAAATGTGACCCGCGTCACTTACAATAATTGCTACAGAAAACTTCACCGACTCCCACACCGGTGTAGCGCCTCGGGGATGTTCGCCAATAATCGTATGCCTTCGTTTTACGAACTAAAAGGTAAAGCAGTTTCATCGCTAAAAAGCCGCCTTTTGACGTCAGAGAATAACCTGATCCAAATTCTTACCGCTCCAATTTTTCAACTTTCACTGCCTTTGTGGAAAAAATGGAGCGATGAACTTGTGGTTCGTTGATTTTTTTTTTTTATACATGTGTGGTTATGTGTGATATTTAGGCTAGAATGTGTGTTTTTCCTCTGTGTATATGGCTACGGCTGAATTAAAAAAATAAATAAATAAATAAGTAGCACCCGATGTAGCACGCTATTTCAGCTCCGTTGTAGCACGCTCTTAAACACATCTGTGGCAACCCTGCCGACCATCCCCGCCCAACCAAAATGACTGCCTTCTAGCGACATCTGAGAGTATGACTAGGATGTTCCTACAATATTATCGCCAATTCCACTACGGTCGAAACAACGATAGTGGAGTACTTAAAACGTGTTGCCGCATCGGATCAAGCCACACAAGGCTGAAAATTTTTAGTGGTCGGTCGACAAACTGGGGGTATTTCTCTTCTGACCCCTTCGCGAACTGGAGAACACTCTATTCTAGCGATAAGAGAATACGAGTCAGGTACTCTTACTATACCATCACATCTGACCTGCCCTGAAAACGGAAAAGGGGGTTTGGTCTGTAGAGGATTTGAAATGTATTGCCCACACAGGCCGCATTAAATTAGGCCGCACAAGGGTGAGAATTCTGAGCGGCTCCAGAGCCATTTCGTTTAAAGGACCCCTCTTGCGTCTTCTGTTTTTTTTTATATTCCATACTCCCTTATGGGGTTATAAGCTTCTAAAATCCCCGATTTTCGCCGTTTTGTACTCACGGCTTTTTAGCGCTTTTTTCGGCTTAGTCGAGTTTTACCCGTCACGCAACGCAAATTTCACCCAAAGGTTCAAGGTCTACAGACAACCCTTTATTACGCAAGGAAATGAGAAGCTTAAAGCGCTGTTTTTCATTTTGGAAGACATGGTATAGTCCGTCAGGTCTATCTTCCTTTTTGGACTTATTTTGTTTTGCTTCGTTTTCCCACTTTTAAACCACGGCGCGTTCATTTTCAAATATTTTGCGATGCGCCGCATCGGAGAGCGTGAAAGCTGTACAAAGTCAAGAAGCACTATCAAGAAATTCTGCAATTTCGCGTGGAAATGATAGAATTTTCGAAAAGGGTATTCCTGGACCATGTCATCGTGAAAAGATTATTTCTAGTAAGAGTTGTGCTTTAAGGATAGGTAAGATTTTTTTTTGTGAAGTTCAAAAACTCATACAAGTATCCTACACGATAGGCATGAAGAACGAATTTTCTTTTATAGTACCCACACATAAACTTATTCTTTTACTTTTGCCGTTACACAACCTACGAAAACAGTCCCTGTTGGTCTGCTAATCACACAAAAAAAGAGATAGAAAAGAGCAAGCAGTTAATTGGGCTCCAGTGCCAAAGATACCAGAATTGTCGGTTAAAGGCAATCGTTAGAATTCCACTTGGGATTCCAACAAACACCGTAAGGCAGAAGATGTTTTGCAGTCTATCAAGCTGCAGTTGCAAAAAAAAACGCCGCAAAAAACCGTTTCCTCTCGAGACAGACAGAAGTGAGCGGTCAATAGAACTCTAGTACGCTTGGGGAAAAGCAGTCAATTTTAAATGAAAGTAAAAGAAAATCTTACCAAAAAGAAATCCGTGTGCTTGAAAGGCAACACACCAAACGTGCAAGCAATCTACGAAATAAAACAAATAACTAAACAAAACAAAAATAAACGGCCTACAAAGCAATCTTTCCTATTAGGGAAGGGTGGGGTGAATATTCCAGCGCTTAGAAATGCACAGCGCTGAATATATAAGATATTTAACAACGTTGATAGGTCTGAGTCTGACAGCATAAGAATGGGATCTAGCATGCTAGAAAGATTCACGAAGGGTCGAGAATTTCTGCGATACTTAGGGAACACTTGGAACGAAATAAAGTTATGTAGTGTAGCATTCTATCTTGGATAGCTGAGGCAGCATATAGACAGATTAAATGGATCTAACATGCTAGAAAGAATATAGTACTTTGAAATATTATAATATAGAAATGGATCGAAATAAGCATGTATTCTATCTGTGTGCCGTATACACATGTCCTAGCCTACTCTTTCATAAAGTTCTTTTGAGCTTCAGTCCGAGTTTTTCTGGGGTCAAGAAAACGCCTGCCTTGCAGCTAGCACAACTAATAAAATCACTCACCCTCCAACCCCTCCGGCCCCTAACAAGTTTGTTATAATGCCTTCTCGTGTTCATTTTTTAATTTCGTTCCCGCGACATGGCTGGGTATCTGCTATTTCAGGAGTCGAGAGCGTGAAATAGACACTCTTCCCATTTTCCTGATAAAGTTAATCGAGTAAGACACTCGGACGTCACAGGGGTATAGGTTACCAAAGGCACTGGGCAAACGATCAGAACAAGAAGCTTTTTCCATGTACGAATTGTCACCGTGTGACATATTTATTTATTTTATACCCTTGTATGTGCGACCAGCCCTGATTGAATGGCTCTCCGGCTCCGCGCATCAGTTCAAGTTCCATTCGTTTTGTATGAATATTTAGTTAGTTGCTGTTTGGCTGTTATTGAATACACACCTCGTTTTGTATATCGACTTAGAGAGCCCATGATTCAATCGCTATCTATGAAAGCAGGACGCATCACGGCCTACACATCAGCATAGTATAACTACAACTTTTGACTATAACTTATTTAACTATAACGTATAACTGCAACTTTTTTGCCCTGTGACCCTTGTGCAAAGTTATCTTTAATTGCCCAGGATCTTCACTGTTTCTGCCCTTGGCCATTTCTCCGCATTCCATCTATAAAAAAGATTTTTTAGACTTGATTAGTCCCTTTTCTTTTTTTTTTAATGTTTATTTTCTGATCTTGTGCATTAACTACATTACTGAAAGCTCAGTGTATTTTTTCCTTAGTGCGCTTCTTTCCTCTTCTTAAGTACGTAAATAAAATATTTTTTAGACTCGATTAGTCCCTTTTCTTTCTTTTTTTAAATGTTTATTTTTTGATCTTATGCAGTTACTACATTATGGAAAGCTCAGTGTATTTTTTCCTTTTATTTGTCTGTACTGCGCTATTTTCCTCTTCTTAAGTGCGTAAATAAATATCATCATCATCATCAGCACAGGTAGATGTTGTATTTTTCTTTCCCCAACTCGTTGATTTAAAGCCAACGCACTGAATGGTGACCAATGAAAGAACTCATGCAAGAGCGCAGGAGGGGTACCTGACTTCGTTTCTACACTACCTCAATTTTTGCCGCGAAAATTTTAAAATGAAATGTACATCCTTTCCTGACAGTCGAGAGGCAAAATATGACTTTTTTCAAATTCATGTGTCCAAAAATACTAAAAATCTGTGCCTTTTCTTTGTTTTGAAGCTGCTTTAAAAAGGGATCTTCTGGCTATTGACTTTGCTAACTCTACGTTTTTCATCATTTTGTAAGTCAATCGAGGTAAGGTTAGAACGTGGTAATCTTGTTTCAAACAATGTTTACAACGGGTACGTCAGCTACGATTCTTCATCAGCGATATTTCGGCACTTTTTGGCAAGGGTCATCGTCAGGCTGTCAATCCTCTGGTTCAACTTCGGGGAAGGAAACAAACCTGTAACCGTTACAGGTTTGATTACAGGTTTGTTTCCTTCATCGAAGTTGAACCAGAGGATTGACAGCCTGACGACGACCCTTGCCAAAAAGGGCCAAAATATCGCTGATGAAGAATCGTAGCTGACGTACCCGTTGTAAACATTGTTTGAATTAATGTTTCAAAGTCAGCTTGGGCTCAAAGAATACTAATCTTGTTTCAAAAGAAAAATATGTAAACTAGAAATACTGAAGCAATATTTATTAATCCAATTTGTAAACCATTCAATTAGCTTCAATCTAGTATGTTTGTCATATCTGTTGATTCCTTTTTAAGCCAGATAGATTATTCTGAAGGAAAGACTTCTCTCTGGAAATTGGAAATCTTGTCTGAGGCTGGATACCCCTCCTGTATCTTCTTATAATTCCTTGCAAAAACTACGATTGTAGGGCGACAGCACACCGATTTAGGATTTCGAAGACGCCTTGACAAGAAAAGCGTACGACGAAAATACTATGGGACAATAGGCTAATACTTTTTTCAACTACAATTATCCACTGTTATTTCCTTTTTGAATCCCATACAGACACAGATACTGTCGTATCCGGTACAGTACTCGAGGGCTTCAGTCAGATAGCTTGTGACTCCGGGTTTTCTCGCACGTGTCTTAACAATTTCAGGGGCTAGCCACTTCCTTTCCTTCAGAAAAGATACCGCTCAGGGGGGTCCAACCCAACATTCAGTAAGCCTCTCCAAAGACCGTGTACCCAGGCCAGGCTTATGTCAAATCGATCTATTGATCTCTTCCCCATGAAACGACTGTAGGAAAAAGACATACCAGATATTGTGACTGTGGCAGAAGTCGAGTGCGGCCACTATCTGCCGAAAAAAGCGTCTTGCTTCTTTCGGAGTCAGGCGTCCTTTCTTCACGAGATAATCAAACAACTCTCCTCCAGAAACATGTTCAAGTACCAGGTAGCTGAAAGGGAAGAGAGTAAATAAAAAACGGCGTATATAGAGGACATCAAATACCTTTAAGTCAACCTTTAAGTCATCAAATACCTGATTAAGTCATCAAATACTTCTAAGGTTCAAGCTGGCTACCCTGGAAGAGAGACGAACCCGCCTAGCTGACGTATCCGTTGTAAACATTGTTTGAATAAAAGTTGTTTACCCTTTTGTTGACGAATTGTTTTTACTTTAGCACGAGCAGAAAGTAAACAAGACCAAAGGTTTCAATGGGATCCCAAAAATTTCATATCTGATCCAGACAACTGGATCTTGTAGATATCCAGTCTTCACCTGATTCCTTGAAAATGTTTACTATTCCATTTAGAAACAGATTAAGGCCAATGGCTAATCATCTGAGAAAACCAAGTTCAGATATGGATTCAGCGTGCGTGTTTACCCCTATACGTCATATATACTTGACGAAACTGATCATAACTTCCAGCTGCCTTACTTCTGCCAAATTTCAGGTTTCTGCCGGATTCTCGGCGGACTACTTGTCTGTTAAAAAAAAGTTCAAAAACGAATTTAGCATATCTCCTTACCCCTATGTCGAACCTCTAATCAACTTCAGATAAAACTTTTACTTATAACATATTTTCCGGTTTCAGCCGGACTCCGGGCGAACTACAGGCTATGTCCAGGTAGAAAATGGTTGTCATATACGGATTCAGCATGTCTTACCTCTGAACTGAACATCTAATCAAGTTCAAATAAAACTTTTACTTTAAACAAAGTTTCAGATTTGGCCCGATTCCGGGCGAACTAGCCTACCTGTCCAGCGAAAAAATAATTTTCATATACATGTTCAGCATGTCTCCTTACCACTGGACTGAACCTCTAATCAACTTCAGATTAAACTTTTATTTTTCACAAATTTTCCGGTTTTTGCAGGATTCTCATTGGCTTTATAAAACTCGGGATCCTCACACCAAGTTTCAACAATATATTCAATATCTTCCGAGAGTTATCGTGCTAACAGGACGAACGGACGGACAACTTTATGAATTCATAGGTATCCCGCCACTTACGTTTTGGGATCCCAAAAGACGCTATATATTGTCCGCAACGGTAAGACATAAATGTGTATACGAAATTTCGTGCGATGGGGTATCAGATCTTTTGGACAATATTGAAACTAAGACAGAAAACTAAAAAATGACTGAGGTTCGATATTAAAGCTACAGACTGGGCCTGTACCTTGATCTAGGGGATCCTCATATCAAGTTCGAACAAAATATCTCAACCCCTTCTGCCCCACGACACGACTGCCAAGACTAAGACCCGAGAGACAATGAACATTCAACCGGCCCCCACTCTCCCTCCGCCATCTGTAGACTAAACAAAGAGTAAAGTTAATTTCGACAACAACGCGATAAGGTTTCGCCTTGTACGGATAAAGGGGTAGGGAGGGACTTGGTACCGCCACCTGGTTTTTCCGAAAAATTGGTCGACAAATTTCACTGAATTGTTCACCAGGCAGTTGTCGAATGCATTATGCCTTTTGACCCAGTAAATGCTGGTGCTGACTTTGGAGACAATTAAACTGAACGCATAGTCTTTTTGTTTATCTTTGGTGTGTTCGAAAGCTACAACCGCATGTCTCCTCACCCTCTATCGACTAAATCGTCGGGTTTTATAACTTCATGCTAAATTTCCGGGTTTGGCCGGATTCCGGGCGAACTACTTGTCCGACGAGAAAATAATTTTCATAATCGGATTAAGCATGTCTCTTTACCATTAAGTCGAACTTCTAATCTAATCAACTTCAGATTAAACTTTGACTTTTCAAAAATTCTGCGGTTTTTGCCTGATTCCGGGTGAACTATTTGTCCGACGAGAAAATAAATTTCATATTCGGATTCAACATGTCTCCTTACCTCTAAATCGACTAAATAGTTTGCTAAAAAAAGATATTTTTTCAACCCCTCCCCCGCCCCTAAATATACAACTGTGGGTCACGTCTGCGAACTTGACCTGTACTCTGACGGACAGAATCCTCACACCAAGTTTGAACAAAATATCTCAATCCGTTTGAGAGCTATCATGCTAACAGACAGACGGACAACTTAACGAAGTCATAGGTATCCCGTCGCTTACGTTTTGGGATGCAAGATCGACGTCCCCGCAGCAGTAATTATTTCCAAACAAGGGTCGGAATGAGCGTTTTCTGGCCCAACTGTACCTTCGGGCAGACTTTTCTAAATCCAGGCTTATACCCAGAAACCGGCAAAAAGGTGGGCTATGCACCGGAAATAAAGGTCTAAGCTAAACACTCCATTTAGGCTAAACAGTCACTGCAGGCAATACTTACAGATATTTGCGATTCTCGTAAACATCATAGAGTCCCAGAACATGAGGATGCTCAATTAACTTCATAATGGCTATTTCTCGCTCAACCTGTAAGTGATCAGACGTGAAAATACTAAAGAAGTAACTGGCTGGAGACTTGAAGTTTCCACAAAGTCATAAATGATGATAGCCTAAGCTACAGAAGCGAGTAGTGTAAAACGGTAAAACTGGTCACGGTAAAATTGGGTATTTTAACGTAATTTTACAGACCGCCGTAAAATTGGTATTCTACATATTTTTACCAATTTTACTATTGCACTTAATTTACGTAATTTACCAATGTTTTTGTAATTTACCCGTTTTTACTGACATCATTACGCGCGGAACCACCATCGAATGAAGGGACCAGGTGGCATCAGAAATCTGAAAGAAAGTGCCAGCAATAATTGTGCATGTATGCTATGACAAGTTGCTATGTAGTTTATTTTAATTATTTCACGAAAGTGTTTTTTTGTGTGTTTTGGTCATGTGTTCTTGTGATGCTACCTGGCCTATTTAGGTATGGCCGTAAAGCCAAATTGTAACTGTCCGGAGATTAGAAAAGAATGAACACAGAGAGGCAAAATATACCTTAGTCCAATTTTCATTAGGCTAGTATTGAAGGCAAGGGGCGCACTGCACTATTAGAGCAACTGGTCGAAGTGGTTGCCGACTCCCGACTCCAATCCATCCAATTAGTTTTTCAGCTGGATAGAGGGTGCCGAGAGGAGAAGGTATTTCTTCGGTTACTGTTCAGGACCTTCGACTATCTTATAGCTATTTACTTTAACGAAAGTCGTACGATCACTTTTCCTATCTGTACATTCGGTACTTTTAACATGTCTCAGGTCCGTGATCTACTCAAAAATGTCAATTTTACCCTTTATTTTCCACGGAAAATCTTTTTTATCCCAAATTACCTTATTTTACCAATTTAAATTACCAAGTTTTTATTATTCGGCAACTTTACAACACTAGAAGCAAAACAGAAAACTTACCTTCTGTAGAACAGAATCACTCAATTTTTCCCTATTGATGATCTTTATTGCTACTTTCCTTCCAGATACACAGTGGACACCCAATTTGACAAGACCTAGCAGAAAACAGGCATCAGTAACAGCAAGAACATAATGACACAAAATCAAATATGTGAGTATACAAAGGAAAGATGAATAGGGGTTTTAGAATGTTTGGATAGTACTCAAGACCAACTGAGTGGAAGTGCCAATTTTGAAGTATACAAAATGAGAAGTAAACAATACCAATGGACAAGTGCACAAGCGCTCAAACGTCGAGTGTGAAAGTAAAACGTTTATCATATCTACGAACAGCGTTAGAACCAAGGTATTTCCCATCCCAATAACCAAACAAGTATTGAACTAACCTAGTTTGATCTAGCCTATCCCGCTTAAGGAAAGGTGACGACGAAGATTTCAGGCAGTTTAAAAACTTAAAGAAACCGCATTTGGAAACCCAAACATCATCTTGTGAGCACGGTTTCAATTTCAATACTGAATGTCTCTTACTCCCCAGTCCGACCATTTTGGCCTCTTTTCAATTAACAAGTCACTAAACGTAATCTTAGCAGCCTAATAGCCCCTTCGTCGCAACTTAAAAACGGCATATCATCGATCATACGACAAAACCATACAGTTTCCACCTTTTCATTAAGGAGTAAAGTACGTCGCGTGGTCCTTTTTGTTGCTCTTACCCCTCAACATTTAAATCTATACAGGTATGTCCACAACTATACAAGAGTTGAATTTGAGACCTGTCACGAACTTAAAACTCATGGGAAATCCAAGCCCAGTTGCCATGAACGGGAGGAGGGGGGGGGGGGGGGGTCAGGACCCATCAAAAGCATACCTAGACCTATATATCCTCTCAAGTATACCAACTTTGGATTTGATTCAAATCAGGGTCGAAACCTTAGCTCATGAGCAATCTGGACCCAGTTGCCTATGAACGTGGAGGGTGAGAGGCTAGTTCAACTCCATATACATCTTCCCAAGGATGGGGTGGTGGATGGGGGAGGTGCAAATTTTGAAGTTTTTTCCCACCCTAGATCTACAGGTACAAGGAATTTCAACATTCTATATTCAGCTCTGGTCAAGTTGTGAATTTTAGTCACGGGTCAATCTGGGCCAGATTGCCCCTGAACAGGGTGGGTGTGGGCAGTGGAACCCCCAAAAGGCACAACTAGACCCCAATGCCAATACGTACCTATACCAAGTTTTAACTTGATACCTGTCATGGTTCAAGAGTTGTGAAATCCACAAAAAAAAGCGAAAATCAAAAACGGAAAAATGGCTACAGCGGAAACAAAAGAGGATTATTCATCAATGATCCCCACTAAAAAGGGATCATGAAAAAAAGGAAAGTTTCTTTGAAGTTTATGAGACAACAAGTGTAAAGATAAACAAGACAAGAGTGACATCACTGTTTTCTGAGGAAAGTCACAAAGAGGTACAAAATGCAGTAGGGCATATCAAATGATTATCTATATCACATACAGATAGCATCTGAATCTGAGCATTCATACTCCTAAGTCTAGTGGGAGTTTTCAACTTTTTCAACAGTAAAATATGGCGAGTAGAAAGTGTCCCTACTCAATGAAACCTGCTGTTGAAGAAGAAAGATCCTTCGCTATTTTGGTCCTGGAATCACTAGTCTAGAAAAACAGTATAGTCACCATTTCTAAGTTATTTAGTCTAATCATCTGTATTTTGATTTCTTCTTATGTGATTCAAATACTTCTGCTAGTATTTCAAACTGGTGGAATTCATCCAACGAGAGGAGTAGCTAAAGCCCAAAGTCAGCTTCTTTTACACGAAGAAAAACAAATTAACAGGCCTGCAGATCCCTAGTTGAAGATAAATTAAGATTGTTATATGGAAATTTAGGTCCTTCTTGGCAAGGGTCTTTATCAGGCTGTAGCTAGAAGAAACAAACCGGTAATCAGGCAGTACTGATGTCAAATGCTAGCATATGGCAAACCTTGGGTGTCATACCTGTAGATAACCTCAGCCCCGACCAAATTGACTATAAAGGATTGCTGACTGGTTGATTTCTGTGCATCACTCAGACCATCAATTGGATTAGGGTATCCAGCACTGAGCATAAGGAAGGCCAAATTAGACATATGCTTATTTGAACATTTCCACTAATCTATTTTGTTTCTTGATTACAGAACATTCAAACAGAAAGGAAAAGGAAATAAAATAAAACAGCAGAATGTTTCAGATTTCTTCTTGCATATACACTAGGTTAGAATATTATTTTACGTTTATTCTTAAAAACACTTCTTCGCCCATCGGGGAATGCTACACATTTTGAATGCCATCTTGTTGGTCAAATTACATGGAGCTTAGCAAAAATTATAAAAAATTAAGCAACTACAGGACAGCAAATTATGCAACGGGGACATGGGAACATGGCGGGAGGCGACTGACGTTCGGTCTGCTTGATCTAGCCTGGCGCACCTGTTGACAAAAATGTGCTTAAATTTGGAACACTAGATGCCATTTTTCGGACGGCCTTGGATCTTGTAAGAAGAGTTAGAGGAAAACAAAGCCCAAAAGATTCAAACTTCTGATGAAATCTGGGTAATCTGTAAATTTTACGTTTCTGATAAGAATAAAACCCAAAAACTTGCCTGGTATGGTTAACTGTTTTCTTCGGTGACAGCCTATGTCAACAAACATTCACATAAACATACCTCTACTGTACCTCTCCTGTAAACAGGTTTACTACGGGCAGCTCAAATGTCATGTCTGTTTTTATATTTACTATAAAAAAAAATTGAGAGCTGGCTCTTCCTCATGTGGAATATAACCCTAGACTGTCTAAACCTACCAATTCGGCAATTGTTTAGACCTGCAAGAACTAAGCATAATAAACAGTGTTACCTTGTCAAGCAAGGTAACAAGACCTAGGCTACATATGTTTTTCATATACCTGTCTGTCCTTTTCCAAGCGTTTTTTCCAGGCGATAGGGTCCAACATACTGGCGGCATTCATTTCCAGTTGGGGCTTTTGGTGTGCTTCCATTCATTCTTAAGATTCTTTTAGTGCTATAAGTATATTGCTGTATTCCAAACAAACCCTGATTTCAGGAGAACACTAAATTCACTTGAAAATCTCCCGTCAACACCCTACTTGTAAAGCACTGAGTATTAGTTTTCATTTCTTAGAAATGTCTCAGAATCAAATCCTAGAAACAGCATTTCTTCTTTTCTTTGTACTAAAGATGTAAACTTGGACCACGGCGATTGTTAACGGGGTATAAGAGAAAACTTCTTTTTTCATGCGACCCCTTACCTCTGTGATGTATCTCGCTCGGCAGCTTTTCAAAACTTCCATGGAACATGGCGGGTGACAGTGAAGTGTCGAATATTATCAATGAGTTGACTGTGAGGAGCTTGTATGGTTTTTCGTAGATCAAATCACACAATCGCGCTTCTTGTTCTCAGAATGTTAAGAATTCCTCTTGGACTAGAGACTCCTCTTGGACTTACTTAAGAATCTTGCCTTTCGATTTTGAGGGTGAAGTTTGTTGTGACTCACCAGTCACCTTAGCATTGATAGCCAGTTGATAGCTACCCCCTTTTGCTTCTTGGAACTGATGGCTATTATTTCTCATGTGACAGCTCATCAAAATGTTTGCGTTAGCTTTACCTGAAAGCATATAAAAACATTTAGAGTTGTGTTTCCTTTAAACAACCCTAGGCTACCATTAAACAAAACCCTGTGTTGAGTCATTTTCTGAATTGCATCCCACTTGCAGTGATAATTTGTCAACCTAAAGAAAGTCAATTGTCGTTGTTGGACATCTCTTGTGCCTGTATTGTGCTGGCAGCTGTGGTCACTTAACATGACTTAACAGCGAGCTTTGACAGTATAAAATGATATTTTATGGTGCAAAACTGATAAGTCAGCTACATTTTATTCGAGCAATATTTTGGCCCTTCTTGGCAAGGGTCCTCTTCAGGCTCAAGCCGCTCAAGCTGGAAAATAAACTTGTCAATTTTATCTTGACAAGTTTATTTTCCAGCTTGAGCCTGAAGAGGACCCTTGCCAAGAAGGGCCGAAATATTGCTCGAACAAAATGTAGCTGACTTATCCGTTTTGCACCGTCAAATATGATTCGCAGTCAGCTTGGGCCGTAGGAACATCTAGTATAAAATGACCTACATATTAGGCAGCTGAAGGCCATAGTTGCATTTTTGCAGATACCATGGTATCTGTTCCCACGGTAATTAGATCTACAATTAGTCATTTTTGCAGTAACCGTGGTATCTGATATACGGTTGCTCTGCAAAAATGACAATTGCCAAAATTCGCTTTTCGAAGTCATTCCAAAAGAAGAACTGATATTCAGTAACATCACTAAGTGCCAAACTTCTTTCCCACCAATTTGACTAAAACTGATGAAAGTGAGATGACTTTTTCAGATACCATGACCAGTTACCACGGTCGGACCTTGGTATCTGAATATCTGATGCCACGATAACTGGCCAGATACCAGCCACATACCATTATAACTGCAAAAACCACTTTAGACCGCGGTATCAGATACCATGGTATCTGCAAAAACGCAACTCATGATTGCTACCAAAGTGCCAGTTTCAGAGGTTAATTAGATATTGTTGCTAAATTAGAGAACTTCTCATTCAGGAAGGCATTAGCTAGATGGATTGCTACTAGCTCCTCAAAAAGAATAGTACAACACTTGGGTTTTTCTTTTTCTCTTAAAATAGAAATAAAACTGGTCATTTAAAATTAGTGCTAATGGGAGGACTTTAAATTTAGATCTGTCCATTTTCTTATTTCTTCTATTTCTCATTCATAAATGTTTAAGAAAAAGATTTTTAAATTCTTTGCATCTATTTCTGTTTAGTCTGATTCCACTTACCACTTTGCCACTGACATAAAAATATCTCCATTGGTGATCACTCCTATGTTCCAGATATAACCCCCAAATCGTTCCTACTTCATCAAGAGCTCTCTGCAATGGTGGTAAGCTACTCAAAAGCTCAATAGAACAGCATCGGCTGCTATATTGGAACTTAGGGATACCCAAAAGAAAATCTACAAATATGCTGGTTATGCAAGAAAGAGTAGAGATTATGAGAACATATTTTAAGTGAAAGTAATTGAGTTGAGCTGCTTGTGTTTTTTGTTTATTTTGAACATTTGCTTGAGAGGTGCTTAGTGGGTCTATAGCCAACCTTTATTTTCAGAAAGTGAACACAGTAGAGGAAGGATTCAGTCCATTTCTTATTGTGAACCCAGAAGAAGACGCTGCAAGACAGAAGTCTCTTGAACAAGATCTGATTGCAGCTTTGAAAAGACATTCAGTAGAAGTTTCTGACTCAGCGTTAAAACAACTCGCTCATGCAATTTCAGTACAGGTGGTCCATTTTCGTACAAAAAAGCTGTTCTACTTATTGCGTGAGCTGATTTCTTCGGGTGCCGTGCCAGCAAGGTAGGTATCTGTTTCACACAGGCGACAAGAGATGCTGTCGTCCAGTGCCAACAATAGGCCTATGAAAAGAGCAGCGAAGCTTTGTTATTGAAAGCAGCATGGAGACACCGATGAAATAACCCGTGCGAGAAAAATGGCAAATAAAATAGTTTAGTAAAAAACCAACACAGAATGCTATCAGAACATTTGCTACATTGAAGTATCAGAACGAGTAAATTGGTTTTCAAACAAAGAAAGCTTTTATAAATAAACACTGATTCAGTTTTCGGAGAGCTCACTTTGGGAGGGAGGGGTGTGGGCAACAAAAACTGAATATCCTATTCTTACAGGAAAGTCTGCGATGCTCTGCTTGCAAATGAGAAGCTGTCTCCCTACAACGAGTATTATTGGAATGGAACATTCCAGCTTATTCAGAAGATAATAGCCGAAGTAGACTACAAGGGTGTGAGAGAAGTTATGAAAGTAAGTATCCCTATAGTTACATCAGTTTTGAGATCTGGGTTAGCTACCCAAAACCACATTTTGGTAGAGATATTTATATATTTTATTTGTGACCGGCCAAATACACAAGGTGGTAGTGGAGTAAAGAGAACAAAGAAAAACAACACAAGATAAGTAACAGTATAAACACAGAAAATTTAGACATAATTTCTAACTGGTCCTGAAAAATTCGTGAAAAACATCATGGACTCGATGACCAGGATGACGAAATCTACATAGTAGTGACTCTGACGTTTTCTCTAGTGAACGAATGACATCTTGGATGCCGAACTTCTCAACTAATTTGTAGTTGCGACAGGAGCAAGGAAGGTACATCATAAATTTACAATGATTATAATAACACGTCTATATAATCTTAATATACAATCTTGAAATCTTGACTTAAGTCCCATCCGACCTTGGTAGCCGTCTCGGGGTAGCTCGGTCATACAGCCGTCTGTATGTGCCTGTACTGCTCGCAAAAAAATCAACGAAGAAACCAACGAAAATGGGGTTCGTAAAGGCCAACGAATATACTGGAATAAAAGGCGAATATTTCGGGAGGACAACCGCCTCCCTTCTTCAGCGCAGACAGAAAATTTTGAGGAAGATGCCAAAACTAGGATGAAGATCAACAAGCAAGAAAAACGAAACAAAGCAGAAAACCCACAATAAACTGAAAATTAAAACCAAAATTGGAAGAATTGAAAGCCTAAAATAAAGACAGCGAGCCATTCACCAATACCTGCGAATAACAATTAGGACTGTTCTCACTCGGTACTAGGGAGTACCGACCTACAAACGCCACAAACCTCATTTTCCTTTATTTCTTCGTTGATTTTTTATGGCACTTGTAGCCTCTGGCTCAAGTGCCATATACCGATCACAATTCCGTCTGTCGGTCGGTCCGAGTTTTTTGTCCCACTTATCCGAGTTAGGGTACTTCCAGATGTGCTAGGACAATGAAACTTGGCAGGCATATCAGGGACCCGACCAAACTAACCTGGAAATAATCAGTTTCCCGATCCGACCATATGCGGGGGAGTGCGGGGCGCTGGAAACTTGAAAATTTAGGGCATTTTGTCACTTTTTTCCGAGTTAGGGTACTTCTAGATGAGCTAGGACAATGAAACTTGGCAGGAATATCAGGGACCCGACCAAACGAACCTGGAAATAATCAGTTTCCCGATCCGACCATATGCGGGGGAGTGGGGGCGCTCGAAACTTGAAAATTTAGGGCATTTTGTCACACTTTTTCGAGTTAGGGTACTTCCAGGTGAGCTAGGACAATGAAACTTGGCAGGACTATCAGGGACCTGACAAAAATAACCTGGAAATAATAAGTTCGCCGGTCCGACCATATGCGGGGGAGTTGGGGCGCTGGAAACTTGAAAATTTAGGGCATTTTGTCACACTTTTTCGAGTGAGGGTACTTCCAGATGAGCTAGGACAATGAAACTTGGCAGGAATATCAGGGACACAACCAAACTAACCTGGAAATAATCAGTTTCCCGATCCGACCATATGCGGGGAAGTGGGGGCGCTGGAAACTTGAAAATTTAGGGCATTTTGTCACACTTTTTCGAGTTAGGGTACTTCCAGTTGTGCTAGGACCATGAAACTTGGCAGGCATATCAGAGACCCGACCAAACAAACTTATAAATAATCAGTTTTCTGATCCGACCATTTTTTTTTTTGGGGGGGGGGGGGGGGTGGAGGCAGGGGAATCCGAGAAATTGAGAAGTGTGTAACTTTCGAACGGATGATCGGATTGTAATGAAACTTCATAACTGAATAGAATATATATCTGTAATGTCCCGTTTAAAGTCTTGACCGGATTCGGTAGCCAGGGGGAGTTGGGGGGGGAGACCGGAAATTTCAAGAAACGGTTAGAATGGAGGGATCGGAGTGAAACTTGCTGGGAAGAACAAGCATCTGCTCTAGATAAGTCCTTTAGACCATTGTACTGGATCCGGACACTTATGGGGGGGGGGGGGGGGGTCCCAGAATTCCGGTGATGGTGGTTTTGGGGATTTTCACGATGAAACTTGGCAGGCATATCAGGGACCCAATCAAACTGACTTCAAAATAAAAATTTTGTCGATCAGATAATGGTGGGGGGAGTGGAGGGAGGGGAATCCGCAGGGGAATCCGGGAAATTGAGAAGTGTGTAACTTTCGAACGGATGATCGGATTGTAATGAAACTTCATAACTGAATAGAATATATATTTGTAATGTCCCGTTTAAAGTCTTGACCGGATTCGGTAGCCAGGGGGGAGTTAGGGGGGGGGGGGAGACCGGAAATTTCAAGAAACGGTTAGAATGGAGGGATCGGAGTGAAACTTGCTGGGAAGAACAAGCATCTGCTCTAGATAAGTCCTTTAGACCATTGTACTGGATCCGGACACTTATGGGGGGGGGGGGGGGGGTCCCGGAATTCCGGTGATGGTGGTTTTGGGGATTTTCACGATGAAACTTGGCAGGCATATCAGGGACTCAATCAAACTGACTTCAAAATAAATTTTTTGTCGATCAGATAATGGTGGGGGGAGTGGAGGGAGGGGAATCCGAAATTTTCAGTCATGCGTAATTTTGGAATGGGTGATCGGATTCGAGTGAAATTTAAGAATTGAACAGAGGACATTTCTCCGATGATTTTTTCATATCCGGACCGGATCCGGCAACTATTGGGGGGGGGGGGGGCTGAAAATGCGTGACCCGTTTAGAATGGAGGGATCGGGATGGAACTTTGTGGGAAGAACAAACAGATGCTCTAGGTAAGTCATTTGCTGAATCGGATTGGCTACGTGCACCGCGGGGGAGCTGGGGGGGGGGGGGGGACCGGAAATCTCAAGAAACGGTTAGAATGATGGTATCGGAGTGAAACTTGCTGGAAAGAACAAACATCTGGTCCATGTAAATCTTTTACATAATTTGACTGGATCCGGACACTTGAGGGGGGGAGGAGGGGGTTTCCCGGAATTACGTTTTTTGGGGGATTTCCACGACGAAACTTGGAAGGCATATCAGGGACCCGGTCAAACTGACTTGGAATAAAAAAAATCCTCGATATGATAATCTTGTGGGGGGGGAGTTGAGGGAAGGGAATCCGGAATATTGAGTCATGCGTAACTTTGGAACGGGTGATCGGATTCGAGTGAAATTTAATAATTAAACAGAGGACATTTTTCTATAGTGACCTTTTTCATTTCCGGACCGAATCCGGCAATTATTGGGGGGAGGGCGGAAAATACATGACCCGCTTAGACTGGTGTGATCTGGATCGAACTTCGTGGGAATGACAAACAGATGCTCTGGATTAATCATTTACAGAACCGGATTGGCTCCGGTTATTGTGGGTGGAGTTGGAGGAGGGGGGGGGGGGGTCTGGGACTCCGGTGATCGCGCGTAAAGGTACTTCCAGATGTGCTAGGACGATGAAACTTCGCATGAATATTGGAGACTCAACAATATTTGCTTAGAAGTTGCTACTTCCCAAATCCGATTATTCCCTAAAGTACCAATCTTGACCGCAAAGTAAAAAAAAATACTTTTAAGCAATATATGCATTTTCTTGATGCCCATCAGCCCATTAGCAGTTTTACCTCAAGGGTTTTGCTTACAAATGAAGTTCCAGCTCCCTTAGAGCACGCATCTCAACCGCAAAGTCGAAACTTACTTTTGATCAATCAAATCATCTTGACCCATGCAAGTGCCATATGAGCTTACAGCTCTTGTTGTGATATGTCAGGCCAATGTGGTTTACGAAATTATTTTCGCCTGTACTGCTCTCTATGTTGGGACAACATTGGCGGGAGGGGGGGGGGATGCGCCCCCCCCCCATACGTGACGGCTCTGATTCCCCTTCCAAAAAAAGGAATCCCTTAGACTTCATTCGTCTGAATTGTGTGCAGTTTTCGTAGATTCATGGGATAGATTTGACCGTGTCCTTAGTCTTGCGGCACCATACAGTGTTGTTAGCAGTCGAACGACTGATTAGCGTCACGGTGAGTCCGTGTCTGTCACAATCGACCTCTGCTTAAGCAGGGTTGCAAATATTTAGAGATTGATTTTGGGCCCAAAACAGAGTGAATTGGGAGTGAAATGTATTTTCATGAAATGTCCACTTTTGGTCGGGATCGCCTCTATAAAAATCACACATCTTGATTTTACTTTCATGTAAAAAATTTGAAATAGTCACTTCTGGTCGGAAACCCTTCTCCAGAAATGACACAATTGGTCATTTTCGGAAATAGAGTGGTTTTTATGTACTATGTAGGACAAGAGGGACAAAAACAAAATAGTGACAATTCACACTATCGTGCGACATGTGGCAACGCTGTGCCGAAGTGAACACAGTGCTTGAAAAAGTTCTAGGGCCTCTGCAAAGTTTGTTTGATCATTCTGTGTGCTCTTTTGGCCCGGAGACTGTCCAAAGGGTCCTTTCAAGCGTTGACAAAATCACCTATTATGACTTAGATAGATAGATAGAAAGTTTATTGTAAAAATCGACTATCGTGGTTATAAACCAAATTTGCGGTTATTGTCAAACAAACAGAAAAAACTACAATATATGTAGGTGTCTAATGTCAGTACGCTTAAAAATTAACGCTTCGTTAAAATATTTCACGAACTCGGGAATAAAACTTTTTGCATATCTAGCGTGTTTGTAGGTACGGGACAGAGCTTGGGAACCTTAGAACTTACCACTCGTTCTGGTCGACTTCTAACATTTTGATAGGGGGGAGGGAGGACTTGGGAGTGGAGAGGATGAGATACCATGGCTGAACCGAAGTCAGGGCTTAGTTCCTTTCTGCGCTCCTGCAGTGTTTTTAGGTTAAAGTGTTTTAAAAGGTATGAGTAGGGAAGCTTCGGTCCACTATAAATAATAAGAAGAGCCCGCTTCTGCATTCTTTCTAGTTTATCTCTTTGCTCCTGCGATAATGAAAAATGCCAAACGGGTGCTGCGTATTCCAGGGTGGGTCTGATGAAAGAAGTATAAACTCGTAGTAGGTGACACTGGTGTATTTTCATTTTTGAAAGAAGTTTTAGGTTTTGTATTCCCGCATTGGCTCTTTTCAGCATGTCCTGGCAGTGGGCTTCCCATTTTAAATCTGGGGTTATGGTAACACCCAGTAGTTTAATTTTCTCTGCCTTAATTTTTTTCGGTATTTCTTCTTTGAAAGCAGGTTTTGATTTTGTGAAAAAAATAGTTGAAACCGCTGTTTTCGCGAAGTTAACTTTCATATCGCTATTCTGTGTCTCGTCTGCCACCTCTTGGATTATTAGCTTAGCATTACTCATTTGGGAACGATGACAGATTTCAGTAATGCTCAAGTCGTCTACATACTTCAAACGGTTTTCCTCGTCTGCTGCAATATCAAAAAAAATTACTAAGGAAAGGAGAGGACCCAAAAGAGCCCCCTGTTGCACTCCACAGAAATTTCTTTTTCTTCCGAAAAAACACATTTATACTTGGTTTTTTGTTTTCTTTTTTTGGAGAAATCCAAAATCCAACAATAATTTTAATCAAGTAGGGGCTTACATTTAGTTTAATTAGCTTTTCCACGAGCACTTTATGGTTAATTAAGTCGAACCCTTTAGTAAAGTCAATTGCGATTAAATTTATCCATTTTTCTGTATCATCTAGGTTCCTTAAAATACAATCAATTAAACTTACTAGGTAATGGGATGTAGACGACTTTGGTCTGTTGCCGTACTGTCGTGGATCGAATTTACCAAGAATTTCACCTTTTAACCACTTGGCTACACACCATTCGTACACCTTGCTGAAAGTGGGTGTAAGGGTGATCGGTCGGACCGAGTCGAAGCCTATTGGCGAGTCTTTTTTGGGAATTGGTGTCACGTAACCTACCTTCCACGTGTCAGGGTAAATTCCAGTCTCGGAGATTGCGTTAAATATATTCGTGAGCGGTAAAGCAAGTTTATCGGGGAAAGCCTTGATCAGTTCTATTGGAATGTCCACTGGAGTTCTACTAGTTTTTTTTTAGTTTGCTCAATTTTTGTATTACTTCTGAAAGTGTAATTACGGGGGGTCTTATAGTTTCTGATGGTGGATCGGAAAGATTTGTTTCTGGCCTTGCCTTTGATCGCTGTCGTGTGAAATCTTGAGGTGGAAGTTCGTTCCACCTAGTAACCAATCCGTTCTAGAAAGTGCCAATAATGAGCGTGTTCCACCCTTGTACCAATAGTAACTATTAGTTACTATTTCCGTTCCAACCTCACGAAAAGTTACTACGCTGACCGTTCCAGCCTTCTCGAAATAGTAACTAATAGTAACTATTAGTAACTAGCGTAGTAACTACGAATCTCTGTCACGTGATTGGTCGGATTCACCCGCGGCATGATATTCTGCTGGAAAATAGAAAAATCGTTCCAGCCTTGACGACAGAAAGGCAGAATTTGTGACGTCATGCGAAGTAACTACGGTAAGTAGGATGGAACTCGCTCAATATAGCTTGAATTCATGCGCGTACAGGCTATTTTTGTTGAAGTCTGTGGGCATAATAGCTGATACCATGGTATCTGTTACCACGGTCTAAAGTCGTTTTTGCAGTTATCGTGGTATCTGATACCACGGTCAAAAGGCGTTTTTGCAGTTATCGTGGTATCTGGCCGGTTATCGTGGTATCAGATATTCAGATACTACGGTCCGACCGTGGTAACTGGTAGTGGTATCTGAAGAGTCATCTCACTTTCATCAAATTTTGTCAGATTGGTGAGAAAGAAGCTTAGCACTTAGTGATGTAACTGGATATCTGTTTTTCTTTTGGGATGACTTCGAAAAGTGCAATTTCGGCAATAGTCGTTTTTGCAGGGCACCGTGTATTAGATACCACGATAACTGCAAAAACGACTAATTGCAGATCCAGTTACCGTGGTAACAGATACCATGGTATCAGCGAAAACGCAACTAATATCCGTAGCCCATGAATGTTAAAAATGTAAAGTAACTGATTAGAGGTTTGAATAAATCTCTAACATGGGGAAAAGCGAGTTTTCTGATACTGTGATGATTCTTCGGGCTTTTAACAAATTAAATTTGATGAACTGTGCCAAATTTCTGCTTTGTCAATGTTCTGGTTGTAAGTTTCTGCCTGTTTCCATGGACATCAGACCGATGGCTCAATTGATTTTGTGGCCTCGTATCGTAGAATTTCCTGTTGGCTTAATTTAACCTTTTAGGTTTGCTTGGAAAAAGCACATCTACTACCCGTGTCTTATGATGCCAGCCTACAGCCACAAGTGACAGCTCTGCAGCGACTTTTGGAAGTAATATGCGATAGAAATGAATGCCTTTTGCCTGCTTATTTTGTTGTGAATGAGATCCAGAAGATGTATCCAGAAAACCGTAACTGGCCTCATTGGGTAAGTAAATATGTGGGAGGTGTTCTTAAGGTCAATCCGAATCCGAGCCGCTCGACATACAAAATGCGACATAAGTTGCCTAGTTGTCTGTCTTCAAATATTGTCTGTCACAGTTGTTCAGTTGGTTGTCAACATATCCGCGTTGTTGGCTTCTCATTCAGCATGTCCCGACTTAACATTCTCTTCTGCCCGTCGTCGGCCTTAGAACTGATTAGAAGTGTGTCGGTTCCAGTATTTTGGTTTCATTCGTCCTAGTTAATAAAATAGTCTATATTCCGATTCATGCCGGTTCAAGTTCCCGGAAGTTTGTTCAGCTTCGTTAAGCAGTTATGTTTGTACTGTTTGTTGGTGATATTTTGGGATTCCAAAACGTAAGTAGAGGGATACCTATGACATAAGTTGTCCGTCCGTCCGTCTGTGAGCACGATAACTCTCAGAGGGAATGAGATATTTTGATGAGACTCGGTGTGAGAATTCTTTGATCAAGGGAAAAGTCGAGTTTGTAGTTCTGTAGCTCTACATTCAGGGGTGGGGAGGGGGTTCAAATTAAGGGGCAAACAAAACATTTTTTAACAGGTAATGAGATAGTCGATTAAGGGGTAAGAAGGCATGCTGGACACTTATTTGAAAATCATTGTGTACCCGGACAAGTAGTTCGCCCGGAATCCGGCCAAAACCGGAAAATTTGTTAAAACAAAAGTTTTATTTGTAGTTGATTAGGTAAGCAGTAAGCAGAGATGCGGAATCCGTATATGACAATCGTTTTTACCCGGACATATAGTTCGCCTGGAATCGGGCTGAACCTCGAAATTTTTTTATAAGTTGAAGTTTTATTCGAAGTTGATTATATGTTCGATATAAGGGTAAGAATTTACGCTGAATTCATTTTCGGGCTTTTTTTTGCCGGACTTGTAGTTCCGGAATTCGTCCGAAACCGGAAATTTGGCAGAAGTAAGGCAGGAAGTTTCGATCCATTTTGTCGAAATACCCGATGAAAAATTTGTCGCTTGCTTAGTTGTATGATAGTTGTACGAAAAAGTTACGTGTATCGATATGTAATAGCAAAGAATACTATCTTTTAATGTGCCTCAGACTGGGCCATTCTTAAGTAGTAGTATCCAGTAGCATCCAGTCTTGCTGATAGTAGCATGCAGTACAATGCAGTAACACGGTAGCCTTGACATAGAAGCATGTAGTAGCATCGTTCGTACTGTTACTTTTTCGGACAACTTCATACTACTATTTTTAGATAAATTTTCGTCGGGTAGATATGACTTATAGGGGTAAACACACATACTGAATGCATATCTGAACTTGGTTTTCTCAGGGTGATTACCTATTTGGCCTCAACCTGTTTTTATATTAAAAATGTCTGGCGATTGGGATCCCATCGAAACCTTTGGTCATGTTATCTGTTTCCGGTCGCACTGTTCATCCGAGGCGATACTATTTCTTTTACTTTTACCAGCTGTGTCTAGAAATCTGTATGTGCTATGTTTTTTTTTTTTTTTTTTTTTCTACCCGTTTCCCACCCAAGGCGCAAAATCTGAAAACAAAATAAAACAAGAGCAAAGTCGTAAAATAGCGCAATGTTTTCGAGATGTGTCGTGCCGTTTGAAGACAAATCTATGATAAGATGAGATGACCTTTGCGTTCTGTCCGTGCCTTAAAAGGCGTCCCGCAAATGCTGGTTACCTGTTTTTTGCCTAAAGAGTATAGTTGAGACAGGGACCGCTATAGTTTCCTTGTTTTACCCTTTTTAGGCTCTGGCTCCAGTTCTCATGAATAGCATTGACAGTTTCCGTCCCTTGGCACAGATGCTTTCAGTCGTAGGGCGATCTAGCCTACTGCCGATAGTTGACCATTCACTCCATGCTGGTCATTATGCCTGGAAAATGGAGAATGGAACAGTGAAATTTTGTCTCAAAGGGAATCTGCCCTATGACAAAGAATACCAGGTATTTTTTTGTTTGTCTCTTACTGGTCTCAACGTTTAACTTTGGTCGACCGGACGTTTCCTCTTCTACCTTAATTTGATCTAATACAAAGCCCTTTCAATTATTAGCCAACCTTGTTTCGGCCGCTCTCTTGTTTTGAAACAGCTATCATCTTTGGGTTTGAACCTGACGAGGCAGCCAAATATAAAATTGAAATGGCTGATAGTTTACCACTTGGGGAACTATCTCTTAATATTGGTAGATTCTCAGAGTAGGAAGAATAGGATTTTTGTGTAATTATTAGTGTTAGACAGGGGCGTCGCTATGGGTGTGTGTGTGGGGGGGGGGGGGGTCCCTCGCAGAGCTTCGAAGATGTAATGACGGCCTTGATTATTGCAACACGTCATTTGATTTGTATGTGGTTTTTTAACTGTAAATTCAGAATAAGTGTGCTCTGTTTCATTTTTTTTCTGGTTGATCAGTCCTCCTTTTTCGGAAAGGGAATTGAAGCAAATTACTTACTTCCAGCTAAATGTCTCACATTTTTCTGGATTCGTCGTGAACTAAGACAGACGGGCAGATTCGTGGCAAGTGGTCCATGCTTTCCTTTGGGATCCGAAAAGACGTTCTGATCATACCGGATTCCCCCAAATTTGCCTGCGGTGCCATTCGTAGTAGGCTCTTATTTTTAATGAAAGGTCGCGTGATTTAATTCAGGTTTTAGGCTTGGCTTTCAGGGCTTCGGCCACATTAAAAGCTAGATTTTGTAAGGGGGAAGTAGTGTTTTGCCCGAATAAAGCCGTAGCTTACTTTAAACTTCGCCTCCGGCGCTCAGTTTCATTCTGTCTGATATGCAGTCATCAGAAACTGCTGCGGCTCTTGTTATTGCGGAAGCGAATTCCTTTTATGACGAATGACGTTCACTTTAGCCTTAGAAATACTGGCTTTAATGTCTCTTTAAATTCGTACAATTTCCAGCATGTGGTGCTGTGTTTCTTGGCTATTGTTTAGGCTATAACTGTTACTAATCTTGAGAATTGCTGGACATCTCTCAGTCGTATATTCTGAGGTAGTCACCTCCCACGCCCAAGCCCTTCAAACCGCCCCTGAGCTTGGAGATACGACTAGGCTTCTTCAGTCTTCAACGCTCGCAGGTATCACACGTTTTATTATTACATATGTGACGAAAAGCTGAAACGGGCGGCAGTGCGCCAGCAAGCGCCCTGACCCCCCCCCCCCCCCCCCCCTCGAGTTTTGGCGAGCGACGCCCCTGGTGTTAGATGTGCGTAGATTTTAAATTTACTTAATTTTTGTTGCCATGACTCTCGGCAATTTTTGGTGATATGGCTATTCGTATTCTTTCATTCAGATTCATATCCCACTGTGTAAGATATTCGAACATGAATATTCTGCTTTCCACTGGTCAGCAATAAGTATATATATATATATAAATATGAGTGCCAGAGCTCAATGAATCTTTTCACGTTTCCTTAGGCACCTCAAATGGATCTCATAAAGCACGTTCTTCAACAACCTTACTCCAGGGAAACTGTCTTGACTATGCTTGGATTACAGAAACAGGTGAGTTTTCTCCGACACTAGAAATAGCTCATAATCACATGTAATAATAATATGTAATAATAGTAATAATGTATTGCAGAAACTGTAAGGCCACAAAGCCTCTATAAAGTTCTCTTAAAACATTTAGGGTCAAACATTTCGGTTATAAGTATTTCGTCGATTTCTTTCTTGAATCGGCTCAGTGATGGAGAGTTTGCTGTTTCTTCGGGCAGTTGATTCCAGTGAAGGATCCGGTGAACTCTACCGACCAATGTCTTTGCAGAAACTCTCTCCGATGAGGCACTTGCACTTTCAGTGCAAGCGATTTAAGGTCACGTGACTTCACCAATGCGTGACGTGATTGCTTTAGCACAGTGGTTCCCAACCGGCGGTACGCGTACCCAAAGCGGTTCGCTAGACCCTTGCAAGGGGTACGCGAAGGCACCAGAATCGGTTTTATCTGTTGCTTCGAAATCTCGCCACACTCATTTTTGAATGTCGAACGCCTAATATTACCAGCAGAGGCATCACTAGCCAAAATGTTTTTTGATGGGCAAGGTATCTTTACTGACTGGCAGGAGTGGTAGGTCATTTTTACCGGCTGTTTAAAAACTAAAACTGCTTTGACGAAAAATCGCGGCGCTTCGCTCCGACTCGTTTCTTTTTAACCGTCTGGCTGAGCACTTTGGGAGATGGGTGTTACCAATCCGTGCTTGACCCCTCTGTACAAGCCCTGATGAAAGTCAAATGAAATAATGTTGATTCCAAACCAGCCAGGCTACTGCCGTAAAATCTGTTCCTGTGTCCAACAATATTTTTGAAGAAGAATCGAAGACATTGCAAGTGATATTGTCATTCAGGTTGCGAATTAAGCTAACGAAAATGCGATGCAGCTTGATGTGAAGCACGGAGACTAAACTCAGGAACAGGCTGACTATAAAAAATATTGCACTTAATGACGTCGAGCCGAGATTTCGAAGATTTAGCTACAAAGCAGCCTCAAGTGTCTCATTGACCTTATATATATATTTCTACACAAGGATGTCTTATCATTTGTGATAATAAACATCGTCTTTTTCGTGTTCTTAAAGCATACTGTTACGTATGCTTTAAGCAGGTTACGGTTACGGTTACGTACGTAACCTTTTCGAACCTTGATTAGGGGCACGCGGCACGAAAAAGTTTGGGAACCACTGCTTTAGCACACTGATTCGTACACTCCCCCAATATTTATAAAAATCGTGAACATTTACATAAAATCACACACTTCAGATTACACACTTCTCTAAAACAATCTGCTAAACGTCCACGGGTGACTCGCTCGTATCTGAAACATGAAGTTTCTGAAATAAATGCCATCTCAACTTGTTTTAATTGACCTTATACAAAGTGAGATCAGGGGTATCAGAATTCATGACATTCTCTCCAGATCTAGGCCTTCGCATGCGTTGATTACACGGATTGTTCGTTGGAGAGTGCAGCCATGTCGACCTCGACATTACCAACAGTATGCAGGACACAACACGCCATTCAGAAAAGAAGTTCTACCGTACTCTCGTTTTACGTCGAGAACTCTTTAAATAGTCCATGGCCTAAAAGACAAGTCCTATAGAGAGAGACTCCAAGAGCTCAACCTACCAGGCCTTACATACAGAAGAACAAGAGGAGACGCAATCCAAACATTCAAACCAAAGCTGCGTTCGATCTGAGTCCTCCTTGTCTCAGTCTTGTCCTCTTGTTATTACCTTGTCCCGATTTAAAGCCATTTTATTCGGCCTTTTCAGGTGAACCCGATGAAAAATTTGTAGCCTGCGTAGTTGCATGATACTACTGCTACTTTTTCGGACAACTTCATACTACTATTTTGAGATCCATTTTTCATCGGGAATGACTCGACGGACAAGCATCACAAATAAAACGAAGTCGTGAAATCTACCCGAGACAGGGTCGAAACTTGCTTCAAGATCATCTCATCATTTACGGCGTCCTGTCTGACAGGGCACTGACAACGCAGAGATGTTCTTGGTTCTATTTATACGGCTGTTGCACTTCCTCACATTCCTTTTCCGTCTGCTTTCTTTTCTTCTTTCCGTCCTTCTGAACTTTCTGCGTTAAAAGTTGCTTATTATAAATTGTCTAAATTCCTTCTTGGCTTCCCGATTTCTGCGAGTAACTCTTTCTTAACTTAGAATTTAAAGTGAAGAATCCTTTGAAAACTTTAAATGGTATAATCCAGAACTTTCATAAAAAGGCTCACAACCTTTTTCCTTTTTTCACAAAAAAGCGCCCTGATTAGTTGGTTTATTTTGAGCTTTGTTTTCTTCCATGTACTTCGTTGTATATTTAGTAGGCTAATTTGTCTTTAACGGTCAGCTGTTTATTAGTATGTAAGTGTGTGTGAGTTTGACTGACATGTTGTTGTTCCTTTTTATACATTACTCTTCAGTTTTTAAGGATTCAGATAAATAATAAATAATAATAATAATAATAGTCAGCTGACAGGACAAATAAAACGGCATTAAGCGGACAGCGCAGTTAAATAAAACGGCATTTGGCTGACAGGACCGAGACAAGGATAAATCGAACGCGGCTTAGTTGACAAACAAGTAATACCCGAACTCTTCAACTTCAGTACATCATTGAGGAATAGAGGTCACTCAAAGAAGACAATACAGCCATCCGCTAGTACCCGAGCAAGAAACCAGTTCCTCACAACTCGAGTTACCAACAACTGGAACTCCTTGTCCGAGGATACTGTCAAGGCAGAAACAGTAGATGCCTTCAAAGTTAAGCCGGACTAGGAATGGTCGTCAAAAGCCTAGAAGTACGAATGGGATGCAGCTTGAGTCAGCAACCAGAAACTAGCTGTCCACAAACCAAACCAACCAATGAAATCACACCAGCAGTGACTCTACAGGAGCATTGGCACTTTTGTCGCTGGACAATGCGATTTTAAGGTATGGAAGTTGAAGAGATCCCAGCCGATCGATACCCGAGCTGATTCCAGGAGTGGGGACGTTGAAAGGCATGTTCCTCAGAAACGTGTCGGTATGTCTGAAGGTCGAAGGTGGTCTAATGTTTTAACTTTTTTACAGCACAAACAGCGTTCCCCCGTTCTGGAACAGTTGATCATTGAAAACCTCGTGGACACTATGGAGGAATTTGAACGGAATGAAATATCCCACCATGGCATTTCTGGTGTTGATGAAAATGGTGTTCCTGTCCAAGAGGAACTTGGAGTAACGCACTGGATGTGGCATCATATGTCGAGCCAGATGATTTACTTTGTTCTTTTCTCTTTTGCGTCCTTCCCACATGTTGTCAACTCGTTGCATGAAAAGGTAATGCATTTCACTTACTCCCATACCGTGACTTAAGTCGTACATTCGCTCTTCCCCGTGAACCGATGATGTTATTACTTTACTTCAGAGGTCCAGAGGAACCTTTAGGTGCCATCTCGGAGTCGATACTCTGACCGCGGGCTCGCCCGACTGACGAACATATAGGTAGCGTGCGAACGGGGAATTACTCAACCTTTCAAAGGCGTATTTGGGATCGTGGTCTTTCGTTTGGTGGTTCGACTTAACTTGCTATAGGCGTATTCTCGCCGTTCCCCGAAGACTCCAGTTGAGGAGTCCCGCGTTTTTGTTTGGAGTCCCCACGGACAGGGAATGCTCCGGTTATCATCACCATCATCAAAAAGACTCCCTCTCGAATTCGGAGTGGAATCAGTTTTTGCTGGTGTTGGTGCAATGTAAAATTAATTAAAAACAGTCATAATAAAAATATAAAAAAAATAAAGTGGATCCAGACTAATTTCGTCAACTGCATATTTTTGTTATGTTTTAACAAACATTTTCGAAGCATTCCCGGTGTTCTCGCTGTTTCTGTACGTGGAGTCCGCGTAGAGTGACCACCTCTATTCTTGCCGATCCCTTCGATTCCCCGAAGAGTCCTCGGGAACAGCGATAATACGCCTTATATTAATCCTTCGGGTTACAAAATATCGTCAGTATATCAATTGGTTTGGCTTTGCTTTACTCAAAATAGCATCCCAGTCTCGTCACAAACTCGTCTCTGAACCGCTCTTCCGTTCCTTGCTTCTCCACTCCCACAGCTTCCTATGGTTTTCAAATCCTGTTACAGGGCGGATGTTCCAAACCTCCAGGATGCTTAACCAAAATCTACATATCCAAGGGGAAATGGGAATTCTTTTACATATATAATATTTTCCGAAACGAGAATAAAATCACTTCTGTTATCTGATCGATAATTGTTTATTAATGACCAACCAAATGTCACACCCGGGACTCCTTGAGAAGACGATGGGAACCAAGGCAATATTGGTCACTTCCTTGGGACTCCCTTGAGGGGAGACTACGAGAACGCAGATAATACATTTTCTGACGTCCGTCCCAGCTGTTCCGAACTATCAACTGGCAATCTAGTAGCAACGCTGCTCTGTTTCAAGCAGAGTAGGCCGGTGCCCGTTCTGTGAAGCTTGTTTCTGGGGTCCGAAAACGTTAGGGAAGGGATATTTATGACTTCGTCAAGTTTGTCCGTCCGTATGACTTGTCTGTCTGTCTGTCCGTGCGTCTGTTAGCACGATAACTCTTGTAGGGGCTGAGACATGTTATTCAGACTTGAGGCGTATTCTCGCCGTTCCCCGAGGACTCCTCGGGGAATCGAAGGAAACGGTGAGAATAGAGGGAGTCACTCCATGCGGACTCCGCGTACAGAAACAGCGAGAATACGGGGAATGCTTCTAAAATGGATTTTGTTCGAAAAATGAATATGCAGCTGAAAAAATTAGTCTAGATCCACTTTATTTTTGGTTTTGTTTATTCTGATTCTTTTTAATTAATTCTGCATAGCACTTACAGCGGCAAAAATTGATTCCCCTCCGAATTTGAAAGGGAGTCCTTTTTCATGATGGTGATGATAATCGGAGCATTCCCCGTCCGCGGGGACTCGCGAGAATACGGGGAGTGATTCCCGGGACAAACAAAAACGCGGGGACTCCTCAAGTGGAGTCCTCGGGGAACGGCGAGAATACGCCTTTGGTGTATTAGTCGGAACATTGTGCCCGTGGAGACGCCTTGAGAAAGCGGGATGTTAGTCCCCGGGCTAAGCAAAAACGCGGTAACTCTTCTGTGGTAGTCCCCGCACGGTAACTCTTGAAGGGGGACGTGTTATTCATACTTAGTGTGATAGTCGGAGCATTATTTGGCCATGGCGGGAGCATTCTTTGGCCATGGCGACGCCTTGAGGTAGCGGGATGTTAGTCCGCGGCTAAGCAAAAACGCGGTAACTTCTGTGGTAGTCCTCGGAAACTGCGAATATGTAAGCCTGTGGAATGAGTTTTCTTAGGCATGGCCAGAGCCTTTCTTGTTTAGTGGGAGAGGAGAGGGAGGAATACGCTTCCAAGATCTTATAGCGTTTTGTGAGGCACTATAAATCTTAGCTTTTGATCAAAACAGGGTTTTGACAAGCTCTCTTTTATGTTCATGCAGTGTTTTAAGTAATCTGTGCATCTACCACGAAAAAACTGCACCTTGTTCTGCCGGCAACACAATCGGCCGGTAATTCTTGTGGATAAAATGTCAAATTCGATTGGATAGCCCCGTCATGTTTACACAGTTTGCCTGAGAAACAACAGGAAATCTCTGCAAAGATAAAAAAAAATGTATGATGATTTTGGGAGTTTATACGCATGGGGCTCTGCTCATTGTAGTTCTACACCCGTGCAGGTTCAGGTAAATCAGGTTGATGATTTGAAATTTTTTGAGAATCTTGATAAAGTGAAAAGACCTTAGTTTCTAGTGTAGCCTATTTTTCGCTCATATTTCCTCGGATTGATTGTGACTAAACACAAATGTTTCTTGAGATTGTTTTATGTTTTCCTCAGCTGCTGCCACGCACTGCGCTTCAAGTTACTTTGGGTGTAGCTTAATTATGAAATGGAGTTATTTTTTACTGAGTTTCACTCGGGTGGGCCGATGTCTTTTACAATAATATATATTTCCAGCTGACTCAGAAGAATCTACGGAAGGGAAGAGATCATTTGATGTGGGTACTGCTACAGTTTGTGTCTGGTTCCATTCAGAAAAATCAGGTATTTAACCTTTATTTCTGGCAATTCCTCCCACGATGAAAATGCAAAGAGTCTAACTCACGGGTCTGTTTTTAAGCGTAGGTGTAGTTTCAACCAAGGTAGGCCCCCTATTCGGTTTTGCCAAAAGATTTGAATCAACTGATCAATTTCCTTAGTTCAAGCGAAGCTTTGTTTCACTATAAACCCACGAAGACTATCTTAGGTATACGAAGATGGAAACGAAAGAAGTGTGACATTCGTCTAGTAGTATACACTGTGCTTTTCAGTATAGATTGTTATCATTTTGACCAGCAAACTAATGCTGCTCCGTAAAATTTGGAATCTTGTATCAAACGTGATTATAACTGCTTTCATTGCTATATCCTTCTTTTGATTCTTCAAGACTTTAATAAGTGAGTGTCACGGATTTATTGTGAAGTATCACAAGCAGTGACTCTATTCGTAAGATATGGGGAAATGTAATAAAGTGAATAATAATTATTAAATGGTCAACTTGAAATAATAGTTAAATTATGCATAAAAATAAGGAAAGTGAATTGTATTAGAAAAGTTAACCATGCAGATAATAGTTATTATAAATAATAGAATGTTTAAGTAAAGGAGACTGTTAGTTCGGTCTTCTGGAAGAGATATTGTTAATTGAATATAAAGTATCTGAGGAGTGTTATGTTTACTGTGATTGACCAGAGCCAATAAACGGTATTTTTGCTTTACCCCTTACTTGTAAGGCTTATAGGCTTTGCCTATGTGTTTTTGAAGTCTCTAACGGGACGGCGTCTAGAACGCCAGCTAGGACCTCGCAGTCACGTCTAGTGGTGTTACCGTCCTTGGTGACCCTGGGTCGTCACAGTGAGCCGTGGACTTTTTTTTTCCAGCTTGCTGATTTCCTTCCTGTCCTGAAACTCTTTGATCATCTGTACCCCGAGCGAGAGCCGCTACCCGTTCCTGATATTTCCCACGCCGTATGTGTTCACCAGATGGCCGCCACATGTATTTGGATGCACCTTGCCAAGAAAGCGGTAGGCCCGCATGATCAAACGACCCTGAAAAGGGCCTTTCCCAACTGCCTAAAATTGCAATACGAGTAAGTGGTCTATGGATTTGGATATTTGAATTAGGACTTTTTGATTAGATACTTGAAGCACAGCTCTTACTAGAAATGATCTTTTCCCTATGAAAGGGATCAGAAAAAACGTTTTAGAAAATACCATTACTTTCCACCTGAAACTAGCGATTCTCTTGTTAGCGCTTGTCGACTATCTCCAGCCTTCCTGCTCTCCGACGCGGCGGCTGGGTGCAAACATTTCAAAAATGAACGTGCCTTGGTTAAAAAGCGGAGAAACTAAGCAAATAAAAGAAGTAATAAATAGTAGATTATCACATCGTTACGTGTGGAAGAGTTGTCAGCGGACGTTGAAGATTCCGGCAGACTTTTCGTTGAGTGACGGGAAAACTCGGCAAGGGCGAAAAAGCGCTAAAAATTCGTAGTTACGAAACGAAACAATGGAAAAAGGTGGGGATTTTAGAAGCTTATAATTCCACATAGGCCAAGTATATTATAAAAGGCAGAGTAAGCAAGAGGGGTCCTTTAAGGCATGGTTCCAGCTCTATAATAAATCTCTTTCACTAAGATTTAGAAATAAAGTTTTTGATCCGAAAAACAGGTAGCGGAGGGGAATTACAGTTGCCCACTTTGAGTGTGTTCCACCCTACTTACCGTAGTTACTACGCATGACGTCATGAATCCTGACTTTTTGCCGTCAAGGCTGGAACGATTTTTCTATTTTCCAGCAGGATATCATGCCACAGGTGAATTCGACCAATCACGTTACAGAGATGCGTAGTTACTACGATCCCGAGCATGGTAAGCAAATAGTAACTATTGGTTACTATTTCGAGAAGGTTGGAACGGTCAGCATAGTAACTTTTCGTGAGGATGGAACGGGAATAGTAACTACTAGTAACTTTTGTTAGAAGGGTGGAACACGCTCTTTTTTGCTCTAGGCAAAATACCGTTGACCACATTTTAGGAAAGTGCCAGAAGCTTCCGGTGATCATTCTCTCTTCACCTGAAGAGGGAGCCTGCGAGAGGGGTGACAGTTGTTTTTAGAGAGATGCTCGCCTCTAAGGGTTTATTCAAACCCACTACCCCAGTATATAGTTAGTCAGAACTACCATCGCCGTTCTAACCTTCATAGTGAGGCATACAGGCTGTAACGATGTTGGTATACCTTTTAGCAACCATTAGTAGTTGTAGCACATCCTAGTTTATTTTTAAGCAGTCCCTGCCATTGCACCAATTGCCCAAAGAATGGCTGCCCCATCAGTCACTACTGTATTTCTTTAATTTCT